>JALJEV010000020.1:2400000-3000000 GCA_026586105.1 Hylodesmum podocarpum | reverse complement strand
ACTCTCGGGTCCAAGTGGGATCACCATTGCCGATTTCTAACTCAAGAGGAACTCGGCCAAGAACCGAGCCTTCATGGGACCCCGGTTCGAATTTCAGTGCGAACTCGACAATTCCACTACCCAAGTCGTCATGCGACAATGAGATCGGGTCGTTGTAAAATTTGCCCGATAGGGTAGTCCGTCCTTATGATCACATCATGGCTGCGAAAATAATGTCTCAAACGACGAGCGGTGAAGACCAGGGCCAATACCAACCTTTCTACCGTTTGGTACCTGGTTTCAGCCGGTTGGAGTGTTCGACTCACAAAGTAAACCGGGTTTTGTACCCTATCAATCTCCTTGACTAGGACCGAGCTGATGGCCACCTCCGAAACTGCCAAGTACACATATAAAGGCAACTCGGGTGAAGGACTAGTCAAAGCTCTGGCAAATAAGCTATTTGAGCCTTTAGCTTATCAAATGCGGATGCACATTCTTCATTCCATTCAAAGCGGGCTGCTCGTTTCAATAATGCGAAGAGGGCTTGCTTTGCTCGGCAAGAAGGTCATAAACCGAGACAGGCGGCAAGGCGGCCATTCGCTTCGCAAATCCTTCAAACACGTTGACTCGATGCTAGTAATAGCCGTGCACTTGTCGATTGGCTTCTATTCCCCTTTGTGAGATCATGAAGCCAAGGAACTTTCCCCCTCCAACACCAAAGGCACATTTTTCCGGGTTCAATCTGATTTGATGTCGGCGTATCTCGGAGAATATTTCTTTAAGGTCGGAGGCGTGTTGAGCATGGGTTTTGGACTTCACCACCATGTCGTCCACGTAGACTTCCATGTTACGACCGATCTGAGCGTTGAAAACCTTATCCATTAATCTCTGGTAAGTGGCCCCTGCATTCTTGAGACCGAAAGGCATAACCTTGTAACAATAATTAGCAAGATGTCGGACATGAACGCAAAGATTTCGGCTCATCGTGGGGATACATTGGTATCTGATTGTACCCGGAATATGCATCTATGAAACCGAATGTCTCGTACCCGCCGTGCTATCTACCAAGCGATCAATGCTAGGTAATGGATAAGTATCCTTGGGGCAGCCTTATTCTGGTCGGTAGTCAAGGCACATCCTCCACTTGCCATTAGACTTTCTAACCATCACCACATTGGCTAACCAAGTGGTGTATATAATTTCTGATGAAACCCGCATCCAAGAGTTTGTCGACCTCTTTTGAACCACTAGGCGCGCTCCTCGCCTAGCTTTTTCTTGTGCTACAGTCGAGCATGAGGAAGCAAAGAAAGTTTATGACACATCAAGTTTGGATCAATACCTGGCATGTCGGCCGGCTTCCACGCGAAGAGATCGGTGTTTGCACGCAAGGTGGTTATCACATCCTCAAGAGAAGGGGTCGGCATAGATAGTACCGACCTTGGTCATCCGACCGGTCTCTTTGCCGAGTTGTATCGGCCCCAAGTGGCTCGGCGAACGAGGGGCGCTCCTCTTCAAACTCGGCTCTAGGGTCCATATCCAACAGCTCATCGTTACTATGGACAGAGCAAATGTTAGAAGTCGGTCCTCTTTCTTCTTTCCTGATGGAATAAGGCGCAACCTTCAAACCGCGAGCATAGCATACTCGAGTTTGTCTTCGGTCGCTTGACAAGAACTATCTTACTCTTGTCGTCAGGGAACTTCATGGCCATGTGTGGGGTGGAAACAATGGCACCAAGTGATTTAGGGTCCTCCTTCCAATGATGACGTTATAGGAGGTATCGGCGTCAATCAATATGTATCTTACCTCCAACGTTTTATAAGCATCACTTCCACCAAACGTGGTAAGGAGGTCAATGTATCCACGAGTGGACTCGTTCTCCAGAAAATCCGAGCGAGGCTCGGGTATGGCTTGATCATGGACTCAGGAATTTCGAGCTGTTTGAACACCGACCAATACAGCACATCGGCTGAGCTTCCTTGATCTATCAACACTTTACGCACTCGCCAGTTGGCTATGGTACATGAGATGACCATGGGATCGGGCCGGTCGTGGTCATCTATGTCAAGTCGGCATCGAGAAAAAGTGATGGGGGGCAACATTCTCTTCTCGGGAGTCCCTATGTGATTAACGCTTCTCGCGTATCTTTTCCTGGGATGATGAGGTCGCTCCACCCCCGCAAATCCTCCAAATATTGTGTTGATGGTCCCCTTCACCTTATCCGGTTCTCGTCGCTTCTTTACCCCAACTTCTGTTTCTTCGCTTATTTTGGCCATCCCGGGGATCACGCTCCGAATCCCGGGGTCTTATCTTGTAACTCGTCCCAGCATACTTTTCGGGGTGTTTCTGCTCTTCTTGAACGAACCTCCTTAACTCGCCCGATCTTACAAGGCGTTCTATCAAGTCCCGCACTTGACGACAATCTTCTGTGGTGTGCCCCGTGTTTTGGTGATAGGCACATTGCTTGGTTGGATCAGCGTTGGTGGGTGATTGAGAAGCCTTTGGGCGGTTGACCAGTTCAAGTGCACAGGCCTCCCTAAAGATTCTTTCTCGTGACGCGTTTAAAGGGGTGTATGAGGAATACGTATTGGCACGTCTTTCCTTTCTTGACTCTGGCCGACGAGAAGAAGACTCTTTTTGTTTGGGTGGGAGACCCTGCTCTCGAGCTCTGCGTTTAGCAGCCGAGTTTTCCTCTATACTCATGAAGCGGGCAGCTCGGGAACGAAGGTCGTTCATGTCAATTGGCGGTTCAGCAAAAAGAGAATCCGAGAAGGGGCCAGGGTTGAGCCCGGCCTGTATGGCATGTAGTGCTACGGCGGGGTGAAGATCAGGGATATTCCGACATGCCAAGGCGAAGCGAGACATGTAGTCCCTAAGGGATTCCTTTTCTCCTTGCACGAGATGATGAAGGGACAATGATGTAGTTGGTGTTGGCTTGGCATCAGCAAAACGAGCCTGGAAGTGATGGGAGGACGCCTAATTCCGAGAACCTGGAATGCTAGCCACTTAAAACCGTATTTTAGTTAACTTCCTTTACTTAAATTTATTGTCGTTTTGCATATTGCTAAGTTTCTCATTTAGATGTACTCGGATTAGCTTTCAATGAAAGGAAGTTTCAGCTGTCAATCGTTTTTATACCGTACTCGGCGGCTACCGAGTTAAAGGAGACATCGCGTCCCTTTACTATTCTTTACCGTACTCGGCGGCTACCGAGTTAAAGGAGACATCGCGTCCCTTTATCACTTTACCGTACTCGGCGGCTACCGAGTTAAAGGAGACCGCGTCCCTTTACTATTCTTTACCATACTCGGCAGATACCGAGTTAAAGGAGACGACCAGTCCCTTTACATACCTTATGAAAGCTCAAATGAAGGAATCAAGACGCAAGAACTCTTGTTCCGTCTGATGGAGTAGTTTAACCTAGAGTGAATATTACGTCTGTGCTTGCTCTATCTGATGGATTAGTTTCGTCTAACGCCGAGAATGAGTGTTCCGTTTGTACTTACGACATCTGAGGTTTGTTCCGTCTATACTTGTTCGTCTGAATCTCCAAATTGATGCTTCCATCTATAGAGAGGACAGACGATACAACAAGCACATACAGACGATACCAACACGAACGATGCCAAGACGACGATACCAAGCCGACGATACAACAAATTCATGCGACGATACCCAAGACACAAGAAACTTGCTATTAGTTTGTCTCGTCGGCTTGAGTTCATCTCGAGACCCGGAGGTCTGGTCGCTAATTCACAAAAGGGAATCGCACCCATCCATCACATTTACCGTGCTCGGCGGCTACCGAGTTAAAGGAGACATCGCGTCCCTCTATCCTTTATCGTACTCGGCGTCTACCGAGCTAAAGGAGACGACCAGTCCCTTTATTTTATTTCACTTGGCGGTTTCTGAGTTAAAAGGTGACGACCCGTTGGAAGTCGGTCACATGATTCGCTGAGTTCAATTCTAAGACCCGTTGGAGGTCGACTTGGGAAATATTAATACGATAAAATGACTCAAGTAAAAGCAAGACGAGCAGTGAGAAGAAGGTAAAATAAATAACTACATTAAGGTAAAGAGTATTCGGCCCAAAGACCTTCATTACAATTCAAGACCGACCTTAAAGGCCGGCCGTAAAAAAATAAAGTATTCACACTAAGTCTACCAAACTTCCCGTCAACCACATCCTTGAGCTCATCAAAGGAGTCGGGATCAAGAGCGGAGCCATGAGGCATGCTTGGCGGACAGCTTCCGGTCGAAGCCCGTGTTGAAGGTTGTCACCACATCTTCCATTCTCTCCACTGTAGCTTTGAGGTCTTCATTTGACTTCTTAGCTTCCTCAAACTTGCCCGTGATGACCCCGAGCTCTTCTTGTAACTGGATGACCTTCAGCTCGGCAGATGCGGCCCGGTCCCCGGCCGAAGATACCTTCCCTTCTAGTTCTTCCCGAATGCCTTGCTAGCAACGAGTTCCCGCACGAGCTCATCTTTGGCCGATAGGCCAAGAAAAGATTCTCGCTCGGCTGTTCCTTCTCCTTTTCGGCCTTCTCCTTCTCCGACTTCAGCTTGTCGGCCTCCACCCCCCAAGAAACTAATCGGGTAGCGACTTCAGATTCGCGCAAGGCAGAGGCATTCTCCAGCTCCGCTACCCGACCTTGAAGCTCGGCTGCACGGTCAGCATACTTCTTAGCATGACGAGTGATAGCCAACAGCCGAGCTAAGAGCACCTCGGCCCCATCCAAACTTTCCCTAACTCCTACTGCATCTAGAAGAGAGCTGTCATATGAGCTGGGGAAAGGATTGTCAAGCTTTATGTGGTCTCCCCGGACACGAATCCCACAAAATGATTGCCCGGGAAGGACATCAGCCATTATCTGCTCAATACGCGGCTCAGTGCCCTCCTTGCTACACCATGAAGCTCCTAGAGGGAGTTTGGCAGAAGTCTTTACGGAAGGAGCCGGGGCGAGTGAAGGAAGGGAGATCTCCGTCTCTGCCATAGCCGAGATGGCCATAGGAGCTGGGGTGATTGAAATAGGAGTTGGGGTGGATACGCCGAGGAACCTGTATGTCCTCAACATGAGGAATGACGGCGAGAGTGGAAGTATTCTCGGTCACCTCAACTCTTCCCCTTTTGGTAGTTTTAGAAGGCCCTCCTCCTTGATCTTTGGCCGGGTAGGAACAGAGGATCAACGGCGGGCTTGTCTCTTCAACCGAAGGTGCGGTTTGAGAGCCCCCCCTGATTGAGCAGGACCGCCTCGGATTCTTGCACCTGCACGCAAACGACGAGCTTGAAGGATGCGAGTAAGCTCGGTATTATCCGCCATTAATCCTGCAAACAAAGAAAGAATACGATATGTTAAAAAGCCAATCAATAATAACATCAAAGGATTGATTGAGATTATTACCTAAGAAATGCTGGTAAGGATTCGCTTGCCGAGCCGAGTGAATCAGAGCTCGGCTGCTCAGGGGCAGGGGAAGACTATCTAAAACTTGGATAATGTTCCTATCTGCCGAGGACAAGTCCTCCTCGGGAAATTTTGTGTACTTACGAGGAATACACCAATATAGTGGATACCTCGGCGACAAGTCTTCTTTCAAGAAGAGAGCCTCGACGACATGATTATTTATCAAGGCTAATTTGAAGAACCTCTCCTTGAAGTTCTTGTATGACTCGGTGTATGGAATAAGTAACCCTTTGGCACGGCACTTCTCGAGAGACCCGGCCTACCTTACGCCACACCTCAATTGATGATAATAAAGAAAAACACGGAGCTCGGCCTAAGGCCGAGCAACTTACATAAAATTTGAAAAGCACGAAGAAAACCCCAACTGTTAGGGTGAAGCTGACTAGGGGCTACGTTCAAAAAAGAAAGCACCTCAGTTTCGCAACGGTTTAGGGGAAAGGCTATGTCAAATTCCTTGAACATGTACTCGTACACCGAGATGGCATACCGACCGTTTATAAGAAACCGACTATGAACCCTCTGATGAGGTTTACATACCCGACACATAACCCCATCCTCAAAATCCTCACCTACAATGGCATACATATCCACTAAGGCTTGAACACTCTCCCTTGTGTCTAAGCAAGAAGCCCGATTAGATACTTCTGCCAAGAGCCACGAAAAGTCGGGCTCTTCATCAGGAATGGGAACGATGAGATCGACCCCCCTGTTCGGTCTCGCTGTTCCCTCTGTAGCATTACCGAGAGAAGTGTTCCCCGTGTCGGCTACATTTATAGCGGCATCGACTTCTCTCACCTGAGTCTCGACAGAAGAGATCTCGGCGATATGAACGGATTGCACCTCGGCTCCACCTGGGGGAGCTCCGGTAGCCGAAGGAGGTCCCGATCTGAGATCGGAATCCTCCGTGGAAACTTCAATGGAGGAAGTTCCCACTGATACGGGCTCAGAACCCAACGCAGAAGAAGGAATATTGCTCTCAATACTATGAGTAGCAGACGAGTTTGAGGAAGACATACCTAACGAGTTGAGAAGCAGAAGATGATGGACAAATAGAGAAGAGCACGAAACTACGAAGAATGGAGGAACTTTGAAGTAAACAAAAATGGCAGCAAGAGATAACTCTGAGAACGAGGGAGAAATGCAAAGGAAACTTCGAGAGATTTCTGAGAAAGAGAAAATGCAAAGGAAAGTGAAATGAGAACTGAAGGGGCAAGTCATTTGAAAAGGGGAAAAGCCGTTACCAGAAGAGTAACGGTCAAGCCCATCATTGCAACGGCCCATTACCTAAACTCGAGGCCCATTCATTACATTTAATTAAAACGAAAAAATTTAAATAAACCTTAATTAAAGAATATCAACCGTCATGGTACCTCTACTCATGAACCTCAATCGACCAAGTACAACTCATGACCAATGACTTGGACATGAGCTCGGGGGGCTGATGTACCGGGCAGGGGTGAGTTGCCGAGCTCATCCCACTTGATGCCGGGCTCATCCCTTTAACCCGGTCAGGATGGGACAACTGATATGGACCCAACCTACCAATCCCATCAACAGTACCCATTCCCTGATATCCTGGGATTTATGCGTATGACAGTATGATCACCGGGATTTACGGACCTAATGTAATCATAACATTTTCCCTTGAAGCTTATAAAAGAAGGCATTGAATCAACAAAGGGGGATCCCGATCACTCAATTAAAGAGACCATACACTAAACAGCGAGGGAACCCACCCCTCCACCACCTGAAAAACAGAGGGCCGAGTAGAGCTCGGACACCTCTAAAACCCGGCAAGAACACCAGGAACCGAGGTTGAGAGTTAAAACATAAATGTCCCTTACTCGGAGTCTTCCCTATGATGCAAGCACTGGTGCGCTTCCTACTTAAAGAGCCACTCCTTTTCTTCTTCACCCATTTCAATATTTTTCTCTCACCCGCAAACCACATTGAACAGTGTGTAATCATTGTCTCTTAGTACAATGTCTCGCCATGGTGGTTTCGCAGCAACCGTAACATCACCGTCCTCAGCTCGGACACCTTCACAGTCCTCTTTTGCCTCCGCAGTGACTGAATTAACACCCTGGGATGGTGTCTGTGAAGTTCAAGATGAGTGGCCTGAGATGTCCTGATAATGGAGTTCAGATCGTGTCTGAATTAATTTTTGGAACTATTATATCCGTATATATGAGCTCGGATTTGGTCTAGGGTAGAAAGATGTGAAGTGGTTATAAGTGTGTTTGCCTGTCTTCAGCTCAACGAACAAGAAAGTGACGAATGCGTAGGTGGCCGAACTTGATTGATTGCAACCGTTATCGTCACTTTAAAAATTCCCTGAGTATAGCTCAATAGAGAATGCCGACTTTAAACAAAATATATTAGTCGACCTTGAATAAAGTATCATAGGAAAGACAACCTGAACTTGCCGGCCGGCGTCGTCATTTATACAATATATCATTCTGCAGTGGCAACGTTCATCTATATGCATCTGATTGCTCCATGGTTCTACAACTGTGAGTTCTAGCTCTTCAGAAAAATCTGTCAAGGCATCGAGTTCGCTGGTAAAACCTGATGCATAAGTGGCCGACCTCGATTGATTGCAACTCTGTTATAATCGCTCAATAGAATAGTGATCTTTTTGTATTAAGTCACTCATGATAGTAGCTGCAAGATATAAAATTTCACCGCCAACATCTTGTGATCTTCTACAAATCGTGCATGAGGTAGCGCATTCTCATATTAACACTTGTTGCCCCAGATTTGGAATAACACAGAACAAGTCGGTTTTCTTTGTAATTGATTTTCTTTGTCGATTTATAGTCGGCTAACATAGAGTGAAGGCATGCAATTCCCATTCATAGTGGCTAAATAATAGGACAAATATTAATGCATGACAATGAATAACTATTTTGTGGTTTGTGCTCTCCATAGTCGGATGGTCAGATTTGGTTAATTAAAGGAATTTTTGTTCCCCTAGGCGAGGTGATTTACTGGGATTTTGCTGTCAATATTTTATATTTAATTTAGCCACTATAAAGAAATCCTATTTATACTCCCTGGCCTAAATACTCCCTGGCCGAGGATAATTGACCAACACGTAAACATTAGATGGTTAACCAAGCTTACATAGGCAAATATTAAATGACACTTCTTATTTCTGTTTGGATCATGCAGCACACAGTTGCCCTAGAACAGGATAACCTTTCCACGCCGACATCGTCACTCACAAAGAATATCTTTTTGCAGTGGTCACATTCACCTATATATTATTTCTTTCGATTGTGTCTGTCATGGATGGGAGATCAATTCGAACGGGTTTCAATATTAGTGGAAGCGCGATCATTGTTAGCAACACAAGTGGCATGCTCCCTGAAACACAGTCCACGATTTTCTTCTCATGTGCCTCCATTACGAGGTCGGCACGAAAGGTTGTTGGAAGAGAGTCCCGAGCGAACTGAACAAGTTAAGCGGGTGAGACTCGATGGGAACTCGTTGAAGAAATCAGAGGAGATCTCACCGGTAAAGCCGTTTGAGCAGAGACTGAGAAATTGAAGGTGAGATAAACGTCCCAAGCTGTAGGGTGGGACTCGATCCAAGAGACCTACGGCGGGTAAACAGAGCGAGTACACATAGCGGCGCGACGCGACGCATTTTATTTTATAATGATCCCGTTACGCGAAAAAAGAAGTGTTTCGTTGGAGACAATTTGAGTGTGGAGTTTTGGAGAGGAAAGCAAGGATGTTTTGCTTGTTCTGAGTGGATTCCGAGTTGACTCGGATGGTTGAACTCAATTAGGAAATTCAGTTCCTTGCTTCGAGTTATTTTTAATTTCCAGAGTGTGGTTACTGTTCCTTCGGGCGGAAACCATTTAATTTTGGAATTGCTTTGATATTTTGGAGTTTGAATTGTTCGGAGTTGCGTATTGATGCAAAATAGGAACGAAAAGAATCAAAACAGATTCACAAACACAGAATTTGGATTCTGAGCCAAGCGGAACCAAAAACCGAGGCTGCTAGCACATCTCGTCGGCGGCGAGGACATGCACTCGTAGCATCATTGCGTCATTGGTATCGCTCCTTTGTCGTCGAAGACTCCGCTCACTATCGTCGATTTTTTTTGCTTTAAAAGAATATAATAATAAGAAAAAAGGTGAGGACATACCTTGTTTGCATGTGCTCTCCGTGCTCATTGGGTCGTGCTTGATTTAGAACTGATGAGTTTGTCATTGTTAATTTCTCATGCTTCTTTGTTGCTTTATTCCGGTCTTTGCCGAGTTCACCAGAGTTTTGAAAGCCACAAAGATGGATCTGTGGCTTGATCGTTCATTAGTGATCTAACTTTGGATGAGAACTGTGATTTTGTGATCGTGGGGAAGTTTTACTCGGCCTCACGGTGGGCGCCAAATGTTCTTACCAGATTCTGACTGGCCGAGCTCGACTCGGTCAGGAGCTTTCCAGTAACGAGAGGGGTTAGTTCCCTCGTTGATGTGAGTGTGTATTTGAGATTATGGTTCGGTAGTATGTGATCGTACCTCAATAGTGGGTGACGTTGATGATAACGTAGAACATCCTTCCAAGCTTCGTACGACAGGTGGCGGGCATCTGCAGAGACTCCGATGACTAAGTCAGTATTAATGAGAGTAAAGTTAAGTTAGAATTAGGGTTTCAGGGATGTCAAACCTGGTGGGTGAACACTTATTTATAAGAATAAGTTACTAAAGGTAAATGAGTAATTGTAGCCCAAAAAAGAATTGAGCTTGAGCTGGTACATTGGATGAAGCGATCATAATGTTTGACCCAGGACAATAGGTAAATGTAAAGGAAAGTTATAATTTTATTAAAAAAATTAAACAAAGAAAATATTTATTATGTAAATTACATGTCAACGTACCGTAAAAAACACAAATTTGTCAATCCTTGTAAACAAAGAAACACAAACTCACTCCATTTCCTTGGGACTATAGATAGCGGCATCGATATCGCATTTAACGGCCCCTGCCAGTACGTGGGTTACTTGAAACAAGAATAACTAGCTACCGTATATTTTTAAATTTTAAGCCATATAACCTAAGATTACAGGTAAACATGCAGAAAATACGTAGAAATATACACGCATTACAATTGAGTTTTGTTTACCATATACAAACAAGTTAGAAATCAGAGTGTAACTATAATGGAGTAGATTATTTTCATTTACGGTTTTAATTAAATGAGTGACATATCTATAAATGATTTCAATCACGTATGTTGTTAAATTTTGTTATTAAATTCATTTGTTTATCTACATAAACAAATTTACATTTTAAAGTTGCAATTATATATATAAATTAATCTCGAACTTTGTAAACGTGATGTTAACAACTTGTGAATTGCTCGGATATGTATATTAGTATATATCACTTAAATAACTGTAATTATTTTTTCACTGAAAACTATAACTATTTGTTACTATTATACATGCTGTTATTTTATTTTTAACTTTTAAAAATCATACTTTAAATGAATCGTCATAAAGCTTCTGTGCAAACAAAAGAATATCCTTTTCATTATCAAGTACTTTTATTTTCCATTTTAAGTCATCATCATAAAAAAAATGTATTTTATTATTATTTTACTTTATTTTCTATTAAAAGTTTCAAAGAGTTTGATAAAGAAAAATAATCAAGTCATACTTAAATTATTGAGTCAAGCTGAATTATATAATTTTTACATAAGTTGAATTCAATATTTCTGCTTAAATTGTTTAAACAAATAAATTAAATTTGAAAATTTTCTTCCTTTTCACAAATAATGCTTAAACTTTAAATATTTAACTCAACTCATTAACATTCTTAATGATACCATACTAACCTTTTCCTTGAATAAGAACTATGAAGCTAGACTTATAATTATGCAAAAGGGGAGGAAAAGAACAATGAAAGAAAACCTACCATTCATCTAACCCCGTCTACTTTGTTGCAACTTTGGAAGTCGTAATTATTTTTCTTTTGATGTTTTTGGAATTTTTGGGAATGGTGTCTCTAGCCCAATCCATTGTCTGATCTACCTGTTTTTGGAGATCGATTTTGTTGGTGGGCCATTTATCCGTTATGTGTCTTACCATTGTAGAGACCAGCTGCAGGCCCACCTTACACCTAGGCCCTAAGAGGCGACGGCCCAGGATAGGAGGGGCCAATAAATAAATAAATAAATATATATATATATATATATATATATATGACATGTTCTTTTACTATTTGGTTTATTATGTTTGTTTTTATACTTAATTTAAAAATGATGTAATTATAAAACGATATTTTCTTAGTTATTAATTTTTTTAAAATAATTTTTTATTCATCTAATTTCTAGGGTTATGATTTTTAGTTCATGTAAAAAAAAAATTGACAAAAAATAGTACTCGATTAATTTTTCATCAGCAAAAAATAGTTTTAGATGTCATATTAATTATTAAATATTGACATGTAAATATTCCAGGACACTTTCTTGTGTGATCATGTAAATATTTAATGCTTTTAATTTAATGATATGAATTTAAAATATTAAAAAATAAACAATGGACTAAAATATTTTCTATAAAAACCTAAAATTAGAAGAACCAAAGCACTAATTAACGTTTTTGTCTGTTGTATATTTATAAATTCATATTAAAAAAAATATTATCTTTATAGAGTAGATATATATAAAAAATTGATAATGCATAGACTGAAAGTATTTGTTTTATCAATAAAATAAAATAAAATATAAAAAATATATAAGTAAAGTTGGTATAGATTTTGAGAACCAAAAACTAGTGAATCAATCTTCTGTTTAGTTCGGTTAACATATGAAACTAGCTATCAACTGTATTGATGTTAAAATGGGTACTCGAGATGAAACCTGCCAAAACTGATATGATTTTAACCTATCCTATTAAAAAAAATTACTCTTTAAAAAGAATTAATTTAAATTTTAAAAAATATAAAAATACACATTTAATAAAAATTATACATTAATTTAAATTATTTAACCAATTATTATTATTTTTATTGATTTCAATTTTTATATGCATTAATAATACCATTTTAATTTTTTTATTTAAATTTATAATATCATATTTTATTCGATATTAGTTCACCCATAGTTTAACACTAATCAAATCATTTAACTTCGAACCAGTTTACTGGCCCGGCTGGATTTTCTGCACCTTTCCCTAAAACTTTAATTTCTTTTTTATATGTTGTTAGACTTGTGCATTCTCACAAAACTTCTTCATATTTATCCTGCTTTCTAATATACCTAAAATAATAAGTATTTGTTATACAATTTTATTTTAGAATGCAGTCACATCAGTTAATTCATTTAGATAAAATATATATATATATATATATATATATATATATATTATTTATTTTATTTTATTTTTACTTATATAATATATATATATACTTTTTTTATTTTTTATAATTAGTTATGTGATTATAGTGTATTACAGTTGTTTATTGAATATTTTTAAATTCAAAACAATTGATTGACGATGGATTTCTTTGAGCATCCGGAGAGACAAAGCTTATTTTGATGCAAAAAATCATCTTATGTAAATACAAGAGCTTAGTATAATAAATGACTAAATATCGTGAAAGAGTAATAATATTGATCTAATTGCGGGAGAAAAATATTTAAGAGAGATCTAACGAGAGATTTCTTACTAAAATATTTATCATATACTCATCACAAAGGTGATTTTTTATTTAAATATTTTTTATTTTATTTTTACTTAAAATAGAAAAGAAAATGTGTTTGATTGATTTTTCTTAAAAATATTTTTATTAAAGTATTTTTAAAATTGGGTGAAAACAAGAAAATATTATAACTATTTTTACAGTTTTTAAAAATAATTTTAAAAAAAAATAATAATAATCTCTGAACCAAACACCACCTAATATTTTTCGGTGCGTAAACAAACAAAAGCCTTAGAAACAAATATTGACAGTGCACTTCATCCCCATTATTTATAAATCAGTACAAAAATAAAACTATTCATAATGTATTTTAGACTCGTTTATCAAGTAGTCACCAATTGTCACAAAGGCACAAATCAAAGTTATTAGCTCATTTACATTACCTAATCCCACCAAGAATCTTCAGGCGCACATCAAGCTGCAAAGAGAATTGTTCTGTATAGTCTGGGTTTATTTAAGATCTTTTTTCACTACTGAGTTTTTCTTCCTACATCATGCAATTTCTTTCTACATAATTGTTAAAAGTTTCAAAAACAGCATTTTTTTGTTCCTTCTTCATTTGTGGATGCACTTTAGCATTGTATTATTTGGGCTAATCTGAAACTAAGAAATATTCAAGGCCCAACTATGACGTAAGTTTGTTTCTTTTTCTTTATTTTCGTAGACACAAGAATAAAATCCATAAATTACACGTCTTTTTTTTTTTTTTTTTTTGCATGTATTGTTTGAGTGTTTTAATCGTTGGTCGGTGATTTGGAAGAGATGTCATTAAACCTTAATCTCTGTTTCTTATACAATACTACTTTCCATATAAATCATCTAATGCTCCAAATTTTATCTTTCAGCATGTAAATTTTTTTAAGTGCAACAAGTATTGGTAGGAATTAAAAATATATGAATAGGCAAGGATAGTTAGGTTAAATATTTGAAGTAACACAATGTGGTGAATTATTGAACATTTTGGCATCATAAATTCATATATATATATATATATATATATATATATATATATATATATGTGTGTGTGTGTGTGTGTGTGTGTGTGTGTGTGTGTGTGGATAATTATTGATTTGTTGTACACAAATGTATTGAAAATTAAATCTAAGATCTTATACATATTACATAAATAAATTCCTTACCACTATACCAACTGTAGTGAGTTATCATTTGATTAATAAGTCAATAACTGCAATCGGAATTAATTATTATCAAACTTATATTTCTATTTTGGTACAAATCAAACTTATATATTTTAAACTAATGGATGAGTTTGATTTATAAAATGATGACGATATATTATAGAAAGATGTAATGGATTCAATTAACTAATTACATAATTAATTTAGTGGTTGCAAGTTTACAATTTATAATTAGGCTTGTGGATAATATTGACTTTATCTTCTTAAAAAATATTGACTTTATCTTCTAATTTTTAAGAAAAGAAAAAAAGACAGCAAAGCTAAACATGGACAGACACAGTCTTCAACTATCCTTTCTTCAACCTTGTTCTCTACTGCCAGCTAGTGCTTGCGTGTCTCTGAGTCTGACTTCGACATTTCTTTCTAAACAAAGAATCCCATCTTTTATTCTCAATTAATGGAACAAATTGTATTTGATTAAATTAAGAATATAACTTAATTTCATTAAAATTACACTTAAAACAAAAGTATGCTCATAAGGGTCATCCATGGATTCCATAAATAAAAATATGAAAATCCCACTAGTTTCTTTTAAGTCGTAGTCTTAGAATCTTCTCGGTGTTTAGATTTTATTTATTTTATTTTCATATAAAATGTTATTCACCAAAGTTATATTATTAGTATAATACAAATATTCTGTTTTCTATGAACAAAAAATATATATTAATAATACAAGAATTTATTACATGAAAATGATATATTATGATTTTAACTTTAAGGCATGCGTGCGGTGATGTGACTCTTGACCATATGTGGACCTATGTGCCTTAGGAGTTAGGTCGATCAAGCCCAACATAACACCTTCTAACCCTGTCACGTTTTGTCCTCTACTAGGCCCCCACTTTTACCCACGGGCTTTTTTTATAGGCCAATATTAATTTACTCAAAGCCCGAGGTAACTTCTCTTCCAATTTGGTAGTTTTTAAGGGCACCTTGTCTTGGTTTTACATAGAGGTCAGATGGAAAATGGGCCTAGTACTCTTAGGGTTAAGTAATACCCCACAACTTACGGCCTATTTTTTATAAAGGGTATGGGGCTATCTTAACTTTCTTGGTGTGGTTGAACTTTCACCAATTTTGTTGTAAAGTTAAGATAATATTCATACATTTTTTTTCATGTGTAACTAAAATGCTGATGATTTTTTTGGCACGTGTAATTATTAGTTCCAATTTCAATAAAGCAAAGTAAGTGAATCCACAAATGAAGAGGGTTGATTGATAATTGAGACCCTAAAAGAGTTTGAACTTTTTAGAAAGAATACCAAAAATATTTTTTTTTAATAAATAAATGTTAATTGTTAACGGTTACTTTTTTGTCGGTTAAAAAGTTTAAATTTGTGATCTGCCTCTTTGTTTTTTTCTTCTCTATGCTCACATTATTAACCTGAATGTTGCAAATGGAAACTTTGATGTTTGATATACCCTAATTCTATAACGGGTATTCTTAAGGTCAATGTTGATGATTTAAAGTAAAAGAAAAAAAAAAGTAGATTAGCAATAAAAAATTTTATGAAGTATTTAAGAATTTTAAATGATTAGCCAGTGTTAGCAACATACTCAAAAAAATTACAACAAAAAGTGGAAAAGAGCAAAGTAGGGCCAATTAATAATTATGGAATAGGACTATAGGAGCTATCAACTAATTATTAGGAACACTGTAGTTCAATAATAATTCAGATGCGCATACTGTTGAATACCTTTCAATAAACCAGACAAAGATGGATGGAAAGTAGGGATAATGTTTAATGAGAAAAATTGATTGTTTTTTGACCATAATTAGGTTAACTTGATCATATTTGTGGAACACTCAGATGATAGATATCATAGGTGAGTATCTCTATTCCTTATCACGTTTGTTTAAAGGCTATAATTACTTTTAAGAATAATGTTATTAATGAAACAAAAGATTTATGTTGATTCTTACGTGAATGCAAAGTCAAAAAATGTGGGACAGGAAAAAATAATAGATACCATTGTGACTCTCCTTTCAATTGCTTACAGCATGAAACCACACTTAATTACTAATAGCTATATAAAGCAGTCAAATGACATTTAATGTTCTTAATCAAATTCATATATCGGTGGAGATTCTATAAATCATCAAACTGGAAGTGGGTTTAGATGTGTGATGATTATGTATTCACTTTTCAAAGATTTGTTCACATATATTTAGGCCTAGTATAAGGATAAAAATTTAATTATTTATTTCATAATTATTTAAATGAAAATGTCAAATATTTTATTACAATTTTTTTTTATCAATTTTTAAAGTGTTGAAATTTATTTCTTATTTTAATATGTGATCAAAATTTAATTTCATCATGGTCAACCTATTTGTCTTTTGTGTTTTCAGCTACAGTGTTTTATTTTTTATTTTTTTTTCATATTTTACTTTATTTGATGTTCTTTCGGCAGGCCAAGACAAATCCCAATCATTAACATTTCAATGTATCTTAAATTTTGAGAATGATGCTTCTTGATTGTTTATCAACAAAGTGCAACAAAGGAAGGTTTTGAAGTGAAAGCATAATCTTCCCTTTGACCAGAAAAAAACAATGACCTAAACTACAACCATAGAAACAACCGAAACTCGTAAACCAAAACGATTAAAGAACAAAAAAGCTAAATAAACACATCTCACAACAAGCATGAACAAACAAGAGAATGCCGTTCAAAGTTGTTGTTAGTAAGTACTTTAAAGTACCAATCAAGAGAGTATAAATATGATTAGCACTAAATCAAGTGATATAAAATTGTTCTACATTAATTAATAATTTTAAATTTAAATTAAATATGTAGAGTGAAAATTTTATTACTTATGATAATCTGAATCAAATAAGATTATTTCATGAAAATATCTATAATTTCTATAGAATAAAATAATATGAAATATCAATTAAAATTATTGAATATATTAAGATTATTAAAAAAATACTTAAAACTTATTTTACCAACTAATTAAAAACATTTAATATACTTTAGCAAAACTATTTAGTTAATATGTATCTAAAGTTTATATATCATACAAATAAAATAGAATAAAGTTCTATATGTCTATTACTTATATTTAATTATGTAATGCAAAAAATAATCTTTGATTTATTTCTTTTTTAATTTTATTTAACTATAGGACAAGAAATATCTATTATATTTACACTATTTTTATTTAATAAATAATTCAGATTATATTTTGTTTTATTTTATACTTTTACAATCATAGTTGTATTATCAAATTAAAGAATGACTCACTAATATACGTTACCGTTAAATAGTCATATTAAATTGCAATTGTAATATGTTTTAATAATGATCAATATACGTGACTATTAAATGGTTATATATCACATTACAATATGTTTGAGTAATTTTACTTAATTATTCTTGTTTAATCTAAACAAAATATATGTTTAGTTATTCGTAAACGTTAAATATTTTCACCTCATCTTTACTTACTTATTCACTGAGTCATCTTACATATTTATGTTTATCTTAATTAGAATAAGACATATTCATTACCGTATAATTTTATTATTACTTACATGAATCACTTGATTATATTTAGTGCAAAGTCCTTAATCTATAAATATTTTTTCTTCTATCAAAAAAATATTACTTGAACTCATATTCTATTCCATATTTATCACATTCGCCCAAATTCATCTTGAAAGACCTTAAAATTGAAATGACTTGATTAAAATTTTTTCCGGGCCCACTTCACCTTGTTACAACGTTAACAGTGAAATGTGAAACAGCTCACATGTTTTGGTATGTTCATTCAAATTTGTTTAGTTTTAAATAACAAAAGGAAACAAAACAGTTCTCAGTTCATTGTCTCTTATATACTTCTCTAGGCTTGTGACATGTTTTTTTATTTTCCACGGGATTCTTTTTGTTTTTCTTTTCCTGGATAAATAGTTATACTGTTAATTACATGATTTTCCTCATGCACTGTCACGGTAAATTTTATTTTTTTTCACATACTATAACATTTTCTTTGCATGTCACCATATTATATTATCTATACCATATGATTATTAGTTATTATAAATTTCTATACTATACTCATTTAAATATGAAAGTATTATGTTAAAAGAATTAGTCAAAATTATTTTTCATATATAATTTTAATTATATTTATTAAAGAACCATCGCAATTAAATTAAATTCATTTAAATAATAAATATTTTAATTAAATTTAAACCAATTAAAATTAATTAGTTGAGATTTTAATTTATCCTACATTTCAACTAAATAGACAAGTTAATACCTATTTTCATAAATTTGTCTATTTCATTTTCTGTTCACAATAGAGTTTAGAGTTATTATTATAAATATTATTAAAAGAACAATATGTTCAACTTTGATACATTGACCATGTAAATTTATATATTTTTAATCTATTAATATTAATTACTACTAAAATTAATAAATTTACTGAACAAATTAATAACCGCTTTCAAAAACAAGTTAATTAATAAAATCATACCCACCATATTTTCTTATTAAGCTCAAAATAATATGTAAATATAATTTTTATTTTTATAATTAATTTATTGTACGAGAAAGCTAATAAAATTTTTATTAGAAATCAAATCTTGTTTAAGTTAATAGAATAAATATAGGTGAGAAAATTCTTTTTTTCAATTATTAAAAGTAATTACGTACACATCAATCAAATTTAAAATTAATAATTAAATTTAAATAAGCAACATCAATTGATTTAGTTGCTGGAATATGAAAAATACACATATATTTTAAAACTACATATTTGTAGGAAGCTCAAATACATTTAACCTTATCATCAAAATATTTATACATAAAAATAAATATTATATATATATATATATATTATTTTAATAGTTATTGTTATACAATATTAACGGGCAGATATGTTTTTCTCTCAACATAAACTTATTAATGATGTCATAAATTTATTATTACTGTACGTGAATTTATTATTATTAATAACATACATGTAATAGTTTTACTTTTACATTCCTTAGTATATAGCAATTTTTGTTTTTAATAATTTCTATAAATATTTTAAAAAGAATCCATGCTATTATTTCATTTCAAAATAAAAAAGTTTTTAATTTTAATTTTTATCCTGCGTCACCACAAAAAATTAAAATAAGTGATTTCAAAATTTATAGGTATGAAAAACTTAAAAAAAGTTAATTATAAAGTCTAAAAATCAAATTTTCTATCTTCACATTTCTTTTCAGTCACAAGACATATGTTTCATAAATAGGTAGGTATTAATGTAGTAATAAAATATGTTATATATTTTGATTGATATATTTTTAAAATAAAAATAAAATCCTTATAAAAGTAGTTAGCTAAGTATTACTATAATATTTTATGCCTGCATGAGAGTTCATGTTAAGCTCTCTGGTTGTGCCATTGTCAACAACTCATCATCCATGCCATTCCCATAACATATAATTTGACTGTAAGAAATTATTTAATTATTTACTGTCTAAAGTTTTACCAAATATAGTTATTTCAGGGTTAGACTCTAAATAAAAGGACATTATTTTCATCAAAGAATTAACTAAATTAACTAATGAAGTAATGACTAATTCCTAAGGTTAATTCAACTTCACCCACCACTTACCCTACCCTCAAAGTTTTGCAATTCATGGTCCAATGTACCCTAAACATTAAAAAGCAACAACACTTGGGGGAAGGATGGATGAGGATGAATACAAAGAATAAAACACCAAAAATACCCCCCTGAGGAAGGTGATAGGGTCAAAGTGGTCCATGCAGTGGTCAAAGAACGCAACTATAGCTTACAGTTACAGGACAGTTTCGTCATTCACATTCACATTATATCTACAAATTAAGAAATTGCATTAAGAGTCGTGCCAAAACCACGCCACTAGTCACCAGCTCTCAAGCTCTATGCAAGTGACACCCACCCCTACCCTCTCCACCCTTCTAGAATTAAGTTACTATCTGTAAATATTTCACCAAATCACACTTTTCATATATTGTAAGAGAATTAATTAATTAAAAGTTGGTAGTTTTCAAAAAATATTATTTAGGAAAACATATATTATTCTCTCTATAATTCTAAAAATTTGCTTTTAATCTTTGTAACTTTTTTTTTAAAATTTTGATTCTTCTATATTCAAAATTTACTATTTTTATTTTTTAAATAATCTATATAATATTTTATAATTATTCAAACAAATTTAGAAATAAAATTATAAAATTTCAAATTATAATAACTGAAGACAACATTTTAAAGGTGTTAAAATCAAAATTTGAAATTTCAGAGACTCTAAAGACAAATTTTACACGGAAGTTTAGCTCAATATTTATTTTCTTCCCCTTTAGATGTTTCAAAGATGCTATTCTTTGAATAACAATAATAACAGCCACTATTTTCCATAAAACATTGATAAAGAAAATAACTAAGGAATTAAAGATATTTAATGCTATCAAATTATGATTTTTAATGAAAAATTAATTTCTTATTAAATGTAATGGTAATTAGTTCTCAGCTTCAATGATGTAATTGTCATCAAAATGATTGCATCGAAAAAAGATTAAACAAAGCCCAATGTTGCGTCAGCCTAAAATCGATTAGATCTACACAGGGGAGACCCTAGCTTACCTCATCTCAGCTGCAATGGTTTGAACAGAATCTATAAAATTTAAGATCTCAAATGAACACCCATCACTTCTTCCTCAATCCCAAAGAACACAACACCCACAAACGGAAACTGAACTAAGTATGACTAAGGTCCGGTTTCCAACTAAAATTAGTTTTCTGTGAAATTGTTCTTCATAAAATTCATTTTAGTAAAATTATTTTTATTACTTCTAATAAAATAATTTTTTGTAAAATAAAATTTATTTATCATAGTAAAATATTACAATCAAGTGTAAATTTATATATGATAAATTAATTCTTATTAACTAAAATGTATTTTAAGAGTAAAAATACTCATCCAAGCAGGAACTAAAAAGATGAGAAACTGCATTAAGAGAAGCAAAAGTAAAAACCAAACAAAGGGAAAAAAAGAGGCAAGTTAGCAGAAATTGTATCTCAAGAGTCTAAACTATATTATATATTTGATATTTCATCTAAATTCTCCATTCCAAACATTTTGTCTTGTATTCTCTTCCAGCCAGGAAAATCAATAAAAGTCACACCAACATGACTGCCTTTGATGGAGCTCAGAATCAGAACAACCTTAAAAAAAAAAAACAAAAACAAAAACAAAAACAAAATTGAAAATCTCTAGCCAAGAGAAACAATTTTTTATGTACAGGTATATCTCAAGAACCCTTTTCAGGGATCTGATCTAAAAGCAAGAGAAAAAGAAGAGGGGGGGAAGGGGTCTCAAAAGGAGAGAACTTTAAGCTCTCTCAACAACCCTTTGTTTCTCCCTCACAAACCCTTTTCTTCTCTTCAGGAATCACTGTAGTCACGCCATTTTCTTCTCTTCAGGAATCACTGTAGTCACGCCAGCATATGAGCATTGTCACACACCTCCTCATGATGTAGAAACGAGCCCTTTGTTCCTTCACAAGCCTTGCACACTTGCTAGCAAAAGCACACCTTCTCTGTGAAGAATTCTTAATAAAAGGGGTGCTTGAGGACCTGCTTCTTGTGGATCCTTCCTTCTTTGACAGCTTCCACTTCTCATCAAAGTACAAAGGTGGTGTTGTAGATACAGAAGAAGCCATGGAGATGAAAAGGGGAAAAAGAGTGGTTTTTTCTTTGAGTTTAGGTAGATTCAGAGGAAGAATAAGAGAAAGAAAGAAACTAGAAACTTTGGGTAGTGAATAATTTACTGAGAGACTGAATCACTGAGGAAAGTATGAGGGGTGAGGGTCAGTATTTATAAGGGGTTAGATTGAAAAAACGGGGTAGAAGCATATGAGGGGGGTCTCTTGTGTGGCAGTGTGTATCACCTGGTTCTTCCTTTGCCTTGAGAGCCCCACCTTTTAATTTTTTTTAATTATAAATAAAATAGTACCGAGTAGTTTAGTATTTTTTTATTTTATTGGGAAATGACTTTTATTTTATTGAATGATGATATAGTAATAATATATTAAATGTTGGTTAGGAAAAGTATATTATTATAATGAGGTGGATTCCCGAGGCACACGTCAGTGATGAAAGGGAGAGACGGGAATTGAATGCAGGAAATCTTAGACTGATACTTTGTTCATTTTGGTAGGGAAAAGAGAGAAAAAGGAATTAAGAAAACGGGGTATGAGTGAGGTAAGTGTAAAAATTATGAGTGTGTGTGTGTGTTTGTGAGAGTGAGATTGAGAGGAAACTTTGTCAGCGTGCAAGGGAGAGATTTTCACAGAGGGATCAAATTGGGGATGAAAGTTGTGTGAGAGTGAAAAACTTTAGTGATTGGAAAACCTTGGTGGTGAAAAAGAGCATTTCAATTTTCTATTGTAGGATACAAGTGCCCAATGCAGAAGAGATTCTAGGACGGGGACCAAGAGTGTTTCTGTTCATGTTTACTAATTTATTTACCTCTGCGAGTGTGTGTGATCTGGAACCCACTTTTATTTCTACTGTGGATAGATGTTAAAGGGAACTTGTCTGTTACAAGCTTATGTTTTTTTCTTCAAATAAGGTTGTCATTTTCTCAGTGGAATTTAGGAATCTTGCCTCATATCACTTTTTTAGGATAAGAGGTTATTTATGCTCGTTTCTGTGTGTCATGTGCCTGTTTCAAAAAAAAAAAAAAAAAATATTCTGTCACTATAAATTATATTTGTTTTTGTTAAGTAGAATCATCATTAAAAAATTTGCCCTAAAATTTATACCAAACAATTTTTAAAATCAAAATATTAAAACATTATATCTATCTATTAAATAATATTTAAAATTAAATTTCATTACCCTCTTTAAAGAGAAAGAGATAATCAAATTTTAATAGGCATCTTATGTTAAAATATACAATCTTTTCCTTAGACACGTGTGTACATGCATTTTACTGGATTTATAATTTTCCTGCTAAAGTTCTATTTAACCTTTTCATTAAAATAATTAAAAATAAAATTTATGGGTTATCATTAAATAAGCGACACCACAATATTATCGTGTATTAATTACTTCATCGTATGTGTATGTAATTTTTGATATTTTAAAATAATTTAAATTTTTTAAAAAATAATTATTAAAATAAAAATAATATACAACACTGTAACAAACACTTAAATTTTATTCGCTTCCCCTAAAAGATATAAATATTATAATAACTAAATATATGACACTTTTTAATTCTTAAAAAGAATTGTTTGTTTAGAAAGATGGTTATTACTAATACAACTTTTAGAAATGTAAGTTTTGCACTGTCTTGTATTCGTTCCTTGTGTTACAAGAACAACTATTCTTTTTGACAAATATATTACAATTATAAAATAATAATAATTTATCTCTCAATATTTTTCGTTTTTTTCATAAAAGCATTACATATTTAAAAAATATTTATTTCAATTACCGTTTTCACAAAATTTATTTCAAGAAAATCAAATTAAAAGTAATATATTTTTGGTGCATAAATTAAAAATAATGTGTATATATATATATATAATATAAAATTAAACACAAGTATTGGGATAGAATTTATTTGAGGAAGTTAATATAATATTTTTATTAATATTCAGTAAAATGATATTTTCTGAAATAGTTTTGATTTTTTTTTGTGTTTTCTAAATATGCTACAAAATTAATTTTAATAATATTATTAAGTATCATATTTCTTAAACTTTGACAATATAATATATTTGTATCTGTCAAATGAGGAAAATAACATCTACAATATATTTTAAGACAATAAGTGATGATAGCTCATGCAATGTTCATATCTCTCATATGAGAAAAATAATTTAATGCTATTAATAGACTATTAAATTGTATATTAATTTCAGCGTAAAAAAGGAAGACTAATATTATATTTATGTCTCTTTTTAAAATAAAAGAGTGTAGTGTATTTAACTATTTAAGTATTACATTAGAATCAAAGAAAAAAAAAAAGGAGTTAATTTCCTTGATTCCCCATAACCACCAATTTGATAGATATCAATTTTGATTGAAGAAAGTGCCTGTAAAGCGGTGACCAATACGAAACTAATAGTCGTCACTCTTCTTTACCTACTCTTCGAGGCACCTAATGCCCTACGATCGTTGATGATTTTGTTGCTTATGGCATCTCTTACACATGCAACCTTTCGTGTGTATTGGGTGAGCAAGCCATCACCGACCCGTCACCACACCCTACCAAATTCTTATCATGTGATTCTTTATAATTAATTTCTATCGTATCTCTTTTTTTTAATGAATAATTTCTATCTATATCTATAAAACACTACATCCTTTGCCTAGTTGATTTTGTGTTGCTTGTTGTAGCAGTGTTCTACACTTTGCTCAAGTGATTCTTTCCACGAACCTATTGGGGTAAATCAAAAACTAAGTAAAAAAAATCACAAGTGCACGAAAATGAAAGGTGATATTGTGATTGTGAGCATACGTAAGTCTCCGGATCATACTAATTGTTTAGTTTGTGGTTGAGTTCAATTGTTGTGATCCCAAAATATGACCTATTTAGATATATAATTAAAGACAATTTCTTTATTATAAGACAGTTTTATAAAATTAAATTAAGTATTTAGTTTATTTATTGTTTAGTATTTATGTTTAAGATTTACAATACTTAAGAGTTAGAAGCATATTAACTTTCACATAAAAGTTATAATTTAAAACTTGGAAAATTTTGCATTAAAAAAACGTAATTTTTAAATTCACTAAATCAAGCATGTGCAGATTTTCTTACATTTCAATGTAATTTTTAATTCCTCGAGGAAATTTAGTCTTTTCGCTGTTAAATGAGATGGACAATTCCTTCTAAAAATCTTTCGTGCTTTCTGAATGTAACTATCACAAAACGTGACGGGGTTGAGTGTGAATTATTGTATATGGAAAGCCAAAATAGAAAACGTTTCAACACATTTTCCCTAGTAGGAGTTATGGTTTTCAAGTCATTAATTATGTGGTATCAATTATGATGCATATATGGACCCGTGGTTTAAGAATTTTTGACAAATAAGTTTCGAAATAAAAAGGGTTGTACACTGTAGAAAAGATCTCATGTAGGAAATTTGCACGAGTGTAACATTGACTTTCCAGGACTGTTCCAATTCACAGATTTAGTATGTACACTATTAAATGCACCACCTACTGTCCTACATCTCAAGCACCCGTGAAGTTTCGGTAAAAAAATAAAAGGCTAACAGTCCTTTATTCTATGTCGGCATTCCTATCTCTTATTCGTTTTCTGTTGTTGCGTTTCCATTTAATTGTCCCAAAAATTTTGCATATAAAACAATTCAAACGACTTCTCTCGATCATTCTTTTATTTATTTATTTATTTATTTATATATATATATATTATTTAAAATGATAAAAATATATTTTAATATGCATGTGTATTTTCATGGTTTCTAAAAAGTGTATTTCAACTACTCATTTTACTAGGAGAAATGTCACGTAACCTAAAAAAAATATATATAGTTAATTTGTTACTTGATATTAAATTTGTGTTTTCAAGTATCTATTTTATAATTATCATGATTATTATTCTTCTGAATTTTGGGTGGTTAGAACTAAGTTTAATTTTAAGATATCTTCGATCACAAATAATATATAATAACGTAGAACATTTTTAAAACCGTGCGGTAAAACTCCAATTATTAAATAAATATTAATCAGAGTAAAATTAAATTAATATTAGAATTTTTGAGAATAAAACTGATCATAAATTTACTGTTTATAAAAATAAATTATTAAAAATAATTAGATAATTAATATTCAAAAGGGATTTGTGGACCGATACAATTATGCATTTTGATTGGTTAATTACCATTTCTCTTGTTTCATTAGTTTTTTTTTTTTTTTTTTCAAATCCAATCAAAATTAAACTGCTTTGAATTCTGGATTGATTTTTTATATATTTTTCTCCGAAGAGTTGATCATAAATAGTTGATTGTTTTCTCTTAGGCTCTTGGCATGTGGTAGTATGGTATATTTAGAATATTCGTAATAATGGTTTGGTTAAATTTATTTTTAAAATAACACTTATTAAGCAAATGTTTTAGATTTTTTTTATGTATTTGTTTAAATTATTTTTATTTAAAATAATTATATTTTTATTTTTTAAAAATCATATCTGTTTTTTAATAATTATTTATTTGATTAAAATAAGGATTTTTTATAAATAGATTTAAATAAAAGAACACAAGCATTTTTTTTTGAAATTTCGAGTGTATTCTAGACTTCATCAAAATTCAAAATATTGAATATATATAGTTTAAGATTAAGATGGACAATATTCATTACTTCTTCTCTGATTGATACATTGTCTCTTTGAAAGTGTTTTGTATATGAGTCAGATAGAGTATCTTTCTATCTTGTTTCTTGATAATACTGATGAGGTATTTCAGAAAGTTCTCCAAGGAAAATATGAGTAATGTTTTAATGGTTGTGGTGGAAGACTTCTTTATAAGCATCCTAATGCTCAAGTGATAGAATGTTCTTTTAGGATAAAGTTTGTTATCAAACTACCTGAATTAGGTTCTATTTATACTAAAAATTAAGATTTTGGGATGAAATTTCAATGACGTGTCCAATTATTAGTGGATCCTATTCCCAAATAAGAAAATTATGTATAGAAAGAGAGTTTGATTTGAAATGCATTTCCCTTTCATGATTTGGATACCGACTTTTGGGAGAATCTTTCTTCGTAGTTGATTTGTTATATGCTTCAATGTCAAAAATAAATAAATAAAAAATACTTTGGTTAACATATTTTTTTTTTATTCTCTATTTTGCATATTCGTAAGTCGTAACACACCACGATGGCATTTTTAATCATTAAGTAAGCCATGTGAATTGCATTGAGATTACATAAACCTTTTGCGATGATGTTATCTCAAAACTATGTGTATGGGCATATAAGCACGTGCTATCATTCATACCTGGAGACATTTCATTTATTAATTTTTTTTTAGTGTTTTAGATATGCTTATCATTTATTCACGTTATATATTATTAGATGACTCTTTCATAAATTTAGAGAATGTTTTTGTCTTTGACTTAATCGGATAATTTTTAGTCAAGATTAATTGTTCGTAATGATTATTAGTAAAACTTTAACGAATTTTATTATAAAGAGTTAATATCACAAAGAACATGTTTAACTAAAATTACAATATAATTTTATTACTATTAACTTGTTAGAAATTTCACATCGTTTAAATATATAATCTGTTATATATATATATATATATATATATATATATATATAAAATAAAAGTGAAGAATATTTTAAATTAATTTTTTAGGGTTAAATTAGATTCATAAACTCATTTTAATCTAGTATAACCCCATCAATATGATATAATTCTGAGCCGGTACAATCATTAAATATCAAATCTTAATCCAGAAAAATATTTTAAGATTCAATACCTCCATTTGTGGCTAACTTAGAATAAAACTATTAAAGTTCAAATTTTAGGTTCATAAAAAAATATATATTACATCTTGTTGAAAATGTAACTAAATTCTTACATTAATATAGAATAAGAGCATACAAATATTTTATAAATAAGAGATCAAAACTTAAACTTGAAATAGACAATGCTTTATTAATTAACTTCCAATGTCTTGTAACACATTTGTATTTAAATATAAGGCTATATATACTCTCATTTTGGGAAAACGATCATCTCACGTTTATAGATTAATTGAGCCAAACTCTCTACCATGTAAGTATTTTCTTAAACATTTGCATGAATATCATTACTCACCCAAAATAATTGTTTATTGAACTTAAATGTCAGTTCTTGCAGCTCTACCACCTCATTCCTATGTGAACCAGCTTTCTCCCGAAGCATATCACCAAATTTGAAATGGAAGTAATAATGCAGCTACACCTAGCATCAAAATTGAAAATTTTAGAAGATTGTTTGCAAGTTCATATTCTTAGAATATTATGCACATGTGGTGTGTGAGACAGAATCCTTCATCCTAATCCAATTAATGAATTTTACTCCTATAGTGGGAGGAGTTCAATTTAGCAAAAAGGTTTAAATTTAAGATTTGTGTAATTAGTACTTCAAATTTCTAACACTAGACAAATTTGAGTGATTCTCATTCCAATTTATTGACTGGTTACTTCTACAAGTATTAAATCATTCCAATTTTAACTAACTTTTAACTTTTTATTAATTGTAAAATTTTGACCCGGATTAGATAGCAATCCTAACATGATATATATGATTATCATGTGAAAAATTACAATATTGTTTTAATTTTGAAATACAAAAGTTGGAAAAATAATAAAATAAAAAAGATTAAATTAAATTAAATTAAGAACAAAATATAAATTTACCTAAATATAAATTAAGAACAAAATATAAATTAAGAACAAAATATAAATTTTGACCGGGATTAGATAGAACAAAAATCCTAGAAACAACAGCAAGCAAGCATTGTATTGTATCTCATGTTTATATTTTTCAGTTTCTTTTATTGGGTAAAGGACAAGAATGAAAACAATCAAGAGAAGATTTCAACTTTTTAATTTCCATTTTAACCTTTTGAGTGATGAGCCGATTTCAACTACTTGCTATAAATTTTGCAGTGGAGAGCAGCACATGGGAATGGTACCAATAGGGTGACCCCAGTGGGCCTTCTCTTTTGGGTCGTTTCCTTCATTATTTGTCTCATATTACCAACGTGCCCGTCACTTATTAAAACCGTTTTCTCTTTACCTACCTATCATTATACCCTAAATATTTATTTAATTATTTAAGTTTTAAAGCTTCTATTTCTATTTCTATTTCTTAATTTTCTAAATATATTATTCCGATCCTCCAAAAATTTTTTTTGGTGAAAATTATTAATTTTATAAATGATTTAAAGTATTAATAATTTATAATAATATGTAAAATTAATACTTTTAGTTAAAATTAGAAAGTCTCCGTATCAGAGAAATGTTCAATACTCAACGCGGAAAAATATATTAAAAATCTATGATCTTTCGTATACAAAAATTCTTATTTTATAAATCAATCCATTTTACATAATTGAGTTAGACTTGTAAATCATAATCAATATATATCTTTCATCAATATTTAACAATTATTTAAAAATTAAATGATATATTTTACAAATATAAAATATATAAATAGAATATTATGAATATAAAAATAAAATAAAAATATATCTAAACTTAAAAATTAAAAATAAATTTTAATCTCTCCTTAACTACCTATCCTTAATTTGTCTGCCACCGAACCAACGAACGCATAGATCTGATGATAAATACTTATCTTTACAACAACGGTACTCAATCCTAACATGACCGAAGACTGTTACCTCTATTTATGAAAAAGAAAAGAAGAAAACACTGTCCTTGAGCTAGGACCTGGTATTCATGAGTAAACAATTGCTTATATTACTTTTAAAAAAAAAAAAATTAGCTTATAGGACTAGGGGACTATAGAGACAAAACCTGCTGCCTGCATGCCTCCCTATTATTTGAATTTTCTATCAAGCCTTCTAGAACCAACGTTTGTAGTAAATTAACATACTAGATGAAAGAAATAATAAATTATCGTGATGATTCATGAATTTGTTGTATATTGGGATCCTTAGTGACTTGGTCAAGAATCATTCATCTAGAATCATTCATCTAGAATCATTTGTTGGGATATATATATATATATATATATATATATATATATATATATATATATAATTATGTAATTCTTCCCCTAGTTATATTAAGAAATCGTTTGATGAAGAAAGCTTCTAATTATAATTTATGTTGGCTAAATGATTATTTATGTAATTCTCCCCCTAGTTCGGAGTATACTTCTATGCAAAGAGTGAACTAAAATATTGAACCTCTTTATCTCTTTGTTAATGTTCCCAGTAAATCACCAATTACGAGCTCAAATTGTAATTAACTTCACTCTTGGATGTTTTTCTGAATTTAACAACTAAATTATTATTTTAGTTCCATAAGTACGGATCCAGAAAATTAAAAAATAATAAATAATAAAATAATTTTTAAATTTTTTTGTCACATTTATAATTTTTATTAATAATATTTTAATTACTTAATACAAGACTTAATAATACTTAACATTACTTTGTCAAAGGTATTCATAAAATGGAGACAAACTCAACGTGGGTTGTGTATTATATCGATTGATTAGGTCCGAATGTATAATCCATGTCAGGGTAGGAAAGTGTATTTGTAAAAAATACTTTAATATTAAAGTAAGTGTTTGATCGATGTGTTAGAATAATAGATGAAGATAAATGCAATTTAAAATGTATATGAAACATGTTATAAATGAAAGTTTTCTTTATAAGATTGTCAGTCTCTAGTAAGAGCAGACCGACTTATTATGTCATCATGATCTTTATGATGTTAACGTTTTAGGATACTGAAAATATAAAGTCATGTGCTACGTTGATGATGTAAGTGAAAGATGTGTTTATGTCGATTGATTAGGTCCGAATGTATCATCCTTGTTAGGGTGGGAAAATGTACTTGTAAAAAACACTTTGATACTAAAGTAAGTGTTTGATCAATGTGTTAGGATAATGGATGGAGAGAAATGCAAGTTAGAATGTATATAGAACATGTTGTTATAAATGAAGGTTTTCTTTGTCGATCAGTAGGGAGCAAACAGATTGACCTACTATGTCATATGATCTTTATGATGTTAACATTTAAAGATATTCTCAAAATACATATCGCTTTCCCGTGAACTCGATCATAAATGAAGGTTTTCTTTGTCAGATTTTCAGCCTCTAGTAGGAGCAGACGCACCAACTATGTCATGTATTAACGTTTTAAAATATTCTCAAAACACATCACTTTTCTGTGAACTAGATCAGAGTGAGAGAGATTGATATGATTCTTTCTGACAAAGAATATTTAATGCAGCAACTAATACTTTATCGTAAGATACACAAGATAAATTTATGAGTCAAAATAATCATAAATATTTTTTAAAAGATTATTCTATATTGCTAGATGTTACGCGGGACAAATTGATGATTTACTCACATCTTAACTCTTGCAATGTAAGTATATAGTTCTGAAATGTGTTTTTCACTGGATTCTAAATTCAATTTTCTCCACAGACCTGCAATCTTGACAATAAAAGAATATGCACTGACAATAATGACATTGTCTTGCACTTTTTCTTTCCTTTTACCAAGCAAGGTGTGAAACAGAACCACTGATGAAGTTACCATGAGGAAGAAGCAAACTTGTTCGTGAAATGGGGAACACACTCCTTATACATATTTTCTAGTACTCTCCTCTAGTGGACTCGATGATGATATTTTCTTTGCTTTTGCAGTTTTAATGCTTAGCCGTGTGTTGACTCGGTCAAACTTCTCACGCATGCAACTACAATATATAACACGTTTCATATTACTCTCATGATTTCATCTACCACATGCATCACTCTCAGCTAACCAAATTCAAAAGAAGACAAGACCTCTACTCGGTATCATCGGGTATTATTGGTTGGTATTAATTAAATAGTCTTAATTTGCATAATTTAACATTCTATTTGAGGATGACTTTTTTTTTCTCCTCCACGTTATGGTCCTTTCCTTCAAAGTATTAAAATAAGTGTTAATATTCATTATAAAGTTGTTGTGTTGATCTTATAGAACGAAAATTGTCAAAGGCAAACAATTTTCTTTGATGAACTTGGGATGTATTTATATTTTATATTAATAGACATGTGACGAATTGTATGTAATTTCACAACATTTAAAAGTGTTTTGTTTATTTAATGTTAAACTTCTAATCATTCAATCTTATCATAAGCTACGTGACCAAGGTTGTGCGCAATTTATGTCCAAAATATTTTCCTCTGTAATTAACAGAGCAAATCTTTATGGACGTTATTAAAAATAATTGGAGTAGGTTCTGATTTTTGTCTGATTCCATTATATAATGATTGATTGTAATTACTAATAGAATAGATTTTGTGTCGTGTTGTTGGAGCTCTCCAAGAATATTGAAATTTCCTTATCTTCTGTTCGTTAAGAAACCTTCCAACCAAACCAAATTTATATCTTGGCTGATAAATAACCAAATTCTAACTTCTAAAGAGTCATGAAATAATGTCTTACATTGAACCATAAGTTTTTTGTTTCTCAGTCTTTCCTTAAATTCAATAAATGATGTTGAGCTAATAGCCACAGGGAAGAGACTCCAGTTTCATATAATTTTCATCCCACATTTAAACTTTGGTTTTAATTTTGACACCTAACTTTAAAAGTATTTTTTACTTTAGACTCTTGAAATATCTCTCTTTGACCAAATGACACTAATTTGGTAACTTAGTGACTCATGACAAACTGTGAAAGATGCCATGTCAACCAAAATAAATATTTTTAGTGCAAAAATTGACAGAAAGACCAATTTAGTATAACCCAGACACTAAAGTTAAATTTTAGCAAGAAAATATGATATTCTTCATCTTACTTCTTATCCACTCAAATTGATATATTCCTTGAAATCCCAACATAAGATTTTGTTGTTGGCTTGCTTCAGATATTAATTCGATTACACAAAGGCCAAGGGTTACAAGAAATGAAACATATCATCTAATATATCAATTGATAACTGAGTCCTAGCCTTCCTTCAATGAACCAGAAAGAGAAGACAAAAACCATTCTCCTCTTTTTTTGTGACTTGTTATGATGCATATTCATCGCCACAGGCTCTTATCATGGAGCAATCCATAGGGGAAACTGTCTCATCCTTTTCACAAAAATTGGTAAAACACAACCATAAACAATGAAAATCTTCCTAAAAGCATGGCAGGTTCCATTATATGGGGTTAATCAATCATGGAAAATAGTTATCAAGATGTTTTATTCGGGATTTCAAAGTATGTAAGGGTTGTTTTTTTAGTATTCCCCTGATTTGAAATATTTATTCAGAACTAAAAAGAATATGCAACTGCAAAATGTGATTATCTTGCACATAAATGTTTAAAGGAAATGAGATTTTATCATAGCCGAGTGCAAATTAGCTATTCAGGGAAGAAAGAAATATCTACTAAAAAGGATATTTCAAAGTTTGTGATCTGCATTTGGCCATAGGAGTGAAAATCAAATTATAAGAGAAGAAAACAGTATCTAACATAGAAGATATGTCAGAATTTGTGATCTTCCTTTGACTATACAATGTCAAATTCCTTGAACAGGATCAACAAATCCCACATTACTTGGTTAAAAACAAATTAAAAAAGCTTATAAGAATTTAAAAGTGTCACTATTTAGACAAAACACACTATTGAGTCTATTAACTTTCCTACACTCTTGGACAAGGCCTACACTACACTTACTAGTGCGTCATTCAAAAGAAGTGTTAAAACCTTGAGTATCATTTGATCTAATGCAATTCTCGTTGTCATACCACTGTTTACTGGTCAAGTTAATTGCATTTAGGAAAATAATAGCACGAAACTGCTTTATTTTTTATTTCCATATTTTTGTCTTCAAAAACCAGAACCAAATCCCACAAAACACGATCATATCTTTTGAACATTACTCTAATGACTCCTCCTTCACTCTGCATGTTAAACAAACTTGGTGAAATGAAATTGTTACCTTTCTCATGGACTTCTTGTCCACCTTCATATGTGAAATTCCCTCCCTCTCCAAAGATAAGGCAGAAAAATGTTCCTTAACAGCATGTAGCAACACATAAATCAATTATTAATTGTTATCTTGGCCAATAAAATACTGAATAAGAACGAGACTTTGTTACATTATATGCAGAAACTTTGTGCTTGAAATGGGGAACAAGAACATTTACTCTCAAATTAGCTTCAAGCCTTATTCCACTGATTCTAATTGGTTGATTGAATAAAAATCTTCAGATTAACGGTGCATGAAAATTAAATTCTTGTATTTTTATCTTACTACTTGTGTTAGTTTCTTCCTTTTTTGATCAGTCATCATCATACTAATTAGCATGTAGTGAAAGTCTAAAATTCTGAAAATGCAGAGTTTATGTTAATCTAAAGATCAGAATGCAGTTAGTTTAAAATGTATAGCACGTTCATTGTTTTATGAATAAATTACACGCCACACTTCACAATGTATAAGAAAGAGAAACAAAAGTTTCTGATGTGGTGCATATGCTCCTAGGACTGCTACATCATGTTTAATATACTATGATTGGACCAAAGAGAAACTCCAATTGAAAAATTGTTAAAAGCCTATATATTATGCAAGTGCTTATCGATTGTCACATGGATCAATGAATACTAGAACAACGTTAAACTCGGGAGCGGCGCATGATTCTATGACCAATTAATCTTTTGAATCAATTAAAAAATTGTGCATTACTTTTCCCATAAAGGGAAATTTGATGGCTTTTGAAGTATTGCAATAATGGACTTGGAGACATCAACCAAAATCTTCCTAATGCAACAATGCTATATAACCTTGTGCTTTACTTCTTAGTCGTGATTGTTAATAATTAGAGTACCTTTTTCATATTAATATTAGTTGACATGATTTATGTTGTTAAGAACAAAGCAAATAAAAGATGAAAATAAGGAAAACAGCGATAAAGAGAGACACTCAAGGATTTAATTGATTCGGCAAATTGTTTACATCTACGTCCATGAGACACATAAGAACAATTCTCCTCATCGTTTACTCGATGTGGGATTATGCAATTATGTATTGACTAAAATCAAACTACATTCCTAACATATGTATCTAAAGTAATTCAAGAATCAAATTTTGGCTTTTAAGTATGAAATATACCATATTAGAAAGAAAATTCTAAAAAAAAACGTTATTTAGAACTTTATTTCGACCAACTATAATACGTAATTAATAAGTCAATTTACTTATAGAACATATATATATTTATATATATATATTTTTTCACATTTTATAACTAGTTATTTGTGTATTATAATTGTCCATTAAATATTTTTTATTTATTTAATACTATAGTTAAGAAAGAAAATATTCTTATTGTATTTCAAAGTTTGTGGCAAAGCTTGGAGCTCAGTCTAAGTAGAAGCCAGAAACTGTTGCCATAAAATCATTTCTTTGGTTTTCTTATTAGTCTAGTCATTAATTAACTCTGACATCAATACATAAACTTCAGCCAAAAAAAACGGCTTCTAAATAGGTAACACTTTCTTGCCGTAAATTACTAATTTTATAAGTTTATGATTGGTTCAACTCTTTTAATAACTAGTTTAATGTTAAATTTATTTTGGGAATGGATAATTCAACCGTCGGATTCAATTAGAATTTAGCAATGATAGTTATAACTCCAAGATTTTCTCGCAGACTGCATATTTTACTCGTTTGCAAAACTATATAAACACCAAAAGTAGGGATATAAGGAAACATGTCTCACTTGCAAATGATTGTTCACAACAGGTTAAGTGTACCTACCCTCAACTTAAAAACGAAAATGGACAAGGATCCCTTAACCTCTTTTTCTGTGATGATGCATTAGTTATTAATATCCTTAACTTATAAGTGTAGATAACTTCACATGATATAATGACTAGAGAAATACAACCACAAACAAACAAACAGCGCTCTAGAAGCATGCTATAAGCTTTTGATAAAGTAGTTCTTCACATATTTGTTTATCCTTTGAATGGTATATACTTCAATGCACTTATAATTATTTTAACACAATGTAATAATGTTTATAAAAACTCACGTGACATGCCTCGGTTTAAGTTAAATCATCAGATCTAATACCAGAGTTATTAGATACGAGGAGGAACTTTACGTATGAGAAGAACTTAGAGTACGTTCATAAGAATAAAACTCAAAGGAATTGACGGGGCCCGCACAAGCGGTGGAGCATGTGGTTTAATTCGATAGAAAGTGAAGAACCTTACCAGAACTTGACATACACACATCTCTATAATGGAAAGATATTGTCCGCTTTGAATCTAAGCTTTCACGGTTTTTTGTTTTTATTTCTTCCAAAAGGTTTTTTACAATTGATTGATTACATGTGTTTATAAACTCATGTCACATCTTTTATTTTTTTACGTAAGACATTATTTGCATTCCAACAATATATAATCTAAGGAAAAAACAATTGATACAACAAGGACTGACATTAGTAAAAACTGCATACAATGCTCTTCATTTTGATTTTATTCATTCTGAACGAATGTTGGAATGGATAATAATCAGAAAGCTGATGGCAATGACATCGATTATTTTCAAGAGTTGATTATAGAAGCTCACTTAAATCTTGCATCTAGTTCTGTTTAACAAAGGGTAGCTATGTTCAACAGGGACAAGATATTTTAATTTCTGAAGTGATCTATGATTGTAATTTAATTTTATGATATAAGGATTGATACGAAAATAACCATAGAAGAGTGATTATCCTTGCTGCTTAATTCTCTACTCAATGATGTGAGGATCTTGTTAATGAATAATTGGTAAATATCTATGTAAGTATTGTTTAAGCTTTGAGATTTGTCCTGATGAATTTCTAAGATCCAACTTACCTAAACTTTTTTAGTACCAAAAAAGAAAAGAGCTATTGAGGCCAGAGAAGGACAAAACTAGAACAACCTTATGTTACAATATTAATTGCAATGGGCAAGGAGACACAAATTATCATTCACCTAGTCTTCTTTTGTAACTATATGAGCAGCAATAACCTTGGAGTTGACAAACAATGCTAGCTTGTTTTGGAAACATTCATGTTGCTTATTAACTTTTCCTTCATGAACATCCTGGTTGATAGGAACATGTTCAAGCTCCCCCATTGACATTAATAAGCATGTACCTCTGTTCAATGGTTTTAGACTAAAAATTCCAGGGGACCAAAGAAAACCGAGGAGGAAAAATCTGATTCATGGTTGAGACAAGGGACAAGCTATTTTTTTTTCTCGTACGGTAGTTACCCATCTGCTGACAATGTACAGAGACATTAATCTTCAATTTTGTGATAAATTATGTAACAATGCTACATATGTGAAGAAATTCATGGATTTAATTATACGTTAATTAATTGGTGACTTTATTAGTCAATTTTCATAATTGAGGTCCCCTCAGTACACTTCACGTGCAGTTTCAAGCTACAGGAAACGTGTAAATATTAGATGGTGTTCCCTTCCCTTGAAACTTAACAAAGTTGTCATGTCATAGTGACTAAGATTGACCAAGTTACTATTGCACTTGTTACGGCAGTTAAATACAAAGAGAAATTTAAATAAAAGAGTAAATTTTGACAGAAAACTGTATACACATAAATAATAAGATGCGAAGAAAAAGAAAAGAAAAAAAAATAATTTTTTTTTTAAAAAAAATACGTAGATGTAGACATTTAGTTGTGTAGATATAAAAGTTTCAAAAAAAATACGTAGATGTAGACATTTAGTTGTGTAGATATAAAAGTTTCAATATACCTAAACATTTTCAAAAGAATTTGTGTTCAGTTGGTTGAAACAAAATTTTAACTGGTTGATGGTTCTTGTATAAAATTATAATTAATTTTAGTTCTTGAATATTTTCTAAAAACATTACCACAACAGTTCTTTTTTACTAAATCCGAAATTTATTTAAGGACTAAAAATAGAATAATGAAAAACTCATGATTTAAGGCCACCCAAAATTTTATTCAATACATGATTAAATGTAGACTTATGAAAAAGTTTTAAGTAATAAAAACATATTTAATCCAATATAAAATATTGTTATATGGGCTTTTATTTTCTCATCTGGATAAGAAAAATAGTTTTGTTGGGCGTAAGTCCACCATGTTTTGTAAGATTATGTATCCCAAACAATTGAAGGTGTGATTTTATCCCAGTCAAATATACATGATTTTTTTTTTCTTTGTTGAGTTGAATATCACATGCGAAGATAGTCCAAATTATGCCACAGACCGATCAACTTCAGAAAATATTTTTTTCCCCTCATAGTTAAAAATGTGCAAAAATTTCAGAGGGAATACGTTGGATTTTTGGTATAGACCACTGATTTGAATGTCAGAAAAAAGCAGAGTACTAATAAAAATACATACACACATATTACAATGTCAGAAGAAATGTGTTTATATATTATTGACATTCAGAAGGGTCATATTGACTATTGAAGGTGGGCAACACAGGCAACTTGTTCACGTGCATTGACGTGTAAATAATTGATTATATTATTCTTTTCAGTCGTTAAAATTTGCTCCTATATTCTTTCTAGTCTAAGACAGAAATAGTCAATAAAGAATTTCACAAGAGCTTTGCATTCCAATAAAAAAGTTCTGAAATACACAGCTTGAAAATATAATAGGGAACTAGAAGTTTACTCTTAAATTGATATAATTAGGGGAATCATTCCTCTCCCACATGTTACTAAATATACAAAAGAGAATCTTTAAATAGTAAATAATAAATTTAAATATTATATGGTTAAGATTCGAATGAAAATCATGTAGTATTGGAGAGATGGATATATACTGACACAAGTACCAGTTTCAAAATGACAGCCCATTTCCTCATAGTTTTTATTTTATGTGGCCCAAACTAAAATTGGACCAGTTGCTTTTGTTCTATTGCAGTTAACTTGGGAAAAAAAAGAGAGGAGGATTTTATTAGATATTTGTATTCTCAAAGATAGGAAACATGTTTATAATTTATGTCCATGCTTAGCCAATTTCTTCAACTAACTAAATTCTTCACATTTGGATCAATGTTTAATTAGCCAAATTCTTGACATCAGGTGACAAAATATGTCTCATGATTCAAAGGATCATGAAATAATTAAAGACTTTCTAGTTGGATATTTTTTTTTCATTATTACAAATAATTATAAGAGTATGACTTTTTTTCTTTCTTTTTCTTTTTGGTTTTCACATATTTTTATTTACTAAATAATGAAAATATGAGAAAGTAAAATAAATGAAAACAAAATTTTTTTTGTGTGAGTAAAATGAAAACTAGATGATCTTAAAAAGCAAGAAATGAAAACATAATATATTTTTGGTTTAATATATATTTTGGTTCACGTAATTAATTTTTTCTTTTTACTTTAGTTCTATAAATATGTGTGTATTTGTGTCATCCTTAATCTTTTGTGATGTTTTATTTTGTCTTTATATTTTTTTCTTGTAATTTATTTTCTTTTTAGAGTTAGTTCTTATAAATTATTTATTTTTCATATTTAATCCTTATAAATTATTTGTTACCAGGATTAAAAATGAAAAAAAATAATAATCTATAAGGACTAAATATAAAAAAAAATTATATTAACAAAAATTAAAACAATAAAGTACAAGAACTAAAAATGAAATATCACAGAAAATTAAGGATAAATGAAGGAAAAAAATTTATAAAATCCAAAAGTAAGAAAACACTTAATTACAGATATTAAAATGTATATTAAACCTAATTTTTAACAAACAAATCCAAGCTACTCATAAGTTAAAACTTATTTAATTTGGTAGCCTTTTTTTTTTTTAAAAAAAAAAAGTAAATGATTCATCCGGTTGAAACAAGCCTTCTATTTTTGGATAATGGGAGAACAACTCTCACTTATTCTATGTTTTTTTGGCTGAAAAATCCTTGCGAAAGCCAGAGAATATCTATTGAGTTTTTTTTGCCAATTCACCTTCTAACACTCATTTCTTACAAATGCTGATTGTGTCTTTATAAACTTGACTTGATGCACACTTGAGATTTTAATTCAAGGTACATGCAACTTGAGAGATCTCAGAAAAAGAAACGTAGCTGAAATACAAACTAATATGACATTTTCTTGAATGATATCAAAATCAGTACAATTTACTGACACTGAATGCTGGTCGTGTCAATTTTGATCATACATCTGACCTAACATAGTAGCCACGACTCAATTATTAATGCAAACAAATATCTTATCTATATGAGTTTTTTTTTTTTTTTTCTCAACCTATTCTATGGGCTAAAAGACAAATTATTCTTTAACTAATGAGATTTACACGTAAGAATTTTTTCGACGATATTAAGATTTGATATCAGGTTGAATCATCCGAGAATAAGTTATATGAAGTGTCGAGAATAATTACATGTCTTTAGTCCCATCAATTAAAATGGACTATAATTAATTACAATCTTAAATTGATACTTTTAATATATTAATTTGTCGAGCTCTTTGTACTGAAGTAATTTTGGTCGATCTGTGTGTGGAAGTAATACAATTTTGTAGTACAAATTTAGTTAAAAAAGTATAGTTACGTGTTATACCACGTTATGTGCGTGGATGAATGGATAAATTTTTAAGGTAAATTTTATTGCATGTTAAGAAGTTAACATTGTGCTGTTTTTGTATAAATTAATTATCTATTAATAAATATATGTAACTTTTTATATTTAAAAAAATTAAAAAATAATAAGTAAAAAAAAAATTAGAATAGCACATTGCTATTAAATAATAGACAACACGTAACAAATCCCTTAATTTAATTATCACACATAAATCTTTGTTAAACAGAAGTAAGAGTAAAAAAACTGGGATTAGATACAAAAGTATAGATGAGAATTCCACCTATGAGGATTATATTTATATAAATCTTGATAGATAATTATTCATCATATTTGTGTGGCATCTCACCAATAATTACATTATATATGCTTCATGCCTGTGATTTCTTTCCCTCTTTGTCTCTTGCTAACATAAAAGTTTCAAACTTATTGAATGGAGAGAAAGAAAAAAGTTTCAAACTTATTGAATGGAGAGAAAGAAAGATATTCTGCACTCGGTTAGAGTTTATGCACATAGAAAAATAGAGGAAGTGTTCTAAACAGGAAATTCTATGAGGAGAGTTCTTTTACCCCAAAAACAAGAATTAGAACCCCACACAAGTACGAGGGTAGTACGATGATGTAATTAGACAAACTTAGATTGTAGTACTACATTGCTACTTCATTATTCCTCACAATTAACCAGCCTCAATGTAGTGGATGTAATTTCTTTTGCCATTGATACTATTACCTAAAAATTATCTTTATCATATAACTCACACTCATCTGCAGCTGCCTATGACAGAGGTTTCTTTTCCTCTCCCATGATGCATTCCAACAACAATCATATCTCATAGTACTAAAACCAAAGTGTGTAACAACTCTACAATATAGTTCCCTTGTTTGCACATGTTTGCAAAATCATAAACCTGTCATGAAGTTTTATCTATTAATTTTATCAATTATATTTTATTGAATTGTTTAACCTTATTTTCACTTAAAATAAGTTAAACAGATATTAGAAACTAGATATATTTAATAAGATTCTAGATTAATTTTAAATCAAATTGATTTTATAAAATTTTGATATTAGTTAAAATTAATTTTAAAATAATATAATTTTTATTTAGATAAGTTTATTATTAAATCAGGTCCATGTATTGTTACATCAATCCTATAATCAATTACATTGATTTTCTTAAAATGTTATTTTCTTTTATGCCGGTGTAAAATATTGTAGAAAGTAATCCTTTACGTCAAAAGGAATATATTGAATATTGCAAAAAAGGTTGATATGATAGAAAAATTAAAAAAATAAATTATAAAATAATATTTGTAAAAATAACATTAGTTAAAAGAAAATAACACTGTTTACCGGTTGCCATCGAACGTAAACGCAGAAATTGTAATTTCTAATAATAGTACACATCATATTATAATTGAATTCTATTAACAACTTATTTAAAATTTATAATAATATTAATTAAGTAATCTGATTTGATGCGTACTTTTAAAAATTAATATAGGCTTAATAAATTAATATAAAAAGAAAATATAGACTTAAGAATAAATACTTATATGTTGCAATAATAGAAACCTGTAAATTACAGGTCCAGAACAATCATGATCTTTAAGATACTAAATTAAAGATACAGTTTTCTGCCGTTAAAAAAATATATAATTTTCTTATCTTACATCAAGAGATAAATAAAGATACAGTTAGATTTTTGTATTTTGTTAAACTTGAGAACGTGACGTGATACAATGTGATTCTTAGATTTTTATTGTTTTATACATAGTTAAATTTTAACAATTATTTAACTCCAAATTTTATCATACCTTTAATGTATTTTAAATTAAAAAATTATTAATATTTAATCGAACTTTTTGAATCACTAATAAGATAATAATAATAAATTAGACCGTATAATTATCTGTGCATGAATAGATGTTAATAAATTTTTAAGTTTTTTTAATTAATTGAAATTGATATATATATATATATATATATATATATATATATATCATTATATTATTTAATTAAAAAATAATATATTGATACAAAATCATATAAATTTAAATATTTATATTATAAATAGTCACTAAATTGATTTTTCAATACATCTATATGTTTAAGTAAATATTATTCCAAAAAAAATCAATATTTATAATTATTAGGATTCATTTTCTAACTGCATTTAGTCTCATTTTTACTTTTATTGTATGATTTTATCTTTTAAAAATTATAATATCTAATTTAAGAATTGAAAAATTAAAATTATCATATTTATCATGTTTACCCTTTTTTTAATCATATTAAAATATAAGCGTGTGTATTTTTGTTAATTTTATATAAAAACAATAATACCATATTATTATAATAATAATAATAATAATAATAATAATAATAAAAAACGCATATTTTAAATAAATTGTGTTACACAATTAAATAATTATAATATATTTAACCTTTTTTTTACTACTAATCAATAATTTGTTTTCTAAACATAATTTATTTTATATTCAAATTAATGAATTTCTTATCCAGTTAATTAAAAGGTATAAACTAGATAAATTAGTAGATATGATCATGGGACACACAACGGGTGTTTAATTGGTATATACAAGCTTCCATTGTAAAAGACAAAAAAGGGAAAAAAAGATTTTATAGCAATTATTCACTAATTAAAGTATCAAATGTTTTTTTTATAAGCTGTGTCACTGAATTGAATTGTGTGGAGTGTGTGATGACTATAATGAAGAGGACATCCAAAATCTGATATCGGATTCACCAGTCCCCTCAAGCTTCTTTTCTTTGTTTCTTTCTTAGGGCAATAATTTTCATTTTTCAAAAGCTAAGTTTGACAAGACCCAGCGGAATAAAGATCGTGTTTTTGCTATAAAAGAAAAGAGGATATAAATCACCACAGGCAGACACACTTATTGCATATTTTATACCACTTAAACATTTCCTAGCATTTGTATCTCACTAAACAACAAAATGGTTCCATTTAAACGGCTTAATGCTTCGTAAAGATAGAGAGAAAATAAGATATTTTTTTTTTATGATTTGGAATATTGGACAAAATTAGGAAAGAGTGAACTATCATGAGATTTTTTTCTTCTGGTAATAGAGAATGTTCCTCAATTTTGAGAGACTAATTCTATTCACACTGATCTTCAAGAAATTTAATTTGCACATAAAAGAAATTAAACATGATTGTCCTGTTAAATAAATTATTTTTCATATAAATGAACACACCACTGTCTCAGTTTTATGGACCAGAAATTCTATTACTTGAATCCTACGTTATTTCTTTTTCTTTTTTCTTTTTTTTTTTCATGAAAAGTACATATAAATATCCATTCCATTTTGGGATCATTTTCTTTGGTCTAATTTTCTTTCTTCACTATTATATATTCTGATTTCAAATAGAGTGCAACACTTCACCATGCCATCAGTTGAGAAATTTTAATTTTTTAGTCAATGGTGAGATGTTGAACTGTCAATGTGCAGTGCATTTAAATTAATTTCATGCAAGGTTTTGTCAAATTTTTTATCATCAAATTAAAAGGGATTTTTTAATTAAAAAAAGAAGAAGAGGATAAACGAAGGGTACCCACCCTTTCAATATAATGATAACCATATATTAAGGAAAGAAAAGAAATAAAGGTACACACCAGAAAATTTTAATCCTGTCATTTCTTAAGTCTAATTGTAAAAGAGATTCTTATCAAGTTATATACAGGTTAATGCGTGTACCTTAGACGCAATTAATTAATTACTGGGAAAAGGAGAGACACTTGAAAACAGTTTTGACATGATCGATTCAGTTCACACTCCAAAGAATCTGACTACAGCCAATGAATTTATATAATCGTGTATTGGTGATGATTGGTTATGTATGAACTATAACATGTATTATTTCCACGATCTATCAGTTTCAAAATTTCGGGTAAAAAAATGTTGATAGTGACCCCGCTCATGACCATGCAGATGGTTAGGTTTCTGTCCATTTTTTTGTTTTGCCAATGATATACACTCGCGCGTTTTCTAAGAGGAAAATAATAGCCCACCCTCCCGTTATAATTGCCAATGATATACATATCATATTAAATTGATTCAAATTTTACTTAAAAATAAAAAATGGTTAAGATTTTATTTAGAGATAAAATTTAGAAATTAAAACCAGTCCAAATTTTGTATAGAAATTAAATGTATAATACTAAAAAAAATTAAAGGCAAAATATATTTTATGTTCATCTCTTATTTTTATATCAAGAGATATAGTCTAAAATACTGATATGAAAACTAATTATCAGCTCTCTATTAGTCAACGGATATGCTGAAGTCAACTAGTGTGGTTGAGTGGGATTCGACCTTTCATTATAAAGATTAACAAATTTTTCATTGTACCATACAATAATTTTTAATTATTATAATCTCTTCATAAATATATTATATTAAAATTTTGACATTAATTGGATCAAAATAATTTTAATTATAATGAGAGTAAATCCAACTCAAAATCTAAGATAAAAGTAAATAAACTCGCAAAGTGATGGATTTTGAAGTATGATATATTTTAGTGTCTATTTTTTAAACAATTTTATTTTATTATAAATTTTTATTTTATTCATAATTTATTAAACTTTTTTTCTACACAATTTAAATGAGTTTATTTGATTAACTATTTATCGAAATAGATCAAGTTACAAACAATTTACTAAAATGAGATAGTTTGGATGAACGACGACTCTCTTTTGAAATAATGGAGTCGTTTAGAAACTTACGACTCTACTTTTACTATTGGGTTCATTATATAAGGAGGTAAAAATTTTATACACCACCGTCTAAATCGAAATTTCTCTCATTTTACTCTACTTTCCCTAAATTTTACTCTTAAATACGGGTTATATATCATCATCTTCGTCTAGTGGTGTGAGAATTGAGTCTGATCCCCATTGAGGACAACGTTCTATGGCTACAAAAATTACATTGATGTTCGTCGGTGGCATGATGTTCGTTGATGAGAACAGTTCTTAGATTTCCACGAAATGGTTGCATTTCTTAATAAATTTGAAGGAAACCAAGAATCATACTTGGGAAAGTGCTATGTTAGGGAATCTTTACCAAGAATTGTGTAACACCACCAACGTTGATGCAGTATTGATTGGTGGTATGACAGTATTGGTAAAGTTATGAGCTTGAGAAAGATTTGATAATAAGAATCAAAAGAATGTATTTTCATGTATTGAAGTCAAACAGAAAGTTCAACGTTGATTCAATCCAATTACCATACACCATGGTCATTATTTTTTATTTAGCTAACCATGTCTTCTTGTAGGATATTTTATAATTGAATATACTTGCAGTTCTCTTCCGAACCGTTTTAATTTTTATTAACGGATCTTCCTTGATCATTTTTATTAATAAGTTAAAACATATCAAGCAACCTTTATAAATATACCTGAACAAAATATTCAATCAATTTGGGTTACTTAATAACGAATATTCCTTACCCAAAATACATATTCTGGTCAAATCTAAATCGAGATTCCACTTCTCTATCTTTTTCGATTGTATAGCTCGCATATTAATTGAACATGAAAGATCATCACTATTTAGAAGGCAACAAACAACATACCTTGTTGATTTGGACTTGACCACCTTTACCGTTCGGTGCACATTCATCAAGTAATATTTAAGAGCATTTTGCACATCTGTTTTTGTTGTCAAATTCCAAATCAACAAATAATTTCTGTCCAACTTCTCTGTTTGAAGCAACACTTATACCCCACAACTCTTCTTGATTAAGGTAGTTCTAATTAACATTTGTATAATGATGTGGTGTATCTTATCAAAAAGGTTGTTGACTTCCTCCTACATTAATATCAAATATGTATTTCATATCTTCACTTTATAAGGTTCAATTAATTTTAGTTCATATTATTATGTTCGTGTTTGAACAATAATATTTGGTTACTCGTCAAGACTTAAACTGTTATCAGCGTTTCTTTCATCATTATCCAATTCAGGTAAATTGTTATCAAAATCGTCTTCACCGAATGATGAATCAACATATGAATATGAAACGTCATAATTTCATTATTGTTACTAGAATTTAATCTCGTACAACGTCTTTTTATAGGAGCTACCAACATTTAACTTAAATGCACCAACATTATATACAAATACACCACCTACAATAACTACTTCTATACATAATTCTATAGGACATATGTCTTCTTATTGAAAATTAATAATCATAATGTCAACATCTTCATTCGACATATTTATTTTCTACAAAATATCTCATTATAATATAACCAATAACTTCATTAAAATTTAAATTAAATTTATTATGAATTTTTTTTCTTAACCCATTAAAACTTACTCCACATTTAATTTGTAAAAATCTTCTAGATCTTTCGAACATTACTCCTTTATCATCTTTAGTCATCTTATTATTAATTTAGACACTAAAACTATCTCTTATCAAATTATTTATAATAAATAAATAATTTTATTTATAATAAAATAATATCAAATATTAACAATAAAAAAATCACAAAAGTATATTTATCTCACAATTATCAAATCTGATAATTTTCGTGTTACATCATGCATATTTAGAATATAAATAAAATTAAATAAATAAAATTTTTTAAATAACATGTTGCTTGTGTACTGTTAAGACCGGAAAAAATAGAGAATATATAGAGTTTTGAATTTTTTCAAGAAAATGACAAGATCTAAGAGGGTGGAATCGTCGCAAGTTACAACAATCATCAAAGTTTTCCAAGTATTGGACAATTTTAGTAGACTAAGTTATTATTATGCATTATAACTTCAGGTAGCTAGATGCCATATTAAACCATAATCTTTTAACAGTCTTAATAGCACCCAAAATTATAATAAATTTCTAGCAAGACATAATAAATTTTAATAAATACATTAATTATGTTATTTTGTCATATTTTATATAGACTTTTATCACTTTGACCCATAATGGGCTTTTACATGTCCCTAAGATATTTTTATCTTTCTTTCCTTCAAAAAATGATTTACAAAGGTTGAATGATACCAGCAAGGAGAATCATAGCAAATATAGATGTTTGATGTTTATTATGGTGTTTATTTTTAATTTTAAAATTTAAAATATAAAATATTACGTACATTTATTACTAATAATTTTTTTTATAAATGTAAAAATACTAGTAAATCTTGCTTATTTAAAACACCTGTAATGCTATGTCCGTAACACTGTTTTAGGAGTGGTTTTAAGAGGCGATATAACAACCTAGATTTCATGTTCGAGGAAGGCATCTTTTCAATTTCTTTGAAATGATGCTTCAACTTTAATCTTTTCTAAAAATTTTAATTTTAAAACTTAATCAATTATCTGAATACTAAAAGTGAGAGAATTTAAATTTAAACTAAAAAAATAAATACATATTTATTAATAACAGTACATTGTTTGTCCCTTCCTTTCTCTTTCTCTTGTCTGATTAATAAAATATAAGAATGAAGAGTGCAAGTAAGAGGAAGATGATAATGAATATTATTATCATTGATGAGCTAGCTAGCTAGCATGGGCAACTAGGATCCACTTCTCCGTGTTCAACGCTGATCTCTATCATTTCCTGTCTTTCCAAAACTATAGCCAAATCACTGTCACGTCATATCTCTCTCTTATTCTTCTTCAGGTGTTACTGTTGTCAATTTTTTAATCCCTAAGAAAATTTTTGCCCAAGAACATTCGCTATTTATTTATTAATTTTTTTTATCAAAAATGTGGTTAATAAGTAATAATGACTAATGTTCCTCTTTAAACTGTCTGTCTAACTTTTTACCGGCTATTAAGTCATTTTATTTAATTCGTTAAGATTATAAATTGAATAATATGATGGGAGATATATGTAATCTATATGTTTAAGTTAATTTTGGGTTATGGGAATGTATTATATAAAGAAGGAGAATTAAGGAGTTCAAGATGTTATTTATTCTATAAGAGGCTGAGTTTTGGTGGTTTGATAAGTAGAGGAAAGTTTTATCAGTTTGTGCAGGTGTTATTAGGGAATAATTTTGTGAATTCTTAAGACTATAATTATTTTTTAAAAGAAAATGTCATATTACCTTATTAAATTACATAAATAATAGTATGTCTCACTTTTTTTAAACATGAGTATCTTTATTTGAGAGAATACTAACTTCATAAAATAAGTTCTCTGTTGAACTGATTCAGCTCGGCATAATACAATTAAATTTTTTTTTATGAAATATTCATACTCACAGTTAATTTTAAAATCTTTTATCATTACTAAAACCAATTTTATAATTCTAACGAAATTCGGCTATATCACCGTCAATGTGACATGATGGCAGACACCACTTGAATTAGAAATTTGGATAAACACTGTCGCCGGCGATTTGCTTCAATACCCTTAGTACCTCAAAAGGCAAAATTTATTTATTTATTTGAGTCACATTCCTTTATACATATCGTGCTTGAGTTCCTACAGAAAACCTTAGTGTTTCTTATGTTGTACATACATTTGTTGTTAAACATGGTTTAATAACGTTGGACTTGCACACGTTAATTGCAGGAATTGATTTACATATGTTACGTTGAAGACCAAGTAAGGACAAACATGAGCGGATTCGCATACAAACTTTTAAATCATGAATTTTACACTTTGTAAATTTTTAAGGAGATTAAAGTAAGACCTGTTTTTTTATTTTTTTTTTAAAGATGGAAAAGTTGGGATGATGAGGTGAAACATTTATATGGTTAATCTTATTTTTAGAGTTTATTTGTTATATATTAACGTATTTTACATCAGAACTTATCACAATTTAAAGTAAATGTGACTTTTAAGGATTATATAATAAGTCGTGTTGACCCAATCCTAACTCACTAAAATATATAGCTTTTGGAAGTTCCAAAACCAACTCACTAAAATATATAGCTTTTGGAAGTTCCAAAACCAACTCACTAAAATTGTTCATTTATTACTGAGTTTTGCAAAATATAAATTATGAGTATGTAATCATACCCCACAATCAATTATAATGTGTGTTTTGTCTTTTTTTCATCCTTTCGTCTTTGGCTTATAATATATAGTTATGTGAATCTAACATCCACTTGTTGCTAAAAATATTCAAATCAAATCATGACTAGAGTATAATTAGATGTTTAAGGTATGCGAAGTCTTGATAAAATATTCAAATCATAATTATTATTTTGTATAAAGAGAGCGGCTACGTGACTGAACAGGGTCCACCAAAAAAATGATAGAAACTAGAGAAGCATGAATATCTGTCGAGTTAGCTACAATTTAATGATTATTTTGTGTACTGTGTTGTATCTGGCCACACACACTGTATATTTGGTGTTTGTAAATGTGTGGTCGATTATTTGATGATATTATATTTTTTATTTTTAAGAAATTATTTTAGAGTTATAATTTTTCCTAAATTACATTAAAATATTAAAAATTAGTTCTATTTATCAATACTAATTAATCTATGTAACAAATAACACCACATCATCCATATTTAAGGATTACTCAATAGGATTTATCTCTTTCGTAAACTCTACACAGAGTACATTAACAAGTGGAGTGATAAGTTACACTTAGCAATAGGAAAGGAAAGGTTTTAAGTGGAAAAGGACCAAGTCTTATAAAACGGCATAAACAGTTATATTAAGTGATTTTAGAGAATATAAAATTTCATCGGTTGAACAAATAATTAGATGGAATATGGATAAATTTGAGAATTTTTTCGTTAATGCGAAATTTCGTTGCTTGATTTAGATTGAATAGAGTGAAAGCAAATTTAACAGGAAATATTTAACTGAGATATTTAATAATAATTTATTGATCACCTGCATATATCATTTGTAAATTAAGTAATTTAATATTTTAATATAAAATTTTGTTAGGCATTTCTTTTTATGTATTTTCACGTTAACTTTACAAATTAATTATTTATTATATTTTTAAATTTTCATTTAATTAATATTAGTGGAAGTATATCTTTCTTTTTTCCTTAAATATTATGTGTGTTTGTGGAAATGTCTTCTTTCTCATCTCTTTTTGAGATCTTGTTAAATGGTTGAGGCATGTTCTTTTTTAACAAGAAATAACATTATCTTGTCCATAATATTATCTTGAAAGACAAGTTGTCCATGCTATGGTAGTTATGTCTTGTCACTATGAAGTATAAAATTGGATTCTTACAACATTGCTTCTAACAACATTTTGAACTCCTAGACGTAACATCCATCCGCTAATAATTATTGTATAGTCTCATTGGTTTTAGAGAAATAATATTGTTTTCTTAAGATAAGATTACCTCAGTTGAGAAGGTTATAGACTTGTGTAAGTTGCGCTGTATAAATTAAAATTAAGAAACTTCTCAATATCTCTAAGATCTTTTTAACTAAATTTAACCTTATAAGATTTATGAATCTGATATCATTTTAACTTTGTAGAAAAGATAGATATATGCTCGAGTGGAGCCTCACTTGTATAATATCATGGATGTGTATTCCTTTGTTCTTAATTATATATATAAACGTGTTACCCAGTACTTATGATTTTGAAATATGTATTTTTTATATTTTTCATACCTTTTTAATACATAATTTTTCCTTTACTTATTGATAAAACAAATCCAACATATTTTTTTTAAAAAAAAATTATGATATTTATAATAATAATTTAATATGTAATCATTTTAGTATACAATTAACACCTTTTTAAAAAATTTAATATTTTTTTGTACTTATTTGTTTAAGCCTGTTTCCATGTTAATGAATAATATATATATATATATATATATATATATATATATATAAAAGTAATTTTAATAGGTTAATTTAGGTCACATCGAGTCGATAAAAAAAGTTATAATATAAAATTTATAAAGAATCAAATGATAAATCTATTTTTTCTAAAATTCACGAGGATTGCAATAGAAAATATAAAATATAAAACTAATTGGTCAAGATAAAATTTGTGAAAAGAGAACTAAGAATCATTATCAGCTAGCTTTGGTTAAGATTTAAATAGATAACAAGAGGCTTATAAGAGTGAAATAAAAGAAAAATAAATATTGATACCACCTTTAGATTAATTGTCAATATGAATGTGTTTAGCAATCTACTCAAGGCTTCAAACATTAATAGAAAGGAATGATTGAATTACACATTTTATAATCTTGATGACCATCATGATTCTAATTAATATAAAGTTTTATTAAGAAAAAAATTTTATGTCAAGAGCAAACAAAATAGTAACAAAGAAAATATCTTTATTTTAAAAAAAAAAAAACTTAAAGTGAAATTGACAGAAAGAATGAAATTGTAGATAAATTAAGAGAAAAACTGTGTACTTATAACTTAGGTGTGTAAGTAATAGATAAAAATTGCAATTAGAGTATTAATTGAAAAAAGAAGAAAATTTAGATATAAATATGAAATAAGAATATTGAATTATACACAGATTTTTGTACAAAATTTGTTAGTGATGATACTTTTATTTATCAAGAATAAAAATATATATTAAAAGTTCTAAAAATGTGAAGAAATGCATATTTTAAAAGTTGTGAAGATTAGAAACACGTTTTCAATTTCATGAACATAAATAGAAATAAAAAAACAAAAAAGAGAATACACCCTTCTACATACTATATACATCACCATACATACAAGTGAGATTCCACTAAACTATAATACAATGTGCATAAATGTGCATCTTTTCCATTAATAAGACTCCATTTGTATATTAATCATCTCTATTGAGTGTTAGATTGCAAAATATATATATTTATTATGAGCAAAACAGTAATAGATACTTAAATTTATAAACTTTGTAAATTAATTTTGGTTAAGAAGTCACAAAGAAATCTCTCCATTTTATTTTACTTTACATCAAAATTATGAACATAACCAAGTTCATAATATACTCATGTGAGATAATCTTATTTTTAAAAATAATATCATATTTAATGAAAAGGTTAATTTTACAGAAAGCTATCCATACAATATGAATATTATCCTTTTAACATAATTTATTTCTTATTCAAACCAATTATGATTCAATTCCTAGATTAATTACTTAGAAAAGGCAATTCTATTTCCAAGTGTGTCAATTCAAGTCCATATAAGCCATTATTATTTGGTATATTTCTATAGTCATCAGTTAACCATTGTGATTATAAATACTCAGGGGATGAAATTTACATCTTTTGTCAAGGGAAAAAAAAAAGAAAAAGGCCGAGACAAAATTAAAATGAGTGTTCTCCTTACAAAATATAAATGTATTCATGGAAATTATATATTACATACATTCTAGTTTTTTTATTTCGTTAAAAGTAATAATAATAACATTATAATAATAATAATAATTTATATTCGTTAAAGACTGAAGTGCAAAACCATTACTACTAGTTTTATATGTAAAATAAAAAATATTTAATAATAATTATAACCATATATTTAGAAAGTGAGAAATACTTAAAGGTATATATATATATATATATATATATATATATATATATATAATATAACTTTTAATTTGTTTAAAATTTAAATATTTTCCCATACACCAATAATATTAATAACAGTATATTTTAAAATAAAAAAATGCGTACCAAGGTCCAAAAGTGTATAGCAAGAAATATGTTTAGTTTTTAGCTTTCTTCTTGTGTAGAGAAACCATGGTCCAAAAGTGCAAGCTGCTTGTTTTAATCTTATTACTTATCCTAAGTAGACTAGAGATAAGATTAAGGTATATAAGAGGCTAATTAAACTTTCGGAACAGCAACTACTTAGAAGAAAAAAGAAAAAATTAACTTGCATACTTATATGCTAAGGTTTGAACTTAAAAATAATAATTTGCTAGCATTGATGGATATCTATAATTTGATGTAGCTGATAATGTCTTAAAATGAGAAAAAAAAATTATTGCTCTTAAACAAATGTCAATAACATATTCTATATACATAAAAGTTTAATATTGATCTCAAAAGATGTAGAATAAATAATTGATGTGTTCTTACACTCCCTTATCAATACCAGGTTCTTTTAACAGTTTTTCTAAACCTATGTGCAAAAATTCTTATCAGGGCATCCCAGGACTCTCAAAATCAACAGCATCCCAAGTAAACACCTCAATGTTCCAACCCATCCTTGATTATTACTTCATGAACTAGAAATAAAACAAATTTTAAATCTTTAAAGACTAACATCAATCAACTAAAATAAAAGAGACCAAACATTAAAATTTTAAAAATATAAAAAACCAAAACATATTTTAAAGTTTAATATTCCATCATGTTATTCATCAACTGTTCTACTCTCTCCCTCCACTTAAGTGTTTACAGCCATGTCATTTTCCCAATACAAAATGGGTATAGCTATGTCATTTTCCCAATACAAAATGGGTATTTTTTCACCCTCTCTGGATACTTCTTACTTAGATAGATAAAGATGTGTAATTTTGTAATTTAAAAAATGAAAAATCATAACAAAAGAGAGGATATATTCGATTGCGTGTTATGCGCCACTTGTATATTAGCTTTTAACCAGATCTATTGAAAAACTGGCTACCAAATAAACATAAAAATGCAAATAAGTGCTGGATTGAGCCTAAAGCTGACAACAACTACATATTCAACCAGGCATTGTTGTAATCACTTGGCCCATAAAAAAAAATAATTACTAGTACATGGCAATAGAAAATAGGTGAGACCCCATTCTTTATCCACTTCAATTTAATTAAACTACCCAACAACAGTAATGGACAAGGATCTTAATTAAGGATCTGTCATTGAGAGGTTAACCCAATTAAATATATAATTGGACAAAACAATTAAGAATCTAAGAGAAAGTTATTATAGATGAACTGGAATGAGGTGTGGTAATTTAATATGTATAATATTCGAATTTTGAAATATATAGTTGTCTTAAATATTTAGGAAAAAAAAGTGTCATCTATAATAATATTTTATTAGCTCAAATAAAATTGTCTGATGTAAAAACATATATTAGTCTCAACAATAAAAAATAAAAATAAGGTGGACAACATTGTTGAAGGGTGAGCCACAACCACAAGGTTGTGAGGGGAAGGAGTGAACATAGCAAGTGAGGGTATCAAATCAAATATTGAATCAAAGCAATGAAGTATTAGAAGTTAAAGGGTGAAAGCTGAAACCCTAAGGGATAGTAACTCTCACTAAGAGCCCTTTGACATAAGGGTAAAGGGTGCAGGACCTGTCAATATTCTGGTCTCAACCTTTGTTGAGAATTCAATACATCATCTATCTATGCTCAAGTCTTGAAAGCTTTCTCATTCCTCAAAAGGGTATGTTTCGTTTTCAAAATCTCAGCTATTATTCTGTTTCCTTCTGAGGAAAGAGGACCCAGTCAGAGAGGTTTTAAGTTTCCGGTTGATTTGGTACCTAGGATTATGATGGATAACTGTTCTCTCTCTCTCTCTCTCACTGACAGATCTTAAACACCAACCAATCTCTTCCCTCATTTATTACTTATATTGTGCCCCTACACACATTCTCTTGTGGATTACTCTCTATATATATACCTCATACAACCTTCTTTACTCCCAGAATATATCTCACTTCTCTTAAATCTCCAACCTTCCTTCTCGTTCTCATTAATTTGAGACTTTTTTTTTTTCTTAGTTTTTTCTTTTAGTTTTATGCTTATCCTTTTTCATAATTTTGTTGTCCATAAATTATATATAATACTGAAGATACATATAAAGTACTAAACTTATTTCTTAAATAGAGACTTTGTTAGTATTACCATGGCTAAAACACTGCCAAGTGACATTTTTTTTTTTTTTTAATGATGGATGGGATTAAGCCTCTTATGTTACAAGAACCTTCTTTCTTTTGATTATGTGGTTTTGTTTTTCGTTGGATTAGATTTAGATCAGGTATAAGGACTAGGGTTAGGGCTGTTTTATAGTCCCCTTTATGAATCCTTTTCCTTTCTACTACTTCCACCTCCTTTAATTTCGTTTTAGCCTTTTCATTCTCTTTTGCATGGGTGCTGACACTGCTACTAATGATGATAATCAAAAAGCTGAAGAAAACAGTCGCTGATTGCTGATGGAGCATCATCAAGATTCACATGCTTCATGGGGTTTTGTTTTAGGGTGGTCCCTGTTTGCTCCCAGATCAATTAGCCCTTTGACATATATGGGAATCTTGATGATGCTGCAGCAGCAATAAACGGCTAACACTACGTACCAGGTTATTGCCAAGGATTTTTCAATTCACATTCATATACTACCACCAGCTCAAAGCTAATAGGTGAAGTCAACTTCTATTCTAGTTAATTTGTCAAAATATAGTTGGACCATTATAGAGTAATTAAAAAGTTTTCAAATGTTAACACTTGAATTTATTCTTATGAATTAAGAAAAAAAACTTTCAAATTTCTTCTATTCTCTATTTTAGTTTCATATAGATGCTAATTAAATTAAGTTGACATGCCAATTCTAACTCAGGTACCTGTGGAAGATAATTAAGCATTAATTTCAGCTGAACCATGTTCTGAGTTGGATTAATAAAGATAATAATGTTAACATGGCCTACTGTCCAATCTGGTAATGTACTGTAATCCCTGATCTTGTGCCATTTTGAGGTTTAATTTTCAGTAATGATGAAGTTGGGGTATACCCTTCTGGCATTTGTACGGCAAAACAAGGTCTGTAAAAGCAGCAGGTATGTCTGTACCATGAGGATACTGTGTGTACTACAAAGAATCATTGAATGTTTTTACTTCATGGATATTTGGGGTAACATTATATCCCTTTTCTCCTTTCCCTGTTCTTTTGTTATCTAGATTTCAATCTCTTTATATTCATTTTACTCTTAATGAAAATCTCACTGGCTAGCATTTCTGCGTGTGTAAGTTGTTGGATTCAGACATTTTGATACTTGTCCGAAAGAAAAATCTAGATTAGTTGCTCCTAGAGTATAAACATGAAATTATCTAGTAACTAGATTATGCTTGTTTCAATTCCTATCTAAATATTGCATGTACTTCAGTTTCACTTGGCCTTTTTCTTCATGGTGGGAAGTGCTTCAGATCCTGACTTTGTTTCATTTAAACAGGTTAATTACTATGTGAAAAAAATATTCTCAAAGAAGGAAATTAACACTTGAACTTGACATGTTTGTGTTCCAGCGAACTAAACCTTTGGCCTTGATTACTTTCTAGTCTTGACTTTGTATGATTTTACTTCACCAACTGTTAAATTGTTTAAAAAGTTAGTTAACTAAGTAAACAGCAAAAATTTCATAAATTTCTTTTAAATGTCCCCTCATTTTATCTATCTTAAATTTTTTTCATATTTGAATTTGGTTTATTGTTTGTAATTTGAAAATTTGGATCCAAGTTTCTCTCAAGTTAATTAAGGAGAAGGAGATAAGTTTAAACCAAACCTTAAGAATTGTTGTTACAGTGAAAATTAGGATTGCGCTGATTATCCCAAAAAGACAGATGTTAGGAAATAAGGTTGGGTGAGTAAACTATGCCTGTAAAATGAAAGAATGAAATATATATATATATATATATATATATATATATATATATATATATATATATAATCAAATATTTCATATAATAGAATGAAATAAAATTTCCTTTTCATTGTGTTCAAAGGTAACATTGTACTAAAATAATATAGTACTGTTGTCAATTCATTCTCTCATCAATCTTAGGAATACCACAGATGTAGATAAGATTATGGATAATATTATTTTATATCGGATAAATGATGTAAAAGAAGAATGTATGATTTTCTTTGTTGGTAAATGGATAAATCGAGCTTAATTTTTGTATTAATTTTTTATAATTTGATGTAATGACGTAAAATTATAGGAAGAATAGAATTATTACACATGATGACGTAACAGTTAGAAAATGCAATAAACATGTTTTTATTTTTTTTAGGAACTCTTACATGTGATTTTTATTTAATGTATGAATTCTCTTTTAACTTTTAAAAAAACTTAACATATATATATATATATATATATATATATATATATATATATATATATATATATATATATATAAGACAAAAACTTGTATATTTGTTCATATCACCAGGTTTTATTTATTCTTGTCGATCATCAAATTTTTCATAATTTTAATCATGACACGTGAATATTCTTTTCAATAATCCCATTAGATATGTGCTGTAAAATGTTAAATAAATATCTACATGACATTATTTAATTTATGCGGAGAACTTGATACAAAAATCATAAAATAAACGTACAATATTAATATATTATACAGTATTATGTATAGAGAGAAAGGTTTATGCACTCATCCTGCCTGAAAAGTTTTACAAATTTAATTAATCAAATCACTACTCATCTATTTTGTATAATAGGTTTGTTGATTATATAAAATTTGATTTCCATGTAGATGTTGTAAAAACTATTATATTGTCCACTGTATGCATATCGTATTTGAGTACTATTCAAGAATTTTGGTTTCACGAGGAGAGATTGTCGGGGAATTTCATTGGAAGCAACAATTTATTAGTTCGTACGTTAGAAAATTAAGTTTGGTATGTTGAAAAATATATAAAATGAAATTCTAAACACATATAAACTAAGGTAGTATTTGGTTGGAGCAATTTCCTGTTTTTATTTTTATTGAAAATAAAAAATACAGTGAAAATCTAGTTTGTTTGATTTTTTAAAAAATATTTTTAAGAAAATGTTTTTAAAATTAAGTGAAAACTAAATTCTTTAAAAACATATTTTTAAAATTGGGTGAAATCATTTTCAAAATTTTTAAAAACTATATTTAGAATATTAAAATTAAAAATAAAAATAAAATTCAAACCAAAACAATATATAATTGTAAAAGAAATTCATGAATTACCTTTCCTTGCGTAATATTTTCTAAAAAAATTTATTTAATAGACAAATCTAACTAATTACAAAATTATAAAAGAGTGGAGAGAAATATATATATTTATTTTAAATGAGTTCATCAATTTACTGTCTAACTTTTTTTTTTTTATTACTGTACACACAAGCTTGACTATAAAAGAGGAGAATATGCACGTCTTGAAATGTCAATATCAAGTGTTGTATTGTTGAGTATTTTATTAATTTAAAGTCTTATATCGATGGGTTGTGAAAGAGAGAAGAGTTGAACGCTTATATAAAGAGAGTGATATGTTTTATTTACTTGCACCACATCTCCTTAGAGTGTGTGTCCACCGGTGTGTTTTTCCACATATGGTCCCGAGTATAGCGTTTTTGTTTGTCCTCTTGGAGGAATTGTTTTGCTCTACTATTTGACATAGTAGATATTTTCTGGACTAGGTCCTATGTTTTTGTCCCTCTCATTTGGGGTTTTCATGTTAAAATTTTAGTGTTCCTCTTACTCCTACATTGTTTTCATGTTAAAATTTTAGTGTTCCTCTTACTCCTGCATTTTTATTTTCCCTACTCCCTTGGGATTTTATATTGACGTCGTCGTGTGTTATAGTTCTCTTGTTTCCCCCCTCAAGGGAAAGGTTTTTATTTTTACACGCAGGCTTCCAAGTTGTGTGTAAGTTTTTCCGCTGCGTCTTTCCTAACAATTGGTAGTATCAGAGTCAATATCTTAGTATGCTCTGTGGTTGTAGCTCTGTCTGATCTTCCACATCATAAAAGATTGGTTTATTCTTAGGGCAGAGAAGCAGTGGGAGCGCTTTCCGTTGGCTCTGATACCAATTGTTAAAAACAAAACAATAATTCAAGAAGAGTACAAGGAAGAGAGAAAAAGAGAACTCAAGGATTTAACGTAGTTCGACAAATTGCCTACGTCCACGGGTACAAAATATGCATTCTTTTTGTGTTGTGCTCTGTGCTGCACTTTGAAGCTTTACAAGGAGTTGTTTATATAGACATATAAGAACAATCTCCCTTCATCGTTTACTCGATGTGGGACTATACAATTATGTATTGACTAAAATCAAATTACATATTCCTAATAATCTCCCACTTGGAGTTTGATTTACATTCACCACCTAGTGTAATGTCTTCTACTCCAGTGCCTAGTCCACCGACGGGTCTTCTGCCCTGTCTACCGATGAGCCTTCTGTAAAGCTCCCACTGTTTCTCTTTTTCTCTTCTTCCAATGTCATTGTTTGCATTCTATTAAGGAATATATATATTTACCATTAATATGCAGATTATGATGAGCTGTATAGATATAAATCAGTTTATGTAATAAGTAGATTACTAATTTAGTGCCTTAAGTTACAGAGAAACTATCTCCTCCTTTATTGTACTTTACTGTATATATGACCATGCATGTATCAAGAGCAAAGCAATACAATCATATTTTTATCATCAATATCCAACTTTACATTTTATATGGTATCAGAGCACCGATCCTGGTGCCTTGAACAAATCTTCCTCCCTCTGTCATAAACAGTTCAACAATGTCCAAAGAAACTTCTGAAAAGTCATCCCTTACGGATCCATCACATCTGTATTATGTCCACCATTCAGATCAACCTGGGCACATGCTTGTTCCAACAAAATTGAATGGATCGAATTATCATTCTTGGAAGAAGTCAATGACACATGCCCTCATCGCAAAGAAGAAGCTTGGTTTCGTTGACGGCACGCTAGCAATGCCTTCACAAGTCGAGAAGCCCCTTGAATTCGATCTATGGAATCGGTGCAATTCCATGATTCTCTCATGGCTTACCCATTCAAGGAACAAGATATTGTCATGGGAATGGTTCATGCGAAGACGACCAAGCAAGTTTGGGAGGATCTTCGCGATCGCTCACGAAGAATGCAAACACCAGCCATCTATCAAATTCAAAAATCAATCGCAACCATTGTGCAGGAACTATGTCGGTTGCATCATACTACATCAAGATCAAAGCTTTGTGGGATGAGCTTGAAATGCATCGCACACCCATGACTTGCAAAGAATGATAAAGAACATCAAGAAGAACAGAAATGGACAAATTGATGCAATTTTTAATGGGACTTAATGATTCCTACAAGGTAATTCGATCCAACATACTCATCATGAATCCATTACCTAACGTTAGACAAGCATATTCTTTGATAATTCAAGAAGAAACGCAACAACACGTGGTCTCGTAACTGAGAAAGTTTTTCTATTGCCATTAGCGATAAACAACCGATTGTTTGGTCGAAGTCATCGAAAGGGAAGAATTGTGATCATTGTAACAAACCTGGGCACACTATAGAGGAGTGTAGAACTCTCAAATTTCATTGCACATTTTGTGACAAGAGAGGTCACACCAAGACAGTGTCGATCAAGAATGGGACATGGAATAACAATAATCGCAATTCTGCGGAAAATGCAATAGCAAAAATATTGGCGAAACCCTTCCGCAAACATGGCGATTCCTCCCAAAATAACACTAAAGGGAACCAACCCGACAATAGCATTGTCCCCTGGTTCTCCAATGAACAAATTCAGCGGTTGGCAAAGGCAATCTCCATGATGAATCAGAATTCTCAGTAATAGTGACATATACGCAAATGCAAAGGTTCATTATTAACTAATGCCTTAATTAATTCTATTTCCACAAAGCCATGGATCTTGGATAGCGGAGCGACTATCACATATCTTCTGAACCAAATTTTTTTACACACAACACACTTCCCACAATTCCTTTAGTTAACTTGCCGACAGGATCAACTGCACCCATTACTGCAATGGGCAATGTTAACTTTAACAAGGATATCACATTAACAAATGTTCTCTGTGCACCATCATTTCATTTAAACCTTATGTCAGTTAGCCGATTAACTAACACTCTAAATTGTTGTGTTATCTTGCTCCCTCATGGTTGCATAATACAGGACTTGGCTACGGGGAGGACGATTGGCTCGGGTGAACAACACGGCGGTCTTTATTACATGTCTCCAGTCAAGAACATTCCTAGATCATTTCAAGTCTCCAACAGTACCAATCTATGGCATATGCGATTGGGCCACCCTTCCTCTTCGCGTCTCAAACTCGCTTCCCTTTTATTACCTTCAGTTATTATTTCCGATCATAATAATTGTAATGTCTGTCCTCAGGCAAAGCAAACAAGGTTGTCTTTTCCTAGAAGTGAAATAAAAACTCATTTTTCTTTTGAATTGTTACATTGTGACATTTGGGGTCCACACAAAATACCAACACAAACAGGACATCGTTTTTTTCTCATTGTTGTAGATGACTTTACTAGGTGCACTTGGATTTTTCTTATGACTCAAAAATCACAAACATCACATCTCTTAGAGTCTTTTATAAAATTTGCTCAAAATCAATTCCATGCGACGGTCAAAGCTGTTCGTACTGACAATGGGCTAGAATTCCTTTCAATGCAAGATTTCTTTCATCAAAATGGTATAGAATTTCAACGTACATGTGTATACACACCCCAACAAAATGGGGTGGTCGAACGAAAGCACCGACATATCTTAAACACTGCACATGCCCTTTTATTTCAATCACATATGCCACTTGACTTTTGGGGGGAGTGTGCATTAACGGTGGTCCACATAATCAACCGTCTCCCATCACCACTTCTAAAAAATAAATCTCCTTTTGAATTGCTACATCATCGACCTCCCTCACTTTCACATCTTCGAGTCTTTGGCTGCCTCAGTTATGTCACAGTTGTCCATCCCAAACATAAATTTGACTCCCGAGCTCACCGATGTGTCTTCGTCGGATATCCAAACAATCACAAAGGGTATAAACTTTTTGACTTAGAATCCCACAACTTCATAATCAGTCGTGATGTTATTTTTCACGAAACCATCTTTCCATTCCAACAGCAAACCCAATCATCATGCCCACCTCCCGTCTTACCTAACCTAGCACTTGAACTACCTTCATCCTATTCACCCGTTCCAAACACTGAACCACATAATCCATCACATAATCTAGAACTTGCTACTGAACCTAACATTGATCCTTTACCCATACTTGTCCAAGCTCCTCCCACACGCCGCTCCGAACGCACCAAACACCTCCCGACATGGCATAAAGACTACGTAGTTGGATCTCTGGCCAATGCGTCCACCTCAAGTACCAGGTATCCCCTCCAGAATTTCCTTTCCTACTCACGTTTTTCCGCTGCACAGAACACCTTTTCTGCTAATGTTTCAGGCACCACAGAACCCACGACGTATGATCAGGCTATCCTCCGATGTTTAATCACTATTGTTGTAGCTCGGAATTGGTCTCTCCATCAGTTAGACGTACAAAATGCCTTCTTGCACGGCAGTTTACATGAAGAAGTTTATATGGATCTGCCACATGGACTTCGTCGACCGGGGGAGACTAATGTATGTCGACTCAATAAATCTCTTTACGGGCTAAAGCAAGCTTCCAGAAATTGGTTTTCAACATTTTCAAATGTCATTCAAAAAGCTGGATACCAACAGTCCAAGGCTGATTACTCCTTATTCACCAAACAGCGAGATTCTTCATTCACTACATTACTTATTTACGTAGATGATATTCTACTAACCGGAAATGATCTACAAGAGATGAATCATCTTAAAGCATGTTTGCTCAAGTGTTTTCGCATCAAAGACCTCAGAGATTTGAGGTACTTTCTCGGCATTGAATTTTCAAGATCAAAAGAGGGCATATACATGAGTCAAAGAAAGTATGCCTTGGACATACTTCAAGATGTGGGACTTACAGGTGCACGACCAGATAGTTTTCCAATGGAACAAAATTTAAAGTTGTCAACTGATGATGGTGAATTACTCAAGGAACCTACTAAGTACAGACGTCTTGTCGGTAAATTAATCTATCTCACTGTGACAAGGCCTGACATTGTTTATTCTATTCGAACCTTGAGCCAATATATGCAGGCACCTCGCAAACCTCATTGGGACGCCGATTACGCGCGTTCTTCGATATCAAAGGGACACCGGTAAGGATTATTTTTTTCATCAAAGAACGACCTCACTCTAAAGCATTTTGTGACTCCGATCAAGGCGGATGTCGTACCACACGAAGGTCTGTTACTGGATATTGTGTGTTCCTTGGCCCGTCACTCATCTCATGGAAGTCGAAGAAACAAACTAACGTTTCAAGATCTTCAGCAGAGGCAGAATACAGGTCGATGGCAAACACCTTTCTAGAACTTGTTTGGTTACAACACATATTGCGGGATTTGAAGGTCTCTTGTGATGTTTCTATACCATTATTTTGCGATAATCAAGTTGCTTTTCACATTGCTGCTAATCCTGTGTTTCATGAGCGTACAAAACACATCGAGATAGATTGCCACATTGTGCGAGAAAAGCTGCTATCTGATATGATTAGCCCTTCATACGTGCCAACTCGACATCAATTGGCTGACATATTTACAAAGGCACTAGGAAAGGATCAATTTCTAACACTGCGACACAAGTTGGGAGTTTGCAACATACACTCACCAACTTGAGGGGGAGTATTAAGGAATATATATATTTACCATTAATATACAGATTATGATGAGCTGTATAGATATAAATCAGTTTATGTAATAAGTAGATTACTAATTTAGTGCCTTAAGTTACAGAGAAACTATCTCCTCCTTTATTGTACTTTACTGTATATATGACCATGCATGTATCAAGAGCAAAACAATACAATCATATTTTTATCATCAATCTCCAGCTTTACATTTTATACATTCCTCCAGCTTTACATTTTATGCTTTCTCAGGAAAACTCTCACGAAAATTCAAAAAAAAAAAACGCTCCCAATGTCTCTGCCCTAAAAATAAGCTAATCTTTTCTGTTGTGAAAGATAAAACATATACCACCTTTTTTGTTCATTACTTCTTAGCTCTGTCTATTTTCTAAGCAAATTAATCTCTGGTTTTTGAAATCGGTACGGCAATGCCATCTTTTTTAATCTAAAAGTGCAAATTTATTAATTAGATTCCAGACTTGAAAGTTGAAAGTGAAGATGTACAACACTGTTTCCCAGCCCACGCAATGATCGATAAAATCTTCCTCAATTCCACAATATTCACCGCAATCATAATACCCACATGAGAGATATATACATATATTTCTTAGAGAAGAAAATATAAATGTATACCAAGATGTTTATGGACAATTAGTGAAAAGGGAGAAAAAGAGAGTAAAGTATAAGTTATATAATATAATACAAAGCAAGAAATAAGAGGCATTGATGTGTTTTTAAAATAAAAGGATGTCTATATATGATCATCAATCTTTTTAGAGTAGAGTCATTTAATAATTAAAGTAAATACTTTATGATAAAAGTTATCGAAGTAATTTTTTAAGAATTAAACTAAGATATAGTTTTATATATACTGTCTGTATTTCGATTCTTTAGAATCTTATATTGATAATATGCATAATCATTTTGATATAATTCAAATGAGGGAGAATATTGAGATGAAATTGTATTTCTAATTTAAAATCAGTACTTTAGAGATTATATCTAAGTTTTACTTTTTTTTTTAACTCCGTACAGACCGATTATGAATATTCATCTTCATTTTGGTTGTTTCATATTATACATTACTTTTACCTATGATTACTTTTTCATATAAAAGCATACACATACAGAGTTTGTGTCTTCTAAAAAACATAACTATACTTATTTACATTTGTTTAACTATTTATGATAATATGAAACTGATACTTTAATTATATCCTTATTTCTACGTAGGTTTTCAACATTTTACTCACCTATTATAAATGAGAAAAATAATTGTTGAGACTATATAAAAATTAAAAATAATATTGATATAGAAAATTTATATTAGTTATATCTTTTCATTTTATGTACTATATTAACATCATCTAATATTATTTTAATAATAACTATTTAGATGGTTTGTTTTTATATCATATGATAAGGTTCAAATATTATAAAAACACATCACCAAAATAATTCATATAAAATAATATTATATATATATATATATATATATATATATATATATTAGGTCTCAAATTTTACACATGAAAGTGGAAAGAATAAATTAATTTTAACATAATGTATAAATGATAATAATTTCATATGTGTTACTTAAAAAATTAAGCAACCTTTTAAAAAGTTCAATACATGACTTGTACATTTCAATATTGATCTTCAAACTAACACAGATAATACTATTCATTGAATGTGTAGTGAACCGTATAATATTAAGCTTACAAATAGTAGCTTAGGAGATTAGGGTTGCATAACTAATATCGTTAATATTTCAATGTTTATCACTCAAAATATATCTTAAAGTATATATAATCCGTCGTGTACTCCTTACGTTTGCAAAACTTATTTCGAGTAGCTTACAATTAGAACCTTAATGAATTAGGAGTGCAAAACTAATTAATAGCGAATTTTAATTTTGAAGGAACATAAAATCTATGATTTATTAATGAACAAATAATCTATATAAAATCTTAGAGTTATATATATATACATATTTCCTTGGTGTTATATTATCATAAGTTTTAATTTGTCTTCATCATATATTTACGTTTTAAAAATGAATTTTTTATAATTATAATCATTTATATTATTTGTTAAAAAAATTAATTTTATAATAATTTATGTTTAACTTAATATATTTTTTATAATTTTAAAAATATAAATTTAAAAAATAAAAATTGTATATGATTTTTAATATATATTGGATTACTGTACACACCCACTAGCGAGGTTTGGTGAGATTATTTAAATTAGCAGGTGTATTATTTTTTGGTAGACTTGATTTAATTAATTTATAATATATCAAATGATAAAAAGAAAATTCTTTTTCTTTCACGTTCTTTCCTTTAGTTTTCGTTTTCTTTCTAAACCAAACAAAGCCCTCACGAGCGTTTTTAACGTACCTATGTTAACTGAAATTATTTTTGTTTGTTAACTTCTTATAAAATAAACACGGATATAAATGATAACTGCTTATGCATTTTAATTAAATAATCTACGAATAAAATTCTAATCAATTTAATTATTATCAAATAAAATATATTAAAGAATAAAGTACTAATATGAGTTCATTATATTTTTATACTCAAAATTATTTATTTTTAATCCCAATAAATTTTTTTAACAATTCTTAATGCCTAATTTTCTATTTATGTTTTCTAATCTATTAAATGTTAATTTAAAAATGTGACGTGAACTCTTTTTAGTAACCACGTGAGAATCTAATATTTCTAATTTAATAACATAAATTAAAAATATTAATAAAAAATATACTAGAGACTATAAGTTAAGTTTAGTTGGATCATATTTTTGATAGACTATATTATTTTCTAAGACTACTTAGATATTATGTATCCATTGTATTTTATTTATATGATAAAAAAAATTAAATTGTATTCACTACATATACTTCTCTTTGAAAAAATAATATCTATTTAAAAAATAATATATTAATTATAGAAGTATATATTTCCGTATTTTCATTTTTATTGTTATTAAATTATAATTTTAATATATAATTTTGATACATAAAGTTCAATATATTATTTTTTTATGATTTTAAAATTATAACTCTACGTATTAAAATTATTTATAACTTTTTAATATTAATTACTTTCAATACAATGTTACTAAATTAGTAACTCCATGTTGACTTCTAACGTGTAGCTTGACCGAGTCGGTGAAAAATTGATAACATTGCTCCAAACAGGAAACAGTGTGGGCCTATCTCTTTATTCATCTTCTGTGGCGCAGATACCAATATCAAGCATTTAATGCTTAATGGACCGACTCATGTTGGCCCAATTTGTTGGCAATATAAATATTTAATACCAATTTCACCTTTATACTCAATTTAAGCTATCTTACTATAATATTTTACTTACTAAAAATACTAACAGTTCTAATTTTAAGAACTAAGTTTGTATAATTGAATTAGGTTGAAACTCATGTCCTAAAAATATATCAATAATATTGGTCAAATTAATATTCATATATATCACTTGCATAAATGTATCAATACCCTATATGTGACCATACATTACTTAAATTTATCACATTTAGCTCATAATTAATTAGTGAAGACTAACCCCAATGCCCAATGGTTGATATCGTCACAATAAGCTCATAATTATGCAAGGTTTACAAACTATTTTCAACATTCGGATCAGAAAAGTATAGAGTTGACTGAAAAAGTAAAATTGTTAAAGAGTGCCCATTATTCCAATTATGTCTCACTAGAATGTCAAATGGACTCTTTCGTTTTAACCAAAAGGTTCAACAAAGCGCGTAATGTTTTTCTTAATTCTTAGTATTTTGAACTTCAACCAATTCCGATAACCAAAAAACAAACCAATTAGCTGTCTAACACGTTGTCGTGTTCTTTAGCTGTTTTCATAACTTTTCTTGCTTCGCCAGTAACACAACAATACAGAATTACTAACACGAATAATTAATCAAATATGCAACAAGAATTCCACCACCATAATATATATGTACCAAAACTTATTTTCCGGTTAATACACTACAAAAAAAAAAAAAAAAGAAAGAAAAACTCAAAGGTTCTTCTACACGAGAGAATTTAAACTAACTAGGTTAAAGGTCATAGTATTGGAAGAAATATGCAGAATAAAGATGCAGAATTATTCCATTTAAAAAAAAAAAAAACAAAACCCTAAGCCGGCGCAACTCTAAAAATGAGTTCAAGGTCCGGCGGCATAAAGTAACCGTTTTTTGGTGGGACTCTTTGGCCGGCCGGGAAAACTGCCGGTTTTTTCTTCGGCGGCGGCGGACATATTACAGGTGGAGGTATCCGACAGCTTCGGTGTTTAGGCGTGCGGCAACCTTTTTCAATGTCCTTCTTCGTCATAGTTATAGTAACTTTCGAAAGTAATAATAATAGTAATGTTTAGAGCTTGTTGTGTTGTCATGTTATTTATAGAGCGAGTGAAGAACAAGTGGGTTTGGTTTGGTTTACTTGCTTGCTGTGCAAGGAGACAGAGGCGTGTGTGTGAGTTTTTGGGTTGTGGAAGCGTGTGGTGGAATCTAAAGGGATTCCACGTGGCAAAAAGAGAAGTTATTTTTTTGGCTCTATGTGATGTGTGGGACCCGTGTAGCAAGACGCATAGGATTCTCATTTCGGGCTTTGAAGTTAGTCCCGCATTTGGGTTTTGGCGGGAAAGTTTGGGTCGCTTGTAATGGGCCACGTTTGGTGTTAATTAAAGAGTCCTTCAAGGACAGTGCATGTGCCAAATGACTCTGCTACCCCTTACATACTTCTTGCATGTGCCAAATACCTCTTGCTTCCTTTATCGATTATTAGTGTTCAAATTTTAATTCAAAAATAAAATTAATATTAAAATTCTAAATTAAAAATACTTAAATAATTTATAGTTTTATTTTTAATATTTTTTTTTAAGTATGTAAGGATCATCTTGCAACCATGCATTCCAATATATTCTTCTTACTGAAACTGTCAGTGACATTCTCCAGGACTGACAACCACCACAAATCCAAGTAGGATTAACAAGCATCATGTCTCAGCTCCTGGGTTGTGGTGAAGAAAGCTGTACAAATGGTAAACTATTTATAGGGAGAAAAGTCATAAATAATTTTTTTTCCTTAAGATCATCATTACTTTTTTAGTGTTTTATTATATGCATACTATTAAATTGTACATCCAATGTAATAAAAGATATGAACATTGAATGGAAATTTTATTGTCTTCTCTCCCTATAAATAGATCCATGTTATTGCTATTCTTTACCACAAAAGTAGTCATCTCTCTGTATTGATTCTAGTTTCTTTGGCAAGAGCTGAAACTGAGTATACAATCCCTAATGTTGATTATGCTCAGATTAGTGGTTCTAATCACCCCTTTATGATGCATCCCAAGTCTAATTGAAAAATAATTGATCACCATTGTCATTTGCGACTTGTTTATTGTGTTATCGTTTATTAAACCTTCTTATATAATTTTAAAGAAAGTGTATATATCTTGCCATTTGTAAGTTATACAGGTCAGTCACAAGTTCAAATTTAAATGTTTAGCTCTGATTAGAATTAAAGAAAAGGATTATTTTTTCTTCAAAATTTTACTATCTAAGCTAAAAATTTAAAGGGAAAAAAGCGAGGATAAAAATGAGGGGACAAAATCTATATTCTTCCATTTCTTAATATTATATTATTTAATATTAAGATAATTTGGAAAGACAAAAAATAATTGACTTTGGTGTTTAAATTGTATTGACTAATTATTTTAGAACTTATTATATTATTTCCTTCATTATAGCTTTAAAATAAATTATTTGTATTTTTTTTCTTCTTTTCCCTCTTTCAAATTAAACCATTTTTTGTTGTTACCTTTCTTTTTTCCGCTTCTAAAATTGTCTCTTCTTCTCAATGGATTGTTTGGAAGGGGAAAACGTAGGGAAAAAAGTAAAAATAAAAGGAGAGAGACATAACCCTAGTAAGAAAATTGGTTAACAGACGTACCCTATGCACACGCGCCTCCTCTATTCACTGATTCTCAGTCGCCTGATTTCAAAACCCTAAAGCCGTTTCTCTAACCCCAAATCATCGAATCCACGCCTTTGGTAACTCACTCTTCCTTAAATCTCCTATATTCAATCTCAATTCACGTTCTCCTTTTTCCTCCTTCTAATTTTTTATTGAAGATTCCGAGTTTAGCATAGTTGAGCTCATTTTGAACCATGAAAATTGAATTTTTACGCTTGTTTCGCTCGATTCTGTATATTTTTCATTTGAAAGTATCAGAAGACTCAATTGTTTCTGTGAATAGGATATTTCTGTGAATAGGATAAATTTTATGATTATTTTTGCAAGTGTTTTTTTTTTTTTCTCTTTATATTTTGTTGAATATTTCAGTCCTAACAAAGGCTATAACATACTGTGCAGCTTTCTTTGTACTCCAATGACGAAGAAGAATTCTAAAACACCAACTAGGTTGCAAGAGAATACTGTTGCAGAAGAGGAGAAACCTTCTTCTACATCAAAAAAATCAGGTAATGAAATTGATGAAATATTTGCTGGAAAAAAAAGGAAGAAATCTGAAACGGGAAAGACTGGAAAACTTGGTGAAGTAACTAAGATTATTGATAAAACAAAGAAGAAAAAGAAGAATGTGAAGAGGAAAAGTGATGGGGCAGATGGTGGTGAGTTTGCTTCTCGACCAAGAAAGAAAACAGAGGAAGGACTTTCCATCTACACTGAAGAGGAGTTAGGTATTAGTAATGCAGATGCTGGAAATACCCCTCTCTGCCCATTTGATTGCTCTTGTTGCTTTTGATGGTAACTGTGTAATTTTATGTGCACTCAATTTCTTGTTCTGGGGATTGACAGTGTTGTGTTTGTCACTTGGAGTATTTGATTTGTAAGCTAGGGGCATAGCTTTTTCATTTATAGTTGGGCCAAAAATGGCTTGAGTTATCATGTGCTAAGCTTGAACTCTTTAGATTTAGACATGATTCCTTAGGTGATTTCAAGTGAAATTTTGCAGCTGTTATTCCTCTCCCTATAACACAATTGTTAATGCATGCATATACTTATACAGTAGGATTGAAAATTTTGTTATAAAATGGGGAGTGATCTAGGTTTATAATTTTGTTTGCTATATATTTTTGTAATCCTATTAACTTCTCATGTTTAACCAAACCCAAGTTACCCAACTTATTTCAATGTTCACAGAATGGGGCTCCTTGGTCATAGTAACTCTGGCTTATTTGGGAAAACTGTAATAACGCTGTTTTTTCTAATGCTAACACTCCACCTCATTGTCTTGTTAATCAATTTCATGTTTTGTGGACAACAATGGACCAAGATTTCAAAGTGATCATCATTCATAGGGCACCTAATAGTGAAAGATGGTTCTGCTGGTGTACTTTTGCACTTCAAATGCAGTGTATTTTTCACCCTATGATGAATTATGAATCTGTTGGGTGAAATGGCAAGTCCACTGGAATGCCAGCAACACTCATTCTAATCTTGTTATTGATTGATATGGTAGGTTTTGTTTCTTGTTTAATAAGTCTTTCTTTTAATTTAATTTAGTTTATAATTTATTTCTTGTTGCCAAAATATAACTACAACGTTCGACCTGAAATTAGAGTTCAACTCCTCCATAGTACTTTGAAGAGAAAAAAAAAACACGTTTTATGTGTCAGCGTACTGATTTCACAAATAATTGTCAAATTGTTAAAATGATCAAATTTCTGGAGTTTTCAGAAAATATGAATTAAATGTCCTAATTTTAAAAAAAAATGAGGGAAGAAATTTTTGAAATCATGAAAATGGGGATAGTAAACTTAAATTTAAACCTTTGCACATGTAGAGAGTGTATTTGGTCTGGGAACATGTCCCATAGGTCTAAATCTCTGTAAAGCAAATTTGATAATTGATTTTCTTTAATTGACTTGGTTTGCTTTTACTTAATTGTCATGTACTGTGCTTAAAGAGATTGTTGTTTGGAGTGATAAAGGGAAAATCTTTATCTAAGATAGCTTGGGTTTGGCTAATGGCATTCTTTCAAACAAGACCCATTTTTGTTTGTTGAGAAAATAATGAAAATCAAAAGCCTATGATGAACAGCAAAAGCCTAGAATAGAATTAAGATTTTAGTTGCTTAGATTAATCAGAGTCGGTGATAATTTCTATCAATAAATCTAAGCCATTTCAATCCTATGGTATAAATTGGTTCACCTGGACTCTCTTCAGTTTTGGTGAAATTATTTGTAATTTTCTACTATAATTACCATTCTAAAAATTTGGATAATATTACTTTAATATTTTTTAAAAATATAAACTCAACATCCTACAGATTTGGAAAAAGTCAATGTGTAAAAATTAGGAAATAAATTTCAATTGAATACATTATTTTTAAATTCATTTTTATTTATTATTATATGTTAAATTATATAGATAATAAGATAATTAATTTATATTTCTAATCATTATAAAGAAATTATAAATGGAATAATTTAATATTAAAATATATTTTAAATTTAGTATCAATTAAATAATTATTTAAAGTGGTAACTTTTCTGATTTTTATCTATTTTTTCATGCTTAATTACATGTCTGTTTTTTTTTTTTTAATACCACATGAACTAATGTCTTATTCAATTCCTAAATAGTCAATTAGTCATTAGTTTAATCATCTGAATAGTTTCTCCTCTTCTTATCCAATTCTTAGATAAGATATTAAACATTTGGTTTACTTTATTTGAATTTCTTAAAATAAGAAATTGGACGAAACATAATTTTTTAAAATTTAAATAGTTTTCATTGTCAATAAAATAAAATAAAATATTTTTCATTGAAAAATGTTAAAAAAGAAATAAAAAGGAATAACATTTATAATTTTATTTAACTCAACATCTCGTTTAAATTTTAACGAAAAGAAGAAACAAAGATGGATAAATTCTATTTTTAGTTTTCAACCATTTCCTCCCTTTCTTACTATCGCAGAACAAAAGTGCCTAATCAAGAAGACTAGACTCGAAAGAGTACTCTTACACGACGCCGGTTCACTTCACCAAACCGGTTCGGTTTAACAACCGGTTCAGCTGTCTTCATCTTTTCTAGCCACCTTCGTTCACGAGGTACGCACAGAAGAACCAAACCCTAAGCACAACCGTGAGCTACACTACACTACACAACGAGCATGCCTTTCATTTCCAAAATTCAGCGTCAAACCGATTTCAACCTCTTCGATTCCCACACTCCTATTGTCATAGATAACGGCGCCTCCTATTTCCGCATTGGGTATTATTATTTTCTTCTTCCCAACCCTAATTTTCCCTCTTCTTTCTTTCTTTCTTTCTGAATCGGTTTTCGTTATGACTTGTTCATATTTTGCTGAATTATCAGCTGGGCTGGAGAATCTGAACCTCGTGTTGTTTTCCGCAACATTGTGCAAAGACCACGCCATAAAGTAACCGGTACCTTCTTTCTCACCTTTTTCGCTTTGTTAATTATGCATTATAAACTTAAAAGAGTGTCTCTAGATTCTAATTACTTAAAACAGTAATGAGTTTTATTCAAAAGGATAGTATTCAACTGAGGATGTTACAGCTTAACTACGAATCATGAATTCAAGTCCTTAATATGTAATCACGAATCATGTTTCATGCTCTTTCATTTGGCAGAAAACTAAGTCCCGTGTATGATTGTTGTTTCTAGGGCTGGTAATGAACCGAACCAACTCAAATATAGTCTGAGACTCAATTTAGCAATTGATTCGTTGAGCTTGGTTCATGAACTAGATGGGCTGAATTTGAGCTAAGAATTAAATTTGTTAAATAAATCAGCTGAACATGAGCTATGCATAGTTTAACTAGATTGGTTCATGAAGCAGTCCGATAATGTTAAATAATATATTTTATATTATCAAACACATGTAATTAATTTTTAATTAATTTTATTTGTATATGTATAAATAAATAAATAAAATTATACATGATTAATTTTTCATTAAAATTGAATCGAGCTAATGAACTGAACTGAACTATTTGTGAGCTTTAATCGAGTCGAGTTTGAGCTAAAAGAAAAGATTCGTATCAAACTCGAGTTGAGTTGCAAGTTGAACAAATTCTTATCGAGTCAAGCTGGGTTCAACTCTGGTCAACTTAATTCCAGCACTATTGTTTCTGTGTATTCATTAAGACGAATTCTGTCCTGGCATTGGTCCCTTTTGCTTGCTTACAATTTTGTGGCATATTGAATATTTTTTCATTCATGTTGTACAACACAGGGGAAACTGTCACTATTGTGGGTGATCATGATCCGGCATTACTGAAATACTTTGATTGCACTCGCTCAGGGCCACGCTCTGCATTTGACAGCAATGTTGTTTACCAGTTTGAGACAATGGAATATGTAAAGTTTCCTCTTGTCACGAGTTTAACTTGTATGCTTGATTATTTTAGAAGAACTTTTAGGGGATAGCATTACTGATATTCTTTTATCACTTATAGATTCTTGATTTTGGATTTGACCGGATGGGTGCAAATGGAACAGAGGTATGGCAATTGGTGGAAAAGTGTTTCACTTTTCTCCTTTCCCCTAGCATTCAGTTTTTTTCTCACTTCTATGGTTTAGTTCTTGATACTACTTCTAGATTGCCTGTGCTCATACATTATGCATGTCCTTCCTTCTATGGCATTTTTGGAATTTGAATAATTTTGACTTGCTCTACATTAATGTTTATTGCCAGAGCAGATTGATCATCCTGTCCTGATCACAGAATGTGTATGCAACCCAGTTCAATCTCGCAGTAAAATGGCAGAACTTCTGTTTGAGACTTATGGAGTTCCATCTATTGGTACTAATACTTTGCAACCAACAGAAAAAACTTCATATTTTATAAGTGACCTTCAATAGAAAACTGATTTGAATTCAAAATTTTACTTGTGTAATTTTGTGCTAGATGCTGTATGTGTAATTTTGCTTATAAAAATTAGTTGTGCTCCTCTATTCTGGCAGCCTTTGGTGTTGATGTGGCATTCAGCTATAAATATAATCAACAACAAGGAGTTTGTGCTAAAGATGGTCTTGCTTTGTGTCCTGGATTCACCACAACCCATGTGGTTCCGGTATGCCATATATATTATTCACTGAATTGTAGGATGTCAATAGAATGGGTTTGTCATTTCTGTTGCAGATTATTGTAATATCATCCACCAGATATAAGATCTCATTGTATATTACCATCATCATTGTAATTATAATAATTAATGTTATTCACTTGCTTGCAGTTACTTTTGCATAATATAGCCTTTGTTAAGTAACAATTGCATGTTATGTATCAATATGCCTCATTTGCTCTTTGCTATAATAGCTGACTTCCTAGTCTCATGTCAGTAATAGTAGTGTTAATTTGTATAACTATTTTTCAAGATATACTCATGTACTACATGCAAAGGATATTTTCCTTATGGTCTTTAAAATTTTTAAAGCGGATAAACTAAAACACTTATAACTTGTCCTAGTAAAAGAGGGTCCGAGCAGTTGAAATCAAATCTTGTTCCGGCTTTTATAAAGTATATGCTCTTATGGGAAATATATTGTTAAAATACCATATAAATAAATGTAGAAAAATAAATTCTTTTAAATGTTGAAATAAATAAAAAGAAATCCACCGGCCATATGAATGTGATTGTGCATACTGGGGAGCCCAGTGTGTAATAATGGCAAGTTGTGATCAGTTCTGACAACAGGTATATTCAAGTATATATGCAATAGGCTTTAGCAATATTTTCTTCTAGATAATATTAGACTTGCAAAGTAGGATCAAATAAAATCTACCAAGTATGTTGGAATGGTTGATATATTATTTCTTCGGTATTTCCAGTTTGTGGATGGGGAGCCTGTTTACAAAGGATGCTGTCGCACAAATGTCGGTGGATTTCATGTGACTGATTATTTGAAGGAACTTCTTTCACTTAAATATCCTCATCATTTGTGAGTATCATATGGTTTCTGCTACAACTGAACTGAATGCTAAGTTCGAAGAATACTTTAGATTTATTGAATGCTCAATGCAGGGCTAGATTTACATGGGAAAAGGTTGAAGACCTGAAGATGGAACATTGTTACATTGCACCAGATTATGTTTCTGAAGCTCGGTTGTTTCAGGTATATATTCAAATTGTTTTTTCTTTTTCCAATACACTCCTTTATTATTTCTAAAACTTCATGAATGATCTAATAGAGAGGAGCCAAGGAAGCTGAAGAAAAAAATAGATGTTGGCAGCTCCCTTGGGTTCCACCCCCAACTGAGGAGCCTCCTTCTGAGGAAGAGATTGCAAGAAAGGCAGCAATAAAAGAGAAACAAGGTCAAAGGCTCCGAGAAATGGCTGAGGCGAAGAGATCTTCTAAAATAAATGAACTGGAAAATGAACTGCATGGTTTGGAGTTTCTTTTGAATCAACTTGAACATGTGAAGGAGAGTGAGGTTCCATCTTTCCTGGCAGAAACTGGCTACGTCACTAGGCAGGAGATAGAATCTGCACGTAATAAAGTTATGCAATCCTTACGGAAAGCAAAAGGTGAACCAAAGAATGCACAAGTTGAAGCTGAAAAGGCTGATCTTGCCGCTAATGAGAAGTATTCTCTTATAAACATTCCTGATGACATGTTGACCCAGGAACAGGTCTGTTTTTTGTGTCAGGCAGTTGATCTCACACTTTCAGTTGAGCTGTGTATTCCAACACTTTCAGCTTATTTTGGGGAAATAATAATTTTTTCTTTTGTTTTATTGAGTGAAATTTCTAATAAAGACTAATAAAAATTCTTGGAAAATAAGCTTTCCCAAACATGGCACTGTATTTGGACATTTTTTTCCTGGTGCTGCATTTGCTTACAATCTTAACATACTTAAAATTTTCAAATATTTTCTGTTTGTTTTTTTTTTTTGCTCTATGAGGTAAACTATATATTGATATTTGACAGCTCAATGAGAAGAAGAAACAGTTATCACTCAAATCTATGGCTGAAGGCAGGCAGCGATTAAAACAGAAGCGTTATGAAGAGGAATTGGAACGAGAGAGGCAGCAACAGCTGGAGGAGGAGAAACGCCTGTATGTTCAATGCTGTAGTTTCTTTATTAAGTTTCAACTTATACATTGTTTGTGGCTTGCTTATGTAAGTAAAAGTATTCTTCCTCATATTCAAGTGAAATGGGAGAAGTGAGGGAGACAGCAACTAGCTTAAAAACACCAAGGATTTTGAATGACTTGGGTAACGGGGAGAGAAATTTGTGTATTGTACTATCTACATTTACTTATACCCAGGATACGATTTTTTGTTGAAAGCATGAGTGCAATCTTTACTAGGCTTGAATGGTTATTATATAGTAAATAATTTTTATTTTTTTTTGTATCTTGATTGTAGAGAGAACCCGGAGCTTTACTTGGAACAATTGCATGCTAGATACAAAGACCTTTCAGAAAGAGTTGACCAGCAAAAACGACTTAAGACAAATGGAGGCCATTCAAATACAAATAATCTGTCCAGTGGTTTTGGCCGTGGTGAACGACTGAATGCTGCTCAGAGGGAACGGATGCGCCTCCTGACAACTGCAGCTTTTGATCGTGGTAAGGGTGAGGACACATTTGGTGTCAGAGATGAAGATTGGCAACTTTACAAATTGATGAGCAAAGATAATAATGATGATGATGAGGGACCTGATGAGGATGAGGCAGAGCTGGCCCGCATCTCTTCTAGGCTCCAGGTTAGTTCACCTTGCAGGATAAAATCCCATAAAATGAATTTATGACAGTATAAGATCAACTTGTGCATGGATCTTGATTTACTATTTACAAAAAAACTATTTTGCATTGTTGATTTGGTAGGACTTGGATCCAACATTTATACCCAGGTTAGAAGCCATTACCTCTCAACCTGCTGAGGTGCCACGTCCTCGACCTCTGACCAAAGAAGATTTTCAGATTGTTCTTGGAGTCGAGAGATCCAGATGTCCTGAAATATTGTTTAGTCCAAATTGGATTGCAGTTGATCAGGTAGGATTAGATGAGATGGCTGGGGTCTCAATAACAAGGTTACCATACAAGGACGAAAGCTTGGAAGAGAGACTAACTAGCTCCATACTTGTTACCGGTGGAAGTTCTCTTTTCCCTGGTATAATTGAACGCCTAGAAGCTGGAATTCGGATGATTAGACCTTGTGGCTCACCTATTAAAATAGTGAGAGCATTGGATCCAGTCATGGATGCATGGCGTGGGGCTTCTTCCTTTGCCTCAGCCTCACAGTTCCATTTGCAAACTTTCAGTAGACAGGATTATTATGAAAAAGGTGAAGACTGGCTTCGCAATTATCAACTGCAGTATACATTGTAACTGATCACAGTATAATACTGTATATGATCTAGAATTTTCGACTGTAGTATTAGAATGTATTCACCTGTATATGATCTAGAATTTGTTGTGTTGCTTTTCCGGGAGCAATTGTGGCGGTGATAGAATTGATGATATTCTTGAAGAATTGAGATATTTTAGGATGGTAAAATTGTAATATTTCATAGATTTCATTTTATTTCATGAATTGTTTTTGAGATTTGATGAGTACTTGAGGCTATAATGAATTTTCAAGTGTTTCTATTTTGTTTAAACTTAACGGTTAAAATGAGTTTATTTTGGCCTAATAGTAATGATTGAATCGTCTCGTCACATAATAGTAACACACTCCTCATTCGCACACTATACATTATGAAATCTATTATTGACAGATGTTAATTGAAGAAGCAGATCGACATAAACTTTGTTTTGTTATAAATAATCAAACAGCCAACTTTTGAATATTATAACTATATTCTTATTTCACAAAACAACTATAAATGGCAGAAGTATCTATTTAAATTCTTCTGCAAACCATGTATTATGTATCACTTAAATAGGTAATCTATCTGAAAAGAATCATAAATTGTTGAAAACCTTATAATTAACTTAATTTTTGATGGTTGTATCCATAAAAATGCATGCAATTTATCTTTCTATGTACAAGAGTTGTCTTGTATTTTTACATCTAAAATCCGGGTTTTATCATTGATCTTGGAGAAAATGCATTTGTACAAAGAATTTTTGCAGATCTAGTTTTTAATTCTACAAATGGAGAGAAGAAAAAATGAGATGGCTATGAGAGAAAAAAAAAGAGGGAGAGAAATAAAGAAAAATTCTCAAACAAAATATTGTAGAGAGTGATATTTATCTTTACACTGCCAAAAAAACAGGTTAAAAAGTGATGTATAAGTGGTGGTTGAATGACATTGCCAACCCTCTCCTAAATTATATTGTTACACTATAACTAAATACAATTTCCTTTGCATGAGGCACATATGATAACAATGCAATCATAAATTCACCTTATACAACTTATCCCTTACATACCACAGGTCTCAAGATTCACATCAAACGCTAGCTAAAAAAATGAAATTAATGAAATACACTAATTAGCATCAAAGTATCAAACAGCACAACATGTGCAGTGCAAGCAAAATTCATGCCTAACATAACATTCCCCTTGACAAATACTATTTCATAGATCATTGCTTCAAACCTTGACATATCAAATAAATCTCCCTTGAAGAAGGCCTTGTAGCTTTAGGTCTGAGCCATGACGTCTTCCTAAAGAACGGTTTAGACATCTGGTTGATCTCTGCACCAAACAAACATCCAAACAAATCATCACCCCATTAACAAAAAGCATCCAAATAACATACTTTAAAATCAATCCCATTTAAAAAAATCAATTTTTTATTGTAACACTCATCCAAACACATCCTTAGTTACGTAAAGTAATGACCTTTAGCATCTTCACTCTCAAGAAGCTTTATAACAAGGTGTCCTCCAACTTGCAACACTCCTTGTTCTTCATCACAAGGTTCAACTCTATTCCCAAGAGCCAAATCCAAAGCACGCATGCCAAGTTCAAACGACAAAGCCGCGTCCTTGGTAGTGATTCCAGAGACCAAGGGGCACATATCGGAGAGAACAACAGAAAACCCATTCTCCTTAGGAGAGAGGCTTCTGAGTCGGCGATGAGAGAGAGAGATCACGTCAGCGGAGATGGTCTGAACCCTAGAATCGCAGTGAAGAGGCGGAACCTTCACCTTCTTCGTATCGACACCGAGGACGGAGCCGCCGTTCCGCAATGGACCCAGACTCTGACACGCTACCTGGAGCCAGGCGCCGGGGGCACATCCGAGGTCGAGAATGGCTGAGCCCGCCGTGATGAGTTTGTGGTGATTCTGAATTTGAAGGAGTTTGAAGGCGGAGCGAGCCACGTAGCCAAGGCGCAGCGCCTCCTTGTAGAAGAAATCCGCCGTACCTCCCACACCCATCTCCCCCACTTGCTCAGCCCAGGGGACTGGGTTTATATTTGAAGATGAAAGTTACACATCTTTGTAATCTTCCGTTAGTAAATGGTTAATAGATAAATCAAAATTCTAAAATGAATGTTTCATTAGGCTAATTTTTTTTTTTTCCTGGTTTACTTCCAAATGATAATGAATTTTAAATATTATACAATAGATAAAATTAAATATTTATAAAATGTGATGAAAATTAAGTGCTGACGTGAACGAGTATTAAAGGTTAACATGATAAGTTAAAGGTGTTTGTTTAGGTCCTTAAATTTTGTCCGTAACATATTATTTGGGTACGAAATTTTGTATTTAAGATATTTGGATTCAAATTCTTTGTCTTTGGGGAGAAAGTATCATGAAAACCCTCTCATACTTAATTTAGAAGTGTGGGAGTATTAATGATAAGAAGGTAGAAATTTAATTTTTTTTTTTTTTCAAGAGTAAGCCTCTATCTATGTGTAGTTAATAGCTTCTATTTATATATTATGAGTTGGAAACATATCTGACAAGAGGTGTAAGAGTAATTATATTTGAGGACATGTGTCCGCCTCTTATTAAGTTATCTAGACCAGGCCTAAGTCTTCATATGCTGACTTCTGATTCTTCATCAAATGTGAGTAAGGTTAGTTGTTAGTGTGTCAGCTCAACAAATTAAATGTGACGTTGGATTAAATGTTATGCGAGTCTAGTTCCTAGGGAAAAAGAAATTGTTCTAATAAAATTATCTCAAAAATTAATATTTACAAATTATAGACATTTGGCCTTGTGTAGGTACCCCTTGTTATTAATAATATTTTAATGACTTGTTAAATCAAGATGATTTACCATCTTAGTTTCGATAATTACATTCTGTTGTGCCTGTAGACGGAAGAAGCATCAGATTAAAGAGGCATTAGACTGAAGAGACATCAGATGCAAACAGAGCAGACTGAACAGTTGGAACTGAAGAGTCATCAGATGCAAACAGAAGAAATGATCAGACGAATCATTAATAAGTATAGTCAAGATGCACCCTCAAGCACAGACGCAAAAGATGAAGTGTTCAAGTCATCAAGCCTCAAAACCACATCAGACGAAGAACCTTCATTGTTCAAGACAGAGAGCTCATCTTAACTTCAAGTCAAGTGCTTAAGAAGGAAGACTTTGAAGACTGAAGTTGAAGACGAAGGAAGGAGAGAGACGAATGAATTCAACACACAACTCATTTATTTATTCATTCGTCTACCTGGTTTAATGAAGTTCAGACGGAGTAACTCGAGCATCAATTCAAATCTAACTGTTACTCATAGAAGCTTCCAAAGACAGAATAGAGATTTGTACAAAACCCCTGCAACACAAAAAGCAATCATGCTTTTTGTTGATATCTCTGTTCAAGTTAGAAAAAGCCTGTGCAAACATTAATTATTCTGATTGATCTCTGTCACACGTTTGAAGACCCCAAGACAAAGGACTAACATTCAAATCTTCAGTCTAACAGATACTTCAAGAATCTCTCTATAAAAGGACTTCATTACTTCAAGAGAAGGTTGGCGAACTGCACAATAAATAAATCATATTCAAACTTCAAGCTCTCAAGCAAAGTTCACTCGCCCTGAACTTATAATAGATTTCATTGTAAAACCCTTCTCTGCGTAGAGAATAAACTTATTCTTTCATCTTCTTAAATCTACTGTTGTGGTGTTCTTAGCCTGTGGAGGCTGTGTTCAAAGAATACCTTTGTTTAGCCTGCAGAGGTTGGGTTTAAAGAATACTGGTTTAGCTTGAGAAGGTTGTGTTCAAATAATATCTGTAAGTAGTCAGGAGTGGCTGGGTTCAAAGAATACTCTTAGTGGAACCTCAATGTGTTGCTGGAAAACTGGATGTAGTCTTGATCAGACGAACCAGTATAAAAATATAATTGTCTTCTCTATTGATTTATCTGTTAACTAACAGGGGATAATAACTTGAATAGTCTGATAATAAAATTAATCTTAAAGAAGAAAACAATCTTGCGTCTGATCAAGCTTTGAATACAACAGACGCAAACGCATCGTCTTAGAGAAAAAGTTTTTTTAAAAACAGTCTACACAATTCAACCCCCTTCTTGTGTGTTTTTGTACTTTACAGTTTGGTATCAGAGCTCAGCCTCTAAGGGTTGAACGCTTAACAACTGCTAGAGGAAAAGATCCGGGATGGCGAACTTCAGGACGATGCTCATTGCGAGGAAGGCTCCTCCATGAACACTCCTCCAAACTCTGAAATGATTACCCTACCGGCGGCGGGCCGGATGGAGATGTATATCAAGTCTACAAAATATAGACTTTGGAAGATCATAACAGAATGAGACATTCCCCTGGCCAAGCCTGAATCAGAATGGGGAAATGAAGAATATACAATCGCAGAGCTCAACAACAAGGCACGTTATGTCATAACGTATGCTCTTTTCTAGACGAGAATATAATGACTCGTGCCTACAAAACGAAAGAGCTTTGGGATGCGTTGAAGATATCTTATGAAGGAACTGAAGATGTCAGACTTAGGAAAGTTGTCACCCTTCAAAGAGAGTACGAAATGTTCTCCATGGAAAGAGGAGAATCTATAGACGGAATGTTTGGAAGATTCCAAACTATTCTGAATGGGTTAGCTGCATTTGAAATTACTTTTTCAAGAGCCCAAAACAACATGAAGATTTTGGACAACTTACCTGCACACCATGGGAAGCTATGTCCACTGCTATATCTGTTGGGAGAAATATGAAGACCCTTACTCTGGATGAACTCATTGGAGCGTTGAGAGTGCATGAAGTTCATTTGTGTAAAAGGGGGAAGCGAAGAGCTTATTGCTCTATCCAACATTGATGAGCTTGATGGAGAAGAGTCAAGTATGAAGAAAGCAGAATCAACAGACAGAAGATTCCTCTGAAGAAGAAATCTCCTTGATGACAAGAAGATTAAAAAGATTGATGTTGAAGAAGAGGGATTCCAAAAAGATTAGAAGAAAGAAGAAACAAGCCACTTGGGATGATATCGATGATGAAAGCTCAGACGAATCATCTGAGGAAAAAAATGTAAATATCTAGTTCATCCTCATCTTCTTTAGATTCAGATTCAGAGTCAGACTATGAGGACATGTCATATGATGTTCTTCTTGCTAACTCACATTTTATAGCTCAAGAATATATAAATTGAAAATCTAAGCTCAAAAAGGCTTTAGAAGAAATTGAAAATCTGAAAGCTATAAATGTTCAGTTATCTGAGAAAAACATATCAGATGAATCATCCTCTTCGTCTGATATTGAAAATAGTCATCTTCTTCTTAGTCTTGAAAATTTAAAAGAAGAAAATGAACTCTTAAAAAAGGATTTAAACAAGTTCACCTTAAGTTCTTCCAAGCTCAAAAATACTTTATACTATGGAAGATCTCCTCTTAACAAGAGTGAACTTGATTATAATCATGTGACAGACAAAAGAAAATCAAAAAATTAATTCGTTTGTATGTAGAAGCATACATGATTTTTATAACAGGTTTCCGAAACAGTCTGAAGGTCATTCAAGAACCTATGACAAACGGAATCCTACAACTAACAAAGTTGGACCCAAGAAAATTTGGGTATCAAGATCAAAAATAATTTTTGTTATAGATAGAAAGAGAGAATGTATGAAGATGGTACAATCTGAACAATGGATACATGCAATATGTGATCATCAACATGTCCTTGTTCCAAAACAACAGATCATGTAAGAGATCTACCATCTATGGGTCTTGAGAAGACATATTCACCCATTCAGACGGAAGAAGCAAAATTTTCAAAGAATGCAAACAGGTCAAATTTTAGAGACCTTTCTGAATGTGCTTTGGTGTCAAGAAAAATTGAACCCAAGTGCATTGAAGAAGTGTATTCAAACATCAATTGAATGGAGCTGGAAATAATGTTTTAAACGAGGTGAGTTGCTCATGTGTACATCCAACAAAAAAAAAATTGATATTAATTTATTCAAAATGCTTTTCAATGATTCAATACTCTCTTACAAAGAATTTAAACAAATTTTTTTTGAAAACTTAGAAATAATTGTTTCATCTGAATAAATTTTCTCGTTTGTTTAAATTTCTATCGTCTATAGACAAAACGCTGCGTCTAATCTTTAGTTGAAATAGTCTATCTGACTCTTCTTCAACAGACGCAACGTCATCTTATCTTCTAACATCTCTGTTGAGTGTACATGACAAAGCTTTTTAATGCTTTACATATGTCTAGCTTTTTAAAGCAAGAGACACGCTATCCTTAGATACACCTCATCAGACGAAAGAAGGTAATGAGAGATAAGAAAGCCTTGGAAGCCTCCGTTGAAAACACAGAGGATGCAAAGGACTCAAGAAAAGATGTTTTTGATGATTGCAGCCAAAGGGAAAGAGAAATGAGAAATAAGGATGAGAGAGAAATAAGAATGGAAGAGAAAAGGATTGAAGAAATAAAAAAAAAATGTGTACAACCCAAAGGGATGGAGAAAAAGAAAGATGCAAAAGCTGAGGGGGAGCAAAATAAAAAATAAAAAAAATGAAAAGAAAAGATCAGAAAAGATTAGAAGCTGAGGGGGAGCATAATACAAGTGCTCAGTCTGAAAGGAAGTTCAGATGCAGAAGAAGAACAGGGGATGAAGAACAAATTTTGATTTGTTACTCTTTCAAAGTTCAGTCCGACAAAGATCATCTATCTAGCTCTGATACATCCTTTTGCTCTGTCTCAATTAGAAGATCAAGGATTTGCTAGTATGGTCTGTAATCATCAAAAAAGGGGAGATTGTTAAGTCAAGATGATTTAGCATCTTAGTTTTGATAATTACGTGCAACGATCTATTGTGCTTTGTAGACGGAAGAAGCATCAAATCAAGAAGCATCGATCAAGAAACATCAGATCAAGAAGCATCTAATCAAGAAGCATCAAATAGATCAAGAGGCATCGATCAATCAGATCAAACATCGATCAAGAGGCATCGATAAAGAGTAATCGATCGATGTGGCATCGATCAAGAAACATCAGATTGAAGAGGCATCAGACTGAAGAGGCATCAGACTGAAACATCAGAGGCATCAGACTGAAGAGACATCAGATGCAAACAGAGCAGACTAAAGTTGGAAACTGAAGAGTCATCAGATGCAAACAGAAGAATGATCAGACGAATCATTAATAAGCATAGTCAAGATGCACCCTCAAGCACAGACGCACAAGATGAAGTGTTCAAGTCATCAAGCCTCAAAGTCACATCAGACAAAGAACCTTCATTGTTCAAGACAGAGAGCTCATCTTAACTTCAAGTCAAGTGCTCAAGAAGGAAGACTTTGAAGACTGAAGTTGAAGACGAAGGAAGGAGACAGACGAATGAATTCATCACACAACTCATTTATTTATTCGTCTACCTCGTTTAATGAAGTTCAGACGGAGTAACTCGAGCCCCAATTCAAATCTAACCGTTACTTATAGAAGCTTCCAAAGACAGAATAGAGATTTGTGCAAAACCCCTGCAACACAAAAAGCAATCATGCTTTTTGTTGATATCTCTGATCAAGTCAGAAAAAGCCTGTGCAAACATTAATTATTCTGATTGATCTCTGTCACACGTTTGAAGACCCCAAGACAGACGACTAACGTTCAAATCTTCAGTCTAACAGATACTTCAAGAAGCTCTCTATAAAAGGACTTCATTACTTCAAGAGAAGGTTGACGAACTACACAACAAAGAAATCATATTCAAACTTCAAGCTCTCAAGCAAAGTTTACTCGCCCTGAACTTAGAATAGATCTCATTATAAAACTCCTCTCTGCGTAGAGGATAAACTTATTCTTTCATCTTCCTAAATCCACTGTTGTGGTGCTCTTAGCCTGTGGAGGCTGTGTTCAAAGAATACCTTTGTTTAGCCCGCAGAGGTTGTGTTCAAAGAATACTGGTTTAGCCTAAGAAGGTTGTGTTCAAATAATATCTGTAATTAGCCAGGAGTGGCTGGGTTCAAAGAATACTCTTAGTGGATGTAGTCTTGATCAGACGAACCAGTATAAAAATATTGTTGTCTTCTCTATTGATTTATCTGTTAACTAACAGGGGATAATAACTTGAATAGTCTGATAATAAAATCAATCTTAAAAAAGAAAATAATCTTGCGTCTGATCAAGCTTTGAAAACAATAGACGCAAACGCATCGTCTTAGAGAAATTTTTTTTTTAAAAACAGTCTACACAATTCAACCCCCTTCTTGTGTGTTTTTGTACTTTACATGACTGAATCCTGATGAGAAAAATAAAAAGGAAACATCAAAATGGAACCAGGTAAAATGTTGCATTGATATAATTAGACATAATTATAAGGAGCACAATTTCGATTTCCTTTGTTATGTTGTCATGTTCTGTCATAATATAAATATTATATCATAGACAAAATAAAATATTTGTAAAGTCAACTTGAATTAGGTGCTGATATAAACAAGTATCAAAGTTGATTTGATAAACCTAGGTGTTTGTATAGGTTTCAAAGTCATCTTTAAGATCTCTAAGTTGAAGTTTTCATCTTGGCCGAAGAGAGTTTCATCTTGGCCGAAGAGGGTAGTAGGTGTAAGAATCTTATGATAATTAAAGTTAGAAGTGGATGTTAAAGTGAAAGAGTATAAAAATACTTCCTAGTGAAAGAGTATAAAAATACTTCCTAGGAAGTAAACCTCTACTTATGGGTTGGTGGCATAATGTGTCGGACCGGATACAGGATAATCATGTTTGGGGACATGTGTCTGTGTTTTATTGGATACATAGATTGAGTCTAGACTTTTATAGACCAGACGTAATTTGTCGAACCGGATATAGGGTAATCATGTTTGGGGACATGTGTCCATGTTTCATTGGATACATAATTGAGTCTAGACTTTTATAGACCAGTCTCATTAAATACGAGTAAGACTGATACAAGATAATCATGTTTGGGAACATGTGCCATTTTCTCATTCGATACATAAACTAAGCCTAGACTTTCATAAATCACTCTCATTAAATACTAATAAGATCAATCTGTTGCACCAACTCGGCGAATTAAAAAGTACTATGCCATGCTACGATGTGTAAGTCACCTTAGTCCAGTGCCTAAAGAAAGAAACTGTTCTAATAAAATTGTCTGAAAAATTAATATTTACAAACTATAGATATTTGGCCTTGTGTAGGTACCCATTGTTATTAATAATATTTTACTAATAAATGAGTGAATCCTAATGAGAGAAATAAAAAGGAAACAGCAAAATGGAACCCAGGAAAATGTTGCATTGATAGAAACTAGATATAATTACAAGGAGAACAATTTCCCTTTCCTTTGTTATGCTGTCATGTTCTGTTGACATTCCTACTTACATCCATGAAACTAAATTAAAAAGAAACAAAGAAAACAACCAAGTTCCTATCAGACCAATCTTATTCCTTCAAATTATTTACAAATGCCAAATTGGTGAGGATATTACACGAAATTGAATCAGAATGTACAAGTTTGTTTTCCACTATTGACAGTCAACAACGTTAAATTATTTCTACATCATCACAAGTGGTTGGATTGGATACCAACAACAGTGTCTGTGTCTTTCAGCCTATGCTTCTGTGATCTTCATGGTTGCAGCTTGATGCTTACCATGTTGCTTGGCTTGGTGGTGAGACCAATAAGCATGAGCAGCCAAAACCCTGTTCAATAGCTCTTGGGGCACTGGCTCTCCTCTCCTTTGTTGAGGGGAGATTTTTGCAGTGTGTACTAATGTTTTCCATTTATCCTGTGAACAACCATAGTTCAGGTCTTCAGCAATTTAACAATGCTATCATTTCAATGGAATCAAGTCATGTTCACTTTCCATGTCTCTTTTCTAGCCCATTCAATTGAAAACAGAAACCCCAGCAAAATAGTAAAAACTAAGAGAGAATATAGCTATTAAAACGAGAGAAAATTTTGTAGTGGGATGTCATTTTTCAATTGGAAAAAATGGACAGGAGACAGTTGATTTGAATCTCATTACAACACTCTCTTATCTGATACCAAAATAACCTCAAAATTTAGTGTATAAAGCATTTAATGTCTTCAAAACATAAAAACTATCCAATGCCTTACCATACAAGGCAAGTAGGAGAAGTAGAGAATGTTACAAGAGGATTTACAATTATTCAATTTTATATATTCTGAAAGATATTCAACTAATAGTTATAATAATTACACTATGAGGTGACAATAATAAAAGGGAGCACCTTCAAGTCAACATAAGTCCTATGCTCTGCTCTTTCAAATGCTTGCAACTTAACATCACGCCACCTGCACGGTGAAAACATTGTTAGGAACCCAGTTTTCCCCGTCTATGTGAATAGGTGAAACCAGATAAACATCAAACCTTCCAGTTCCAAGTTCCTCAACTGCCTGAACAAGTGCTTCTACTTCAGACACAGAGAAGGGTCTCCTAGTTCGACGCTGTACAAGCTCGGGGCGCTTGGTTTTCTGATTCACAGGAACAAGAGCTAATGCTTCTGCACTGCTATCTGGAACAGCAACCAGTGCTCTGGAACCTGGGGTTGGTTTATCAGCTGTAGTGTCAGTAAGGGAAGAAGTGGAGTCATGGTTGATTTCTACAAGGTTGCAAGTATTTGTCAGCAAGGAGAAATCCTGTAAGTTATCAGTAATCCTTGAATCTAAGGTGGGATTTCCTTGGGACCTACAAAAATCAATTCATGAAATTAGATACTACTATTAGATATGATGAGTGATGCTATATCCTCCAACAAATCCTTCTACTACCTTGTAAAGAAAGTATAAAATGAGAAGGTTTCTGTATTGGAAATATAGAACACATTCAATATTTACCGTACAAGGGAAGTAGAGGAATTAGAATTATTCATTAAGATATATAGACAAAAGGAAAATTCAATTATCACATCATAAAATCAGCTATGGAGAAGAAAAGAAACTGTTATCAATTTTGACTTACCTGGAAGGTTGGGGTGTTTCACATGGAGAAGGATTTCCAACACAATCAGTTGGAGAAGCTTGTAAAGAACTAGGCTCCAACATGAAACCAAGTTTATCCAGATTTTCTTTACAAGATACACCAGTTTGAAGAAGAGTTTTGTCATCATCTTTTATCTTTTTCCCCTGAACAAGAACACCCACATGCACTCCACCTCCAAGTATAGTCATTACTGCCTCCATGACTGTCCTCTACAAAAGATTTGTAAAAAAAATAAAACTACATCAACAGAGAAGGGTGAACAGAAGCCACTTTAATCAGTTGATGAGGCTCAATGACAACATTAAATTTTTTTTTCTAAAATAAAATTGAAATTATAGTTCACACATACCTTTAATGAAGCAACAGTAGAAATTTCAGGAACCTCAATATAAAGTTCTGGTATCCTGAATGACTTGATGCTAAACTTAACTGTACACAAGGACAGAACATCAAGTCCTTGTGAAGAACAATTGAGCTAACCAAAACTAATGAATGCCATGTAATTATTTACCATGAGAATCCTTAGATTCATGCAGTTTTCCTGATGAGCTAGGGTTATCGTTATTAATTCCTTTCTCACGTGAATCAGATACACTTTCACTGCTGAATCCTCCATCAGAAGTTACCACTGAACCCCTCTCAAAGAATGTCCTACGCTTGAAAAGAGAGTACCGTTGAGGTCTTTCAAAACTGTAACAAGTCTTCCTCTTACGATTTAGAGTTTTTACTCCCTCTTCTGCAAGTTATACATTATTCAGTGAAAAATAAACAACCTAACCAATAGTCCTTCAATTTTGATAGCAGACAATTTGTTAACCACCTTACCAAATCTAGAACGCTCATAGTCCTTCAACTTTGGAGCAACCTTCCAGGGTTTGGAAGTCAACTGCTTCCTGATTATGCGGTGTGAAATGCATTGTTGAGGTCTGAAGGCTTTTAACTTGGTGCAAACTTTCTTGCGCCTTATAAAGTTTTCGTCATCATCAATAAAACCTAACTTAATATCATTCCCATGCCTAGAAAAGGAAGCATTGGGAAATGGTTCCCTGCGGAATGGAGATTTAACATCACTGTTCGAGTTAACTAGTGCTGGAGAGTTAATGAATAACTCCAATGGATCATTCAAAGTAACTTTATTGTCCATAGATAATCCCTCGAAGACCAAATTGCCAGCCTCTTGATCTTCAGGTACTTCTACTAATCTACTAGAATGGCGTCCAAATTTATTCTCCCATTTGAAAATTTCGGACTTCACATCAGCTTTGATTTTGTCCCAAGAGTCAAAATCATTTTTAGCTGAAATGCATTCTGATACACCATCAGTCTCAACACACTCAAGGGATTTCTCACCACTCTTTTGTGAGTCCACCTCAGTCATATAAACACTCTCTGCGCAACTTCCATTATGAATTTCCTCTTTTGTTAATGGTTTAACTTCATCATATCTTTCCTGCTCAACCACACATTGACTAAAAACCGGTTGATGATTTCCTTCAGATGCATTGCTAGACGCAGAACTTTCACTCTCCTTCAACAACTTGCCAGCTAAAGCTGCGAGTAGTTCAATAGCACAAGCTTGGCCATCCTCAGCTGGTTTCTTGAAAGGAACCCTCCTCTGAACAATTTCAAAACTTGAATAAAATAGTGTTCAAAGCACAATATCACAAACCAAATAAACAATTCAGATAATTGCAGCAATCACTTACTCTTGCAGATCTAGGATGTCTAGGTACAATCGGGACCTGAAAGCCCCTGAATCCATAATCAAGCCTCTTCTTCAACACCATAGCATAAACATGTATAACTCATCAATCAACCAGAAGCATCAGTATGCCAGATCGTCATCACTGTCATAAAATTGAAGAAAGACTTGTGTATCAACTTGATTTCCATAATTTGCTAGATTTTGCATATTCGGAAAGAAAAATCCAGATAAGATATTTGCAACAATTATTCAAATCATAATATTATTTTGGCATGAAAAAGAATATTATTTGGGTAGAGGAATGCTAAGGAGTAAGGACACACTCTCTATTTGCATATGAAATCACCGGGATAACATCAGTGGGTGACAAATATTCAAGTATTAGTGTATAACCAAACGACACCTGATAAGATATTTGAAACAATTCAAAGGAAGTTATTTTGTGATGAACAAACACAATCGCATACAGAGATTTAGCTATTACAGGCAAATTTATCCATATAAAGAATAAATTAAGACAACTAAGATTTTCTCTCACTACAGAATGAAAGCAAATGGAAAGTGCACAGATCATAATATTATTTTGGCACAAAAAGTGAGCAACACCAATGAAAATAACTAATTGAAGAAGCCATATGCCAGATAATCAAAATCTGTCTAACTGTTATAATATATTGCCATTTCTACCTCAAGTGAAAACACAAGCAACAATTAAGACAAGATGTAGAAAACTCGAGAAAACAATCCAGTTGATTCACGAATGCATGCCTCTTGGTAAAATACATAGCAAATAAGTCAAACTGAACATACAAGAGAATGAAAGGCAAATCTACTGAGAAATTGGAAAATTGATCGCATGGAAGCACAATGCTAACATAGTTTCAGACGAATAGCATGGATCAAACCACCCCCAACATGTCAAATACTTGAAATACATAATGATCCATTTAAATTATGGAATAAAAACCAAAATTAAAAATACTTCAAATAGCTAAGGGACCATAAAATAAAAGTCAACACCATTTACACATAAAGTTAATGAACATTAAAAATTGCCCAAAAAAAAAAACGACAAACTTTAGAATTGAAATGAATAGAAACCCACACGGCCTAACTTGCACGATCGGATCTCAATCTCAAAACCCCAAAATTTTCATGATCACAAATAAACAACCCAGAAAATTTTTTTTTGAAACTTTCACAATTATCATAATCCTGTATCTCACTATCTCCAACATTCAAGGAAAAATATGCAGAATTGGCACAAATACAGAACCTTGACAAAAAGCACAAGATCACAAGTACACCATGAGGAAGCAAAATTAAGAAACCTTAACATGCAACTAACCTCCCAGTACGAGGTTGAATTGCGATCAAATTCAAAGGGAAAAGCATTGAAGTACCCCAGAATGCATAACAAATCCAAGATCTCTTTCAAAATTTAATTTTTAATTGTGTGTGTGAGAAAGAGAGAGAGAGAGAGAGAAAGATATAGATAGGAATATAGGATAGGAAGAGATAGAGAGTTAGAGTTTTAAAGGACAAAAACCCACCAACAGCATATAAACTACCAAAAACCACGCAACAGTGTCCTCAAACCTTAAACCCACCCTTTGTTATCTATCATTTTATATAGTACTTTTGTTTTTTTAACTTGTAAGTGTTTTTTGACCGCACAACATACTGAAAAGACTTTTATACCCCTTGTTGTGGTAGTGGAGGAGGTTCACGTGTTCTTTCTTACGTTTCACAGCAAATGCCACGTCGCATTCAAACATGAAACAACCAAGCAAACTGAGATTGGATCCCTGTTTATTGTGTTCCTTAATATTTTGTGGTGTCTACTTCTTTTCTCTCCTTTTTTTTTTTCCTTGTTTTTTCACGCGGTCATTAGTTTATGGTATTTGAACTTGGTTAAGTTTTAATGTATTTTTAAGAGAAAAAATAAGTTTTACTTTTATGTGGTCTTGAATTTATGCTGTTGTTTCAAATTAAGTTATTGAGAATTAAACCATTTATTTAAGAGACATAAATTGTTACTAATTTTTTTAGGAGATAAATAATGACTTATTATCCTTAGTAATGTTGGTATAGAGATCAAAGAATTTCACAAATCAAAGTTGAAATTAATTAATTAATGTTCATGAATAAATATATGAAACTCCTTGAGTTGGATGTATAAAATGTTTAGCATTAAATGGTATAATTATACGAATTGATTTTGAACCTCTCCATAGCAGCTCGCATTGTTTTCCAATAATTATGCAGATTGGTTTGTTATGAAATTTTATTTTTGTTCACTTGGCTCCTACAGTCCATGGGAGTAAACTATGGATAAATTTGTGAAACTTAAAGAAAAATTTACACTGTAAACTAATCTTAATCAATGTTTGTATGAATTTCAAGGTAGTTAGAATAAGATTCAATTTTTCTTTATGGATGTGATATTTTGTAATTAGTTGATGATATAATTTTTTTACACATTAATGTACGCTAATTAAATTCTTGATTGATTAAATTTTTTTAGGAGAATTCATCAGACGCTTTTAAATTTATGCGTATAATTATGTTGAAATTTAAAATTCTGTATTCAAACTTGTTTTGAATTACAAACATGGGATTAGTATATGAGTCAATGGACAAAAGAATAGTCTGTGGTTTTTCATCTAAGGAAAAAATTTTAAATCAAAAGTTGCAATAAATTTATTGTTTGGAAAAGTGACACATTTCACAGTGTGAAATTTATTGGGTGCAGTAACGTCCATGGGCGGAGCCACGTTAGCCTTCAGTGGGGCAGCTGCCCCCCCCCCAAAATTTAATATTAAATATTTTTTATAATATATATATATATATATATATATTAATAATAAATTTAATATTATTAAAAATATATATATTTATATTTATATGTATATATATTAATATTAAATTTATTATTAATATATATATATATATATTAATTAGTAATATATTTAATATTAATATATATATATATTTAATTTCTTAATAATTTTATATTTATATATATTAATTATAAATTTATATATATATTAATAATAAATTCATATATATATATAAATTAAATTTATATATATATATATATATATTAATTTATATATTTAAATTTATATATATTAATAATAAATTATAATCTTTTAAATTTATTTTAGTGTGTTATAAAAAGAAAAATTATTATATAATTAATAAATTTAAGTCTAATTAATTTTAAAAAAAAATTAAAAAATTAAAAATTAAAAAAATTTCGCCCCTCCCAACTTTATTTTCTGACTCCACCCTTAATAATGTCCTATTTATTATATATATATATATATTTAAAATACACAGACATTTGAATCAACATTATTGATCTTAATTTGTACCTCCTCTAAATTAAGCATAAGTTGATATTTTTTTTAATCCCTATTCCGGCTTGATATAATTAACCATTTCTACACGTGTTTTCTTGAGAATATATATATATACACGTAGAAAAATATTTAATAAATAATTTTAATATATAAATAATTAATTAATAATCTAAAATCACATAATATATATGTATTATTTTTATTAATTTTTCTTTCTCTTTCTTATTTATATATATATATATATATATATATATATAACACAGAAAATCCCAAACATGTATCTTTTTCCTTGGTCGACAATCTCAAACATGAATAAATTATGCCCTAGCTGACTCACATGTTTCCACATTTACATCAAAGAAATTGCCAATAACTTTATCTTCAATAACAATAAAGAAATTTTGTTAACAACACATATTAATATAATATATCAATACTATTATTTCATAATAACAAATTTTATATTGACAATTTAATTTTTATGAACAAAATTATATTTAAATTAAATGTTTTATTAGACAAAATTATATCCCCATAAACAACTTGACTTTAAAGATTTAAGTTTAGAAAACTGGTTTTTTACTGCAAACGGAATCATGGTGTGAAAATGAGAATAAAATAACCACTAATCTATTCAGCAACTGCGTTATTTATTTACTTTTTTATTGGGATTACTATGATGATGTGATGGATGACTATTCCGATTAAATAATGACATGAATGAATGAGAAATATTTATTAAATAAAGTAGTATTAGAATATGATGCATGATTAGCCACTTCCAATTTTGCAATTTTAAATCAAATTAAGCCAAATGGAATCATATTTTCTTTTATCCTGTGATTTGATTATTCACCTAATATGTGGTGAAGATATGAATAATCTAAACCACCGTTGATTAATTTGTTAAAATATAAATAGAGATGGGTGGAGCTGTTTGTGGTTGAAATTAGAAGGAAAGCATTTGTCGTTAACGTTGAAACATTTGTAAGTTAAGGGTCCATTTGGCTAATAATCTTCGCAGTCAAGTTATAATTAAATGTGAAAATCATAATTAGAGATTGATTTAAACAATTTTTCTTCTTTTTTTTTTTTTTGTTTCTAAACAGAAGAAGCTCATTAGTCTCTCTTCCTTCACAAGGGTTGTTTCATCGTTAATATTTTATAATGCTTCTTTCAGTCCTTATTGACTGAAAATGTTGAATGATGCAATCGGTTCCCAATATAGAGAAAATGGGCTATTTGCTTCTGGTTGTTCTTTCGGTTTAATTTTTTGGATCCTTTTCTGTATGTAATGGATTTCAAGTTCTAACAAGGCACCATGGGCCCGTTCCTCATCTCACCTTTAAGTTTTTCTTCCTACATCCATCTTTTTTCTACATACACCCTTCTTACCCATGAGAGCTAAGATATTTTTTTTTTTATTATTTCCAGATTTTAGAATTTCCGAAGTGTTTCAAACTATGACACATTTTTTTCTTCCGGATTAGCCTTTTCTGAGAAAACAAATCTTTAGGCAAATTTATGTTTTTTCAAAATAGCCTAAGGTTTGTGAATTCTGTAAGGTTCCAGATTTGTGAAATCTAGGAGTTTTCAGAGAAATAAAATTTGGAAGAGAAAAATCTAGAGATTTTTTAAACTTGTATTACAGATTTATTGAATTCGGAAGGTTCTGAATTTGTAAATTCTGAAAGCTCATGGAAAACTGAATTTTTAAAGAGAAAAATCTAAAAAAATTTAAAATTTATATTACAAATTTGTGAAATCCATAAGTTTACAGAAAACTGAAATATGAAAGAGAAAAACCTTATATTTTTTAAAATTTGTAATACGAATTTGTGAAATTTGTAAGCTTCTAGGTTTGTGAATTTTAGGATATTTTGGATTTGTGAATTCTTAAAGCTCGTGAAAAACTAAGAGAAAAATCTAAAATATTTTAGAATTTATATTGTAGATGTGTGAAATCTAGAAGGATATGTGGGTATTTTTGTTTAATGAAGGACAAAATGGCCATTTACATGTAAGTAGAGTGCGTGAAGAAAAAAACTAGGTGCAGCAAGGAAAAACTCCTCACTTTTCTTAGGATTCTATTCTTTTGGGCCTTTGATATCTGGAGCAGAAAGGACTACTTCTATTTATTATTTTTCTTTTAAAAAAAATATGGTTCTCGTCAGAAAGAAACGATTATGCTGTCAAAAAAAAAATTATATGATTATTCGGATCACCAAAAATTTAATTAGTGTTCTTAACTTGTCGATTGTTACACGTTACTCCTGAGAAGGAAAAATGCCCTCTTTTAGTATATGTAATATTCTTAATTCATCGATAATTTTAGATTAAAAATGTTAATTTTTTTTATGTTAGATTTTTGCGTTAAATGAAAATATTATAAAAAAATATATTTTTCAAGAATTATTTTTGTCTCACTTTAAAACTCTCTTACGAAAACATTCTCATGGAAAAGATTGAGAATTCAACTTTCTCGAGTTAAAAAAAATTTCATATCTAAATATAATGATTCTTGATCACCATTAATCTCAAGGATCATAATTTATGAATAAAACTTGTTTGGTTGATAAAAAAAAAATTAAACATTTTTACGTTGAATTTTTATTATAAATAATTAAAATTAAGGAAAAAAATTACAATCAAACTTAAACATTTAACTACAATTTTTATGTTTATGAATTATTATGATTCCCATAGTATTCATGATTCTTCTTGAGAGTCATGATTGATATGAAAAAATTTCCCTTTTACGTCTTATTAATTATAAGTATTTTTCCCTTAATCACAATCAATATGCATAATATACCCTACACTAACAGTTTTATGTTCATGTTACCTAAAAAGAGTTCAATTATGTGAGACTTAAAACACAATCTCCAAATCAAATCTAGATACAACGGGCCCAAGTCCTAAAGGTCCTAAAAATTTTAAAATAAGAAAAGCAAAAGTGGTAGTTGGTCTTGTGAAAATTCCTTGGCCATTATGCTAGTCAGTTAAATAGTTAGTTAGTCTTGATCAAGCTTTACTTACTTAGTTTGGAACCCATAAATGATTAAAACAAAGCTTGAGTTCAAAAAGAGCACAAAGAGAAAAAAAAAGTTGGTGGTTGTGGGATTAATGCATGACACAAGTACAAAAGATATGATTCGTAGTCTACTTGCTTGCTTATTGGGGAAACTTGGGATTTTTATGGGGATTGCGTAAAGCTCAATGAGGCATGCTGAATTTGAGTGAGGGATTTCATTTAAAGAGAAGACATGAAATTGTAAATGGTCCAAAAGGTTCACTATTGTCCCTCAAAAATTAGGCACGTTTTCAATTTGAGCATGCATCAACTAATGGGTTGCATTAATTGAATCATACTAAATACTATAGCAAATGTTATTACTCTAATTTTATAGGGTAGGACATTATATAATTTATAATGTTATTTCCACCAAGGCAACTAACTATCTCTCCACTACTACTCTATTGTGGCCATGATCTTGTTACAATCATGATTTTCTAAATGAATGATGTATATTATATTAATATCCTCTAAATTTTGTAAAATTATATTATTTTTTTCTTTTTTATTTCAGAACAAAATCTCTTAATTATTTAAAAACACTACATTGATACTCCAATATATTATATTAACACTTTTTGTAAGGGAGAGAAAAGTAATATTAAAAAAATAAGAGTATTGAGTGAATTTTTTAAAAATAAAAATATAGGTCGAAATGTTATTAACACTGCATGCATGACTCTATGGTGTAATTTTCTATAAATTTCATTGTGAAAAAAAAAACATTTTAATTAACCCTACACTAGATTAGCTAATAATATGATTTCTATAAATATTAATAATAAATATTTTTTTGTTATGGAAGGCCTACAACAAAGGTTTGGGCACCTTATGCTTAGATTGGTCCTCTCTCGAGCATGCTGATTGATTTGTTATTGTTTTGAAAAATTAACGACAAGGATGATTTTCATATGAATTTTCAATTACTCTTAATCATGTCCAAATCCATACCAAGAAATGCTATAAGTTGATTTAACGGCAGAGACACATTTCACCATATGATATAATAAATATCTATTAATCTGCAGTTGAAAGCAAATCTGGTACTAATAAGTGACTTAATTGAATCATATAATTGTTGTGTCATTAAAATATTATTTGGTGACTTAAAAAACAAACTTCAATTCATGTATTTAGTGGCAAGGACATTGCTGAATGTATCAAGGAGTGAAGAAGTTACTTGCAATCAATTCAATGATCAATAAAACCTGAGAAAATATTAATGCAATTGGGAATAACTAAATTTTAAGGAATAGTTTTGGTCCCTCTCATAAGTAGGGCAAAGCATGCCTTTGGCATCTTTTAATTGTAAGTGCCAACTGAATTACCTACCAACCACCATATGATTGAGACTTTTCACTAAAGGAAAAATAATAAGCATAATGATGTTCCTTGGTTAATTTATTGATTTCTAAAAAACCATATATCATTCTACATTCAAATTTTTAAGGCTCTGATAACAGATGTTGTCATTTATCAATAGTACCTAATCACTTAAAAATAATAATAAGAAAAAAGACATGGTGCACGTGCAAAATCTATGACCTAGTATATATGCTTGTTATAACTATGTGGCAGAGTTGTGTATTAACTATTACCTTGTTATTTGTTAAAAGACAAAATTATAGTTTTTGGTTTTGCCGGTGCTTGAATCATAATTGAATAAAGTTAATAATTTCTTATTTTATAGAGGTGAAAATTGCAAATAGGCATTAATGGAGCACCTTCAATAATATAATTAGGTGAAATAATAAACACCTTCACAAGTGCACAATGTTAGAATCCCTACCCGAGAAGAAAGTGAATTTGAGTTAGATGTGTTGTTGCTTTGTTAGGTAGTAGTAGGAAAAACACTAGCAAACATTTCACTTTTCCCTTCCTTTTTCTTCGTTTTCCACGTCCATCACTTGTGGCAAGAAACCAAGTTATAATTCAATTTATGAACCAATACAAGACCATGAACTAATACAATTTATGGAACGGTATTGAAAAAAAAATAGTTGTATATGTTGAAGTCAAATAGTACTAGATAACACCGTCATGGATTACATTCACGTTGTGCATTTTAGCATTTAGTGAGTCATAATTTGTGCACCTACGTAGTTGTTGAACTACGGTTTAATTATTATAGGCACTACGTGGCAGATCTAGCTGATTTGGTAGATAATACGATCGAATAATTTAACCAAGTCACGCTTCAAACTCTTTAAAAGAAGGTGACACACATGAGTCTTCAGGATTCAGGAGCAAGAGGAGTCACAAGTGTATTACACTAACAATTAATTATTTTTCACTAACAATATAAATATTAAATTTAAATTCTTAAACCAATGTATACTTTTTTTTCCTAAACATTTTCTATCATTAAAAATTAATTCTTACCTAAAACAATTAAATATACTAAAATATTTTATAAACTAACATTTTTTTAAACTTACAATATATATGTTAAATTTAAATTCTTATAATAATTTTTTATATTAATTTTTTTTAATGCAATACATTTTTATACTAAAAAATCAATTTTTACCAAAAAATAAATATTGTCTCACCTAGTCAACAAATTGAATTTTGAATTTACAAAGGAAAAAGAACATTTCAAAAATACCTTTTATATCATTTATTAAAAATATATATTTTATTTATTAATTTTTTTATTAGGACATACAAAATTTAATTGGTCTAATTTAGAACCGTTCAAAAATCTTATATATCTTAAGAATATATTAAACTTTTGATTTTTAAAATTTTTTAAGACTTTAAAAAAGGAATCTATTTAGAAGGCGAAATTAGATTTTAAACATGATAAGAAAGACTAACATTTTAATTTGATAAATTTATGTAAAAATTATTATATAATAAATATATAAAAAATATTTATTTTATAATTTAAATTAAAAATATATATTTTTATAATATATCATTTAATATACTATTTAAACATTTAGTTAAGTAAAAAAAACTAACTTTAAAAATTAAAATTAAAATTATATTTTAGATTATTCACTGCTTAATTAAAAATAATCAATAATTTTTCTAAAAAATTAGAAAATAATACAAAATTATAATTTTTAAATGAGTAATAATATTATACACAAAAAAAAAATTAGTCGTTAATGAACCTTCGTGTTTTCAACTTAGCCTAATATAATATTACGTGGGTGTGACGTTAGCAAGAATGCAAGGAAGAGTCAACGGCGTCTTGAATGTACGGTAAATATAGGGCGTAATACGTGGAGCGCTGAATGCGGTTGACGCTTTGATCTCATCAGCCGGGACCCACTTTTGTTCATCTCTATCCGTTCATTTTCTTCTACTTTGCATCTTCTTCCTTCATTTTCACACTTTAATTTCTAAAGTTTCAATTCTTGTTCCATCCAATAATCAAACAATAAAAGAAAAAGGTTAAAAATAATTTTGGTAATTTTAAAATTTTAAAGTTAAAATTTTTTTGTTCACATTCAATGTAATTTTTTTTTTTATCTTATCTAGTTTCTGTAGTTTAAAAAGTATCAATTTTAATTTGGAGAGTGAATTAAATAATATTTTATTGTAATGAAAATGTGTTATCTAATTTCTCCGAAGGACTGAAATTGTTATATTTTTAAATGATAAGAATTAAAATTGGATAAAATATTTTAAAGGGATTAAAATTAAATATCTTGTTAGTAAAAAAATATCGAACAAAAAGTTATACAATGTATAAATTGTTGACAATAATACTGAAACAGAAGGAAAAAGATGATTTTTGAAACGCAACACCCATTATTTCTAGTGTCTCCCATGCAAATCTTTCGAGATACAAGAGAAACTTTTTTGAAAATAACAGAAATAGAACTCATAAAAATCTTAACCTAGAGGAAAAAAAATAGAACAAGAAAGAAAGGATCAATGAGGAAGGAGATTTATGTATAGGCTTAGAAAATGCAGCATAACCATTAGAATCATACATCAAATATTTTATTATTTTTGTGTTGAATGACCATAAACGCATAACTAAAGAAAATAAATGGTAATTAAAAGGAGATTAGCTAATTTGAATTTAGAATTTAAAAAAGGTAATCATCGTAATTTCCATTAAAGTTGGCTCATAATCGCACATGCAAGATAAAAATCAAATGATTTTCAGTGAAACTGACTCATAGGAATCAAATTCATGCATGCAAGAGTTTCATCGTGTGCCAAACACTTTTGACATCAAGGGTGGTACAAATTTATATGAACACTTAAAAAAAATGTTTTAGTTTGTCCCATGTGATACTCTTGAAACACATAACAAATTGTTCAAAAGATACGTATGGTTACTTCTCTTTTAATTTTAAATCACTTTTAAACTTCAATTATTTATTAACGATAAAAACTCTATCACATTATTATATATATTTTGAATTAACATTATCTATTAGTTACAATAATCATATCATATTATTTATATTTAATGATTATTATCTATTAACTAATTTACTTGTATATATTCTAATTTTTAATTTATTTAATATATAATAATCTTATAAATTATATGAAGACAATTAATAGAAAATAATATTTTTAAAAATATATATTATTTTCCTTATACTATTTATTATCTATCAAATAAAAAAAAATTATCATGTAATTTTATCAATGTTGTAGTATTCTTTGCTTAAAAAAAAAAACTTAGCTTAATATAAAGTGATAATATTGTCTTTCAGAATTATTGGGTCCATTCCATGAAATTCAACTCATTTCAAACTCATAAATCCCACTAACTTCAATATTGTCGGATACATATTCTTCTCAATTAGAAATTCTAACAAAAATATCATGTCTCGTTCATTTGCTAATATCTAAATCTTTTACGCCAATTTAGAGATTAAACATTCAAATTACATACTGATAAAATCATCCATCCCTAACTTTGAACCTCTGTTTAAAAATAAAGGTACGTTGATTATTCAAAACTTTACCGAAATTTCAACCAAACCAGGCTTCACACCTCATTAGAATAATATCTCACTAAATATAAAAAAACGTTAGAATGAGAAAGTTAATAAAGAAAATAGACAAAATTAAATAGAGTATTAAAAAAAATAGTTTTCTTAAAAAAAAATATAGGGCAGGTGCATTTTATTTTTTGTTTACTTATAAATAAAATAATTACAAGATATTTATTTAAAATAAACTAATCCAAATATAAACTTAAGAAAAATCAAAAAGGGTTAAACAGTTAAATTAATTAATAACACAGGCAATTAATAATGTAAAGGTTTTATATCATTGAAAATAAAATAGAAACAAACTCCGAATGAGTTATTACTTTCATGTATGAACTCGACAAATCTGACATTGGATACAATGTGAAGGCTAATAAAATTGGTTAGTGTCTCCATCTCTTTCTCATTTTTTCTTCTTATAAAGTGATTAACATACTTTTAAATGCAAAATAAATATTTACTTTCTTTGAGATTCATAATATTAGGTTCTACTTTATTAGTCTCTCTGACTTTTTCTATTTTTTGCTACAACTTTCTCACTATGAACCTGAAAATGTTGAAAAATTAATGAACATGTTGAACGATTTTTTTTTCTATTTTAGTAAACTTGAAAGGGGAAAGTAACGGGATATGCAGGCGCAATAGCCGCTATAGGTGACTTGACTCTGACTAATTAGGTTTATTATTATTTTTTTTTTATTGAACTTAAATTTGATTGAATATGACAATTAATACATTTACTTAACAAGTTAATTATAATGGGTTATGATGTAACCATTCTCTTTATTTACAATGTGATATGATGATGTATCAATGCTTTTTATAGAAGGATCAATAGTCAACACTCCTTGATCCGAATAACTAGTAAAAAAAAAATATATATTGTTAGAACATAATTATTTTAAATTCTCTGTATTATTTTCTTGATTCTGAAAGCAAATATTTACCAACATGGACCAAAATGGGAATCCCCAATTGCATATGAGTGATAAGTCTTTCAAGTAAGTATTAATGTTAATTTGAAGATTGAATTGTATATACTTATTACTGGCACGGCAATGCCATGAATGAAAAAAAGGAAAAAAAAATTAAAACATTTGTCAAAGAATGTGTATGTTTTTTTATTAAAGAAAATTTAAAATGAAGTCACATAAGAAAATAGAGGGGAGATCAAACTACATTGCTACAAATTGCATCAATCATTATATTATTAATATTTAATTTTATTTTTTTATATAAAATATGAATGTTTTGTATCTAACATTTAAATTATAGTTGTATATTAGTATATTACATTGATTGTATGATATATATATATATATATATATATATATATATATATAATACATTTCGTTAAAAATGAAATGTTTGTATTATATACATTCAAGATTTTTTTATAAAGTTAATTATTATTTTTAACAAATACATCTATACCTCATATTAATACTCTGATTATTCCAGAGAATAAATAAACAAAATTGTACGTTTGCATTGAATTTTATCAAAATTAAATAGCTATAAATATAGAAAGAATAGTTCTTACATTTATATATTTTAAAGTATATATTACGTTAGTCTTAATGTTTATGATTAGAGTATTAAAATATTTTAGATTAACAAAAGATTCTGTAGATAAAATTATATTATAAGAATTTTAAAATTCAACAGTAAATTTTGAAATAAAGAAATCAAATAAGGCGTTATTAAATAATGAAATAACTAATATACGTTAAAATAATATTATTTCATCTCTCCCAATAAAATAATAGCAGTATGGCGAACATTCAATAATGATATTTCAACATGATTTTTCTTACATTATTAAATGTCATTTTCTTTTAAAATACAAAAGAAAGGAACACATTCTAACACCGTTTTCTGTACATTAATTCATTTCTATCATAGAAAACAATTAAATAGTAAGAATCAAAGTCTAATTTTTCACCCAGCATTATTCTCTTTCATTTTCACTGTACTCATACTTTGAAGCACACTGCAATTGGATCCCCGTAACTTTTGACTCGAGTCCATCAAATAGCAACCACCAAAGTTGAATATCGAGGAAAAACAACATCACAAGCATATAAAACATAGCAACTTTTTTTCTTCTTAATCATCTTATTGGTGTATCGGTACAATGTGTTAGTAGATAATAATTAAGATCATTTTTTCAACGGTAAGAATTGAAGATAGGTAGAGTATTTATAATATTTATTGGTCATATATATATATATAAAATAGATTATATATCTAGATGTAATAGATTATATATGTTAAATTTGGGTGATAGAATTTAATTTCATTTTATAAAATCAGTTTGTATAGTAATTATTGTTCTTTATTTATATACATTTAACAGGCTTTATTTTTAGGTGAATAAGATTTCCAATGTTTTTAGTAAGATTATAAATATAATTCAATTTTATAAAATCGACTTATAAGATGATAGAGATTACTTCACGTTTATGTAGATGTAATAGACTATATATTTAAATGATAGATGATATAGATTATAATATATTTAAATGATAGATGATGTGAGATTTCTAACATGATATTTAAAATAATAATATAAGTCAATTAATCAATTATATCTATAATACATAAAAAATTAATAAAAAAAAAACAGTGTATATGTATAACTTAAATTCATTTAATAAGCATAAACAGCTACCATTTTATATCAACATGCGTTAGTTTGCAAGAATAGTGAGTTAGCAACAGGCCAAAGTTCCAAAATAGAAAAAAAGTTTGAATGGTTCCATTTGATGGCAGAACTTGCAAAAGAAGCAAAGAGATTTGATATGAAGGTTGAGGTCCTTAGGTCCCTAAACTCTTTTGTCCCCTACACAAGTCATCACCGTAATAATCATCACTACACTCTCGAGCACCACCCTCTCCTTAGACCTTAGTCACTGCTAATTACCAATTATCATAACTTGTGAGGACAGTGATGTGATTAATTACCCTTACACCTAGAAACTTGAAGAATAAAATATACCTCTTTGATTCCTCATTGTTTTTTTTCAGTTTCAGCTTAGTGTTTATGTAAGTTTAAAAAGTTCATTTAGGTTTTTGAGGTGTGTTTGTTATATCAAGATATTTGTTCCGTCGGTTTATTACAATAGTTTAGTTAATTTAGTAACATATAAAAAATTAATGAGATAGAACATCACATATAACTTGTTATATCATCCAGAAATCAATATTGTTTGTGTAAAAAGTTGAAAAAAATCTATGGTGAAATTTTTAAACTTAAAAAAAAAAAAAGATTAAAAATGTATTAAAGCAAAAAAAAATTCTCACAATTTATAGTTTAAATATATTTTTAACATCTTTAATTTTAGATAAATTTAATATTAATTCCTCTAATTTAAAAAAGGAAAAAAAAACTGAAGTACTATTTCTTATGTGATATTTGTATTGTCGATTTTGACACTGAATTTTCGTCTAGTAAAGAGTATATTTTTTTAATGCTAGTTTCAATTTTAATAATTGAAAAACACAAACACCTAATAAATTATATCTAAACTTTATCATTTCTAAAAAACCTTTTATACTTCAAGATTCACTAATGATATTTAAACTAACAATTAAAACATTCTTTTAAATAAAATTAATTTTTTTTATATAGCTAATGTAAAACATTTTATGCACCAAACTAAATATAATTTATAATAAACATAACTTATGAGATCATAAGATAAAATAAAAATATTTTAAAGATATAATATTTTATAATCAATTACGGGCGTAAAAAATATTTTACACTCTTGATATATAATATACACTGATTAAATCCTTTATAGTATTAAAAAAATAATTTTTAAAGCGTGTTTAACTGTAGGATTGAAAAATTAATTTTATAGGATTGTCAGGGTAGACTTTTCTTAAGAAAAAATAATAGGATTGAAAAATTAATTTTTAGTGCATGTTTAATTACACGTTATTAAATTTATTACGAGTCCAGAAATATCTTTGAATAAACTTCATTAATTTTTATTTTACATTTAATAAAAAAATAAATTAATTTTAGATTCGGAATTTATTTCTAAATTAAATGAAATTAAGGTAATTTCTGTTTTGAACAAAAAAAAAATTATATTAAACTTAATTTTATAATAAAAAAATAGTCAATGACTAAACTATCCCGGACTAGATAAATTTTCATCCATCCATACACGTAGTACTTATCTGTGTTAAAACATAGTTCCAAAATTTAATTACAGAGTGATTAACGCACGTTTAAAAAGAAAAACATACTTATCTACACTAAGCACACGTAGTTCCAAAATTTAATTACCGAGGCAAAGGAATAGTAATAATTATAGGATGATAACACGGATCACAGTAGGACCCACTTTTCTGCGATTCTTCCTCCATAAATACCAACTCACATTTCTTCCTTTATTTCTCACAACAAAACACAAAACACAAAACTCTTCTTTTTCTATGCATTCTTCACTCTCCACACTCACAATGTCTTCTTCTTCTCTCATCCTTTTCCTCATTCTCTCCCTCACAACCTTCCTCATCATTCCAACCCACGCTAAAATCCCCGGCACCTACGCCACCGGCCAGTGGGAGACGGCGCACGCAACATTCTACGGCGGCAGCGACGCGTCCGGCACAATGGGCGGCGCGTGCGGCTACGGGAACCTCTACAGCCAGGGATACGGCGTGAACACGGCGGCGCTGAGCACGGCTCTGTTCAACAACGGGCTGAGCTGCGGCGCATGCTTCGAGATTAAGTGCGCAGACGACCCTCGATGGTGCCACGCTGGCAATCCTTCGATTTTCATAACGGCGACGAATTTTTGCCCACCAAACTACGCTCTCCCCAGCGACAATGGTGGATGGTGTAACCCTCCCAGACCTCACTTCGACCTCGCCATGCCCATGTTTCTCAAAATCGCTGAATATCGCGCTGGCATCGTTCCCGTTTCTTACCGCAGGTAACTTTCTTTTTTCTTTTTCTTTCCATGTTTTTTTTGTAAAGGATTTCTATTTTAGGTAAATGAAAATTTTGCTAAATATTAAAAATGTTGCTAAATATTAAATGAAATTTAATATATATATATATATATATATATATATTATATTTGTAGTTAATGAAGATATTTATACCGTGTTACGGTTAAAAAGAAGATTTTTTTTTAATGACTTTATGATGGTTATGGTTTGGAAAAACTTTAATATAGAATCTCATGAGAAAAAATGTTGGAAAAAAGTTGAGGTATGAATGTTTTGTTAGATTTTAAAACAGAAAATTAAATTGGATATTGGAAAAATAAAGAAAGGGAGATTTTGATGTTTTGGTATTTTATTTATTATAATAATAATAATAATAAAAAAGTTTGCTTGGGTTTTGGCCTTGTGAAAATACAAAAGCATTTGTATATGAAATGCGACGTCGACAAAGTGTACTAAAGATTCTAACGTTGTGGTGGGGATTAGACAGTAGAGACAGTATGTGATTCGTAATTTGGAAAAGTGAAAACTGATCAGAATTCAGAACCGTTTATGGTTCGTGAAAGGGGTGAATCGTTTTTGTGGGGGCCACCTAATGAGAGAGAGAGAAATGACCTGAACCGTTCATCTGAGACTGGTTCACGATTTTGACAAACGTGCACCTTTTGCCGCGTATAATTGCACGATTCTCAAACCTATCAAAATTTAGATAATGTTTGTTTTTTGTTTTTTTTAACGTATGATTGTAACGGTGAATGTTGTTTATTATATTCTGTTTATGAGTATGATTGGGTGCGTGCTTGTGCAGGGTACCATGCCGGAAGCAAGGAGGGATGAGGTTTACGATAAATGGTAATCATTACTTCAACTTGGTTTTGATCACCAACGTCGCGGGTGCAGGGGATATCGTGAGGACGAGCGTGAAAGGTTCAAAGACTGGGTGGATGAGTATGAGCCGGAATTGGGGTCAGAACTGGCAGTCAAACGCAATTTTGGTTGGTCAGTCACTTTCGTTCAGGGTGACAGCCAGTGACCGACGCACTTCCACCTCGTTGAACATTGTTCCCGCCAATTGGCAATTTGGCCAAACCTTCACAGGCAAAAATTTTAGGGTTTAAATATGTAATTTAAGTTTCCTTAGTCCTTAAAAAAAAAAAAAAGTTTATGTCTATGTTGTTTTGAATTTACCTTGGGATTCGATAAAGGGAAATAGTGACGGAAAAAATGGAAAAAAAAAAGAGTAAAGCAAGTTGTGGTAGTGATTAGGAAAACTTTTTGACTTTTTTTTCTTGTCTTGATTGTGGAAGTGGGAGGATATGAAGTTTTATAGGAGTAAATGTTTGTAAGGGGCTGAAGTGGCTTTAAAATGTAAGAGCCCGCAGCTATGTTTGCTATATATTTTATATACAGTATTAGATGCTTATGTTTATCTTGTTCTTCTTTTTAATTTTTTTGCTTACTTCTGTTAAGGTGAAGTTTGATGTGACTTTGATTTAGTTAGGTTGTATTACGGCTGATTGAAACATGATTTTGTCTTTTGGCGTTAACTATGATTATCAAGTATGTTTGATGATGGAAGCATGTTGTTAAGCATGCTAACCCGCGCCGAAAAGCGAAAAAGAGAAAAAGAAAATTATGCAAATGGATGTTAATTGACCGTATTTGTCTCTTCATGAATTAGTGGCGAAGAAGATTCTATACCTTCCGTATACTTTTTCCTAACTTCTCTATTGATTAGGTTATCTTTTCGATTTTTCCCGTAGAATTACCTATCACACATGATTCGGAGTTTATAAACTCAACATGTTCGGGTGATTTTAGATGTTTATGAGATTTTGATGGTGCAAGAAGAAGAAAATGTTTTTAAGTTGAGGGAGTGTATTTTTTGAGCTCAAAGGATGAGACAAAGAAAACAAACATGACACTCTTTAATAACAAATGGGCCTGTGGTTAGGGTCAGGGAAATATACACTCAATCCAACTATACTTTAATGTTAACTTAATTATTTTTATTTAACAACCCCAATTAATCATTTTAATTTTAAACTCATTTAATTAATTAATTTAACCTTCACCTAGTCAACTAATTTAGCTTTCGGCTAACTATTTTTCACACATAAAATTGTTAATGTAAACACTTTATTTGCTTTTAATCACAGTAGCACAAATATAATTGCAATGCAATTACTTAAACTAGCCATCAACAACAATAACAAGGAAGAAAACAGAATATCAAACATTTTACTGTCGCAGATAAAAATAAAATAAAATTGGAGGAATAAAAAAAGAGGAAATAACGCATAACCTTTGATGTGAGTCGTATCACATTGGTTGATTACTGGTTAAAATGACTCTAAAATCAAAATAAAAGATTAAGCCTTCTATCACCCTTAACAACCCCATGTTTCTGCACTGCCTATTCTCAAGTTATTGGTTTGCCCTATATATTTAAATTAATACAAGTCATAAATTTACGTTAAAAAAATGTGTACATCTATTAAAAAATTGTGAGGAAAAAGAAGTGGGAAAGCAAAATTCAATGAGGGAGTGACATCATTGAATACATGTCATTCTAGGACATCGTTTTAATAAATAATAAATAGATAGATAAATGTAATTTGTTAAGTATATAATGACAGCAACAAGATTTGAACCTAAACTATTCGAATCCTCAACTACTAGACCGATACTAGTGATTCTAAAAGAAAATTGTAGTATCTATTCTAATTACATGCTTACCAGCCTTCACATCGTCCCCCTTTTTTGTTTATTTAGTTTCCATTGCATCAATAACAATTTTACTCCATCTTGTAAGGTAGCTCTCTTTCCCTCTTCATAATTCCATAATTCAGAGGTTATATACCGACCACTTGGATTATATGTATTTATCTCTGTCAAAGCTGTCACCACAGCTTTGTAAACTCCTTCACCCATCTCATTTTTCACTCCTTTCAACTTTTCATCTTCATCATCTATGATTTCCTGAGATGAAAAAAGCATGAAGCAAGGTAAGTCAGAAAAACATATTTTAGAGAAATAATGCTATAAATTGTAAATTTAAAATGAATATGAAAACTAATGTGTAGATCAAATAGCTACATTGAAAAGATATTATTGTCCCGAACTAGTGGAATGGGCCAAACAAGTTGGAGATGCCCTGTTGCTCATGTTTCAACTAAAACCCACTTAATTTCCATGTTTCTAGCTAAGTAGCATTCAAGGATTCAGACAACTGCAGTGCTTACAACAAAAAAGGCCAGATTTAAGTAGTGATGTCTAAAAAGGCACACCTGATGTTTCCCTTCAATTATGGTAATTTTAAATGGATGCCAGTCCGGGTCCCTTATATACTCTTCCCACAATGAACACAGTTCTGAGGCTCTATCTTCTGCATACTCATCATTATATTTTTTCTTCATAGCTTCAAAGAATGGTCTAACATCAAGCTCCCCCATTCTCTTCACACCAACATTTGCACGACAAGATATCTCTTTAATGCCCTGCAACAGATCGAATTTCAAGAAAGTTAAAAAATCCAGAACATTTCAAAACATAAAAGTAACAAATGAGTATTGAATATCCCCATACTATCATAGTTTAATCTTTTAACAAATGTCAATTTTAACAAATGTACTTCACGTTGCAACTATTTTTCAAAAATGTCAATTTTTCCCCTTCTCAACGTGTTTTGGACTTCAGATGTCCCTTGCTTTTCATAAGACCCAATGCTTTCTCTGCCCCAAAAATCCTTTTCTTCATCGTGAATTCAACAAGTTAGGAGAACCCTACTGCTTTCCATCTGTTCCTTTGTATGGTTGTGCCTTATGTTCCATATTGGAAATAATGGCATTAATAAGTACCTGAAAAATAGTATGCTCATGCATCTCACATTTAAATGCATAACATCAATTACACCAGAGCAATTTTCTTTTTCTGGCATTGTGGAATATGCAGGACAGTTTTATCAATAAACTAATATCAAGTTTCTTTCATGCAACAATTTAAATGGACAAGAAAAATCATCATTTAGAAAAAAATGAATGGAGCCACATATTGTACAGCCCACCAAGAATTCAAAAGTTGCTCTTATAAAATCAGCACTATGTGAATAGAAGATAAATTTGGTTTAAAAAAACCCTCACCTTAATCAATACTTTCCGAGCTTCCTGCAGCTCGTCATTGCTCTGACGCTCTCTAATAATCAGCGTTTGGTTCAGGGCATCTAAGTCTCGTAGTGACTGCTCCTTTTCTCTTAAATCCTTATGTAAGGCATCCACCTTACTCAGAACAATCGAGTCACCATCATCTTCCATGTGCTCTATGACACTGAGTTTTCCTTTTAGTTGTTGAATCTCCAATTCCAGTTTTTGTTTCACTTCCAGTTGATTTTCAAGCTGGATGATTTTAGCCCGGAGTTTTTCTTTTTGCCTCTGGATAAATAGATTGTCAACTAGCATTAACAACCAGCTGCTCTGACATGGACATTGACACTTCACTCATTAAAAAAGTTCAAAAATAGGCTACACAAACCTTTTGATCTGCTGCCAGTTTTAAAACATTTTCACCAGCTTTATGTTGCTCCAGAACAGCCATTTCAAGAGAGCTATTTTTCAATGCATTCTAGAAAGACAATAGACATCAGCATTGCTTAACATAACATTCTACAAAAATGCTTAGCCATATCATCATATTATTAAAGGATTTCAAAGACAAAAAAAATGCCAAACTTTTTCTTTATAGATTCCAAAGCAAGATCCTTAATGGGAAGGAGAAAAATAAAGTAAAAATAAAAGGAAAAAAATCCCAGTGAAATTTTTGGACATACAACTCTAAACTAGTGGGTTTTATTTTTGCCCTCCTTTCCCTAAATTTCATTTCATAAACTCCTTAGCATTACAAAAACACAATGGAGTTCATATACCTAAGGCTAGAGTAAATCCCCACCCCAAATTATATTTATTGACAGAAACCATCTCATGCATCATGCAGTCCATTTATGACTGGCAATAAAAGGTTGTTTCAAACAAAGAAATGTGCACCCTTCAATTGCATACTACTATAACTATAATATAAACCAATTGGATTATATTCCCAATATTCTTGGACTTATTTCTCCACAAAGTCAACTGAAAACATTTTCCAACCATTAGGTGATCATCAAACTTGATTAGTAAAACTGTAAAAGTGGAAAATTTATTAACCTTGGTTGCTAACTCCTCCATTGAAGTCACTAAAACATATAAATACTAATCATCCTTAAACATTATTTTTTCCTTCAATTTCCATCTCACAGGAATCTCAATCACAGCAAGATAGAAGAGATGAAACAATAACAAGAAAAACACTATACCTCCATAATTTCTTCTTCCAACTTTTGTCTTTCACTGTCATTATGTGCCTCACGTTTTTCCAATTCAATTCTCCGCAACTCAAGCTCTCTTTTCTGAGATTCCAGTTGCAACTTAAGCCTTTCATGACCATTAAAAATATTCTGGAAGTATTGAGTTGCACTAGACTGTATTTTCTTCATTTCTGAATACAAGCAATCATGGCAAAACAATATCATTAAAATACTTGAGCATCATTTAAAAACAAAGAAATGTCAAAAATGTATAATAGAAGATCTAGCAGAACATATGTAAACTATTATTTTAACATGGATAAATTCTACAGCATAACCACCATGATGATGTAACTAGTAGTTTCTGGAATTTGATCGATTCCACCTATAAGAAGTTGATAAACTATCAAACTGATTGTACCAATGTAAGTAAATTAGTCATTTCATAGAGACTTGGGCCTTCTATGACTGAAAAATAAATCAGAAAACAAAGGAAAGAAAAACACTAACAACAACCACCAACGGAGTCGTGATCCAAATTAGAGAAAAAAGCAACTTAGATTCAACAATAATAGATACCTTGATAGTGATCTTGAGTGTGCTTATTTATATCCTTCGTTACAATGTCCATGCGATGTGATGTCTCATCATAGTTTACTTCCAGCTCCTTCAATCGCTTCTTCTTGACCTCAAGGGTATTATTCAAATTGGACACAAGTTTATTATGCATCCTAGCTTCTTCTTCCATAAGTTCAGGTATTGTTTTGATATCCCCCATCTTCTGCAGTTGTTCCCCAATGATATTGTTCATCTTGCAGTCATCAGCAGTAGCAATCCATGCATAAATACCAGACTTCTGCTCAGTATTAGCAAACCAGTCTTTTTTCCCATGATGATCTAATTCATAAGCTCTTTCAAATGCCAAAGCATTACCTAAGCCTGTCCAATTTTTATTGAATTCCACAACTGCAGTTCCAGAGTGACCCCAGAAATCCGAAAGAATGCGGACTCTACGTGGATTAAATCCCCTGCTCCGGTATTCATCCCTTAACTTGGAGCCACTTTCCCCGACAGAACGTCCATCTTCTGTTTGTCTAGTAGGAACATTAACCACAACCCCAGCCCATGGCCACACAAACTGCTTCTCAGAATTGGGAGGATGAATGCCTTCATCTGCAGATTTTGGCGGATCATCCACATTCATAAGATCCTTTTCCAAATATTTCATCAAAGCCAGATGATTAGCCTTTTCAATGGCACTTCTCTTTTGCGAGCTACTCTGACCCACCCCAGAAGCATGTTCAAGGATTTCCCTGTACGCATAATCCCGCTTTCTTTTTTTATTAGGGCAGTACGGACAGGAGAAAGTATTTTCTGAGGTCTTCACATTGTGACTTCCCTTTTTGAGTTCTTCATAGGATTTATATACATACCACCCAGTTATTTGAGATGGCCTGGTACTACTATCATTACGAGAGTAGTGACTCATTACAGTTTCTCCTGGGCTTATTGTTGCAGTGCCTGAAAGACAAAAATTAGTGTAAGCAACAACTGTTGTCATGCTGCTTCATAGATTAGTTCCAATAAGTATTGTTGTCAATTGGCCAATTTCTGCACATTCAGTAACAAGGAAAAAGAAACAGAAACTTTCTTATTATTTCATTAAGAAGGGAATCACCTTGATCCACAGGTTTTGAAGGATATGGAGCACCCACATTCATAAGATCCTTTTTCAAATATTTTACTAAAGCCAGATGATTGGCCTTTTCAATGAAACTTCTTTTTTGTGAGCTACTCTGACCTACTGCAGAAGCATGTTCAAGAATTTCCCTGTAGACATAATCCCGTTTTATCTTTTTATTAGGACAGTATGGGCACGTGAAAGTCTCATCTGAGGTTTTCACTTTGTGACTTCCCTTCTTTAGTTCTTCATAAACTTTATCTACATACTGTCCAATTTGAGATGAACTTATATTGCTATTTTTTTCCAAGCTGCAACCAATTACAGTTTCTCCTGGTCTTGATATCATGGTTCCTGAAAGACAAAAATCAGTGTTAGTACTGATTGCTGTCATGTTACTTTGAAAATTTGTAATTTTGATAACAAGCGTAACTTCACATTTCACAGACTAGTTCCATTATCTAATATTATAGGCAATTGAATTAACCAATCTCAGCATAATCAATAACTACGGAAACTTGAATAAAAATTCTGTAATGACTGCATCATTAATGACAAGGGAATCACCTTTATTAATAAGTTTTGATGGACCACTCACATTTGGAAGATCCTTTTTCAAGTATTTTGCTGAAGCCAGGTGAGTAGCATCTTCTCGGGAACTTCTCTCATGCGAACTATTCTGACCCACCCTGTTAACTTGGGGGTTACCTTCATTTACAGATTGCGATGGAACATTCAAATGCGTAAGATCATTTTTCAAATATTTCACTAAAGCCAGATGAGTGGCCTTCTCTCTGACACTTCTCTTTTGTGAACAACTCTGACCCACCCCAGAAGCATGTTCAAGGAGTTCTCTGTACACATAATCCTGTTTCCTTGTTTTAGGGCAGTATGGACAAGAGACAGTCTCATCTGAGGTTTGCACAACGTGATTTCCCCTTTTGAGTTCTTTGTAAAATTTATCGACATACCACCAATTTATTTGAGATGCACCCATACCAGTCTCCTTGTTAGAGGATTGAGCCATTACAGTTTGTCCTGGGCTTAATACCTTGGTACCTGAAAGACAAAAAGTTAGTGTTAGTACTGACTACTGTCATGTTGCTTTCCAGAGATATCTTCATTATTCCATTAAATATCTTTGTGAATTGGCCAGTTTCTGCATTTTCAGAAACTTGGGAATTAAAAAAATCATGAGCTGAAACTTTGTTATAATCACTTCATTGATTGGAGGATCACCTTTATCAACAGGTTTTGATGGGTTGTTGACAATAACAAGATCATTTTCCAAGTATTTCACTAAAGCTAGATGATTGGCCCTCTCCCTGGCACTTTTCTTTTCAGAACTACTCCGACCCACCATATAAGCATGTTCTAGGAGTTCCCTGTACAAATAATCCTGTTTTCTTCTCGGGCAATATGGACAAATGAAAGTCACATCTGAGGTTTTCACACTGTGACTTCCATTTTTGAGTTCTTCGTAAGATGTATCAACATACCACCAACTTATTTGAGATGCACTTACATCAGTATCCTTGTTGGAGCAGTGAGGTATTACTGTTTCTCCTCGGCTTAACAATTTGGCACCTGAAAGACAAAAAAATGTTACATTGACAGTTGTCATGTTACTTTGTCGGATATCTTCATTATTAAATTAAATATCCTTGTGAATTGCCATGTTTCAGCATATTAAGTAACAAGGAAAAAAATTGTGGTAACTTAATTAACAGGAAGACCTTTTTCTACAGGTTTTGATGGGTCATCCATGTATGCAAGATCCTTTTCCAAATATTTCACTAAAGCCAGATGATTAGCCTTCTCTTTTGCAGTTCTCTTTTCTGAACTACTCCGACCAACTCCAGAAGCATGATTAAGGAGTTCCCTGTACTTATAATCCTGTTTTCTCTCAGGGCAGTATGGACAAATGAAAGTTTCATCTGAGCTTTTCACATTGTAACTTCCCTTTTTGAGTTCTTGGTAAGATATATCTACATACAACCAACTTAATTGAGATGTACTTGTGTCATTATCCTTGTTAGAGCAGTGAGCCATTACGGTTTCTGCAAACCTTAATATTACAGCACCTGAAAGATAAAAATAAATGTTAGACTGTTAGTATGGGCAGTTGTGTTGTTTGACAGTTTATTTCCATTAAATATCATTGTGAAGTAGCAACCAAGGTTTAAAAAAATGGTTTGCAGTCACAACTTCAGCCACAGAGTCAAAGATTTTGGGGTGTTCATGACTGCAACGCAACAATTGCAAGCATATCAGCCACATTTGTTTGAAATATCAAGGAATGAAACAAACCCACAACCATGACCACAATTTAAAAAGTTGGTAGCAAATACATTCAATTATTCTTCATTACTTGATATATCATAAATTAAAATATGCTTTGAACTAGGAATTGTATAATTCAGAAAAAGAAATGCATGAACACATACAGCCTAGAACCAAGATAAAAAACAAGCAAACAACTTTGAATCAAATGATGAAAACATAATAAATGTGTTAGAATTCATGGTTCAGTTCTACGAGAAAAGATAGAATTGAGGGAAAATCCAAGATGCAAAAAATAGTGTGTATTGGTGATGAGAAGGGTGAGTACAAAATGACTATTCAAGTCTTTACATAGGCTCCAACTAACTACAACTCTAACAGTCTCCTTGGAGGTGGAAGGTGTTCTCAACACAACAAACTTGGAAGGAACAATACAGATATCAAATGAAAATGTTAGAATTACATCAGTGAAAGACAAACAAAGGCTAAAACCATCCAGAGCCAACAAGCAAAAGGCTTAACCACTTAACTGAAGCAAACATGCTAAACCACCTAAAAGGCAGAAGCAAACATGCTTAACCACCTAAAAGGTAGAAGAAAACCAAGGGTAAGTGCTTACCACCATAAGACAAAAGCAATAAAGCTTAACCATCAAGAGCAGAAGACAAAAACTATGCTTGACCACCCAACACAAAAGTAAAACAACATCTTGACGCTTAATCACCATGGACATAAGTCTACATCAGAAATGCCATTAACCCACAAGAACATAAATCTGTCATCATTGAGAAATTTTCTAAAACATATTGTGAGCACAATTTTCAGCCCAGCAAACTAGAAAAATAATAATAAAAAAAGTTCTAGAGTATTCACATTCACCACACCAAAGCATAACCTAACTCTTTGCTTCCATTCCAGAGTCTTCTACAAAATTGGTCATCACCGCTTTTCTTTTGGGACTAGGCTCTAGGCATTTTCACAAATTTCGCAATCAAACACCATCAATCTTTGAGAGAACCAATCGATTATATTCAATTAGAAATGCATAATAAATGCATAATAACGCAGCTTGAGTAGTAAAGTCTTGCACTATAAATGCATAAGCATATAAAGAGTACAAATATAGAGCTACCAAAGAAGTAATAACTCCTAACGAAGCTAGAGCAAGACCTAAAATGAATTGAATTATAGATTGTATCATAATGAACCTTATGTGCTCCAACTAACTATACCTCTAACGAAATGAAGGAATGTGACAAAACTGCAATCATAACCTCAATATCAAGGAACCCGTTTGTAGGCACATCTGCCACATTTGTCCGCAATATCAAGGAATGAAATAAAACCTTGATAGCAAGTACATTCAAATATCCTTCATTTCTTGATATTCTATTAAAAAAAATAGAATTTTCCTTGAACCGTGGAATTGTATAATTCAGAAAAAAAAAAGTACAAACAATGCATGTTCAAATACAGCCTAGAAACAAAGTAAAAAAAAGGCAAAAAACTTCTAATCCAGATGAGAAAAACATAATAATTGAAATCATCTCAAACTCAGCATGGAGGCTATAAATTCAACGGCAACAATCATCGAAGCAAAAAGACAAGTTTTTTTTTTTCGAACTTCTGTAAATCCTTAAACATTCAAATCACTTAACCATGGCGTAATCAACAAGAAACTCACATCTCATTGTTCGAAAATATAAATTGTCACTAAACAACGTTCCACAAGACAAACAGCAAGGAAATCCAAGCGAATTGTTCACATTTCACAAACACAAAAACTTATAAAAAAAAAAAAAAAAAAAAAAAAAAAACGCCAAAGCAAGCATCGATGAATTTTTTCTTAAAAAAAAAAGTCCAAACACCATGGCTAAACTTCTTAAAGCGAAAAAAGATAAATGATAATAAAATTCAGCTTATAGAAATGGAGCTCCCAAGAAGAAGACATGCAGTAGAAAACAAGTAAAACATATTCAACCGCACACGATCATCTCTGAAATTTCAAAATGCGGAATGCATGATAAAAAAAATCACCGATTGAGGCAAAATGAGAGGAACGAAAAATCACCGGTTGTTGTTGTTGTTCACCTGGAGCAGATTAACACGATAAAGAGCGAAATTGAAGATAAAAAATGATCGGAATTGAAAGATTGAAACGCGAAACAAACAAATATGGTACTTGCAAACTAGGGTTTGACGGTGTGAAGTGTGGAGAGCGTGATATGAGTAACTGCCATTAGGCATTAGCATTGACGCTTGTATGTATCCAGTCCACGAGTCGCAGTTAAGCGTTAACTATGAACACTTCTCGGATGGATGCAACATGACACTGCTTGCATCATGTCTTGGTATTTGTATTTTTTAATATATTTCTATTATAAATATACTTTGAAATACAATCTTATTAATTATAAATTCATTTGAATAATGATTGCATATGAATAAATGTTTTATGTTGTAAAACTTGTGAATGTTATTTAAACTCCAAAATGAATGAAAGTTAATTTGTATTTTACATTTTGTAACCATACAGATAGAACATATAAATGAAGAAAAAATATAAGATCAGTTTATACTTTTTAAATGGATATTTATCTCTTTTATTTTTTTTCTTTTATATATTATTTTATAACATTTAATTATATTATACTTAACTATCTCAAAGTAATGGTGAATTACTAAATGTCTAATATTAATTTGTCCAATGATTTAAATCGTTTAATTAAGTTACATTGATTTTTTTATGAAATTAGTCAGTCATATTTTTAATGATATAAAAGTCACGTGGATTTTTTTTTGAAATTAGTCATATTTTTAATTATATAGATTTTGAATGTAGAGATGAATTTAATTTCTATCCATATTTTTCCTATTTTTTTTTTATAAATTTAATGTGAAATTTAGTTTTAATTTGAACCACAATATGAAAAATCCTTTTAGGTATTTCTCGTCTGTAAAATGTTGAGGTCATATCTAGCTTCAAGAAATATTTTTTTTTTTTTATTTTCATTTCTTGAAAATGGGTTTTATCTCCGAGTTTTGAAAATTTAAAAAATATATTTTAATTTAAGTATAGTTATGTTTTTGCTGTTACATTATTATTATTATTATTTTTTCTAATTATCGTGAAAATTGGTGTTTCTTGTTTTTAAATTTAATTTTTATTTTGAAAATATTTTGAAAATAAAAATATTTCCAAAATTATAGCTAAACATATTTTTTTTATCATTTTTTATTTTCATTGAAAATATAATAAGAAATGGGTAAATTAAACATTTCCAAGTTTGGTTTCTAATTTTTTTTTTAAATAATATTTCTATCAAACATTATTTCTTGAAAATCATTTTTTGTTCAATTGTTTTTAAGAATATTTGTATGGAAAGATTGGGAATTCGATTTTTCTGAGTTAGGTCTTCTCTCTATTAAAAAAACTATTTTATTTTATGTTAAGTAGTTTAATATGGTGAATAAGAGAAAAGTTTTAATAAAATTTAAACATAAAAGTATTTCATTCTCGAGAATTATGATTCTTAATATTCGTAATTCTTTAGAAATATAATTTTTTTGAATATAGAACAAATTTTATTGTATTAAACACTCCTTACATTATTAATATATTCATTATTTATTTAGTAAAGACTTAAACATATTTTTAAGAGACTATGTCCATTTATAGTCTCTCTTATATTTAAGTAATGAGATTTACAATATCTCATACCTACCACAATGAGATGACGTAAATATCAGAAGGAAATAATTTCTTTAATGTAACATTTTAGAATAAATATATGCTCTAGTCTTGAGATATATTAATAGTAATATATCACAAAGATTATGATTAGTATGAAACATCCTTACAACTGTATACAGAGACGTCTATATATAAACCCAATATTATTACAAGTAACAAATAAATTGGCTAATTCTAATGTAAAAAAAAAAGAAGTAAAAAGGATATTCAATAAATTGATTAATTTTGTATTTATTAAATAAAAATAGGCATAAGTTATATTTAAACATTATCATATTATATTAAGATGAATAAAATAATTTCAATAAGAGTAATTATTTCTATATAATTATTAAAGGTATGATATTATAATATTATTAGGATGTCAACTTATTGAAAAAAATAATATATAAAATGCATAAAATAAGAGCATAGTAAAAATAGGTAATAACAAGTGAAAAATAAAACAAAGATTATAATTTATTGGACCGATTGTGATCTCAACAAGTTGGAGAATGTTACATTATCGTATCTAATCTGTTACTAGTGTTTTTGCTTTTGCTTTTCGAGCACATCAGTGTGTGAGGCTTCGTTTCAAAAACAGTCTGAGAGAGAGAGATTGAAGAGGAAAATCAAAATGTTTCCGCAATTCGGAGCGACGGCGGAATCTCTGAGCAAGGCGTCGACGGCGGTGTTTCGGATCGGCACCGACGCGCATCTCTACGACGATCCCGAAGATGTAAACATCGCTCCTCTTCTCGATAGCAAATTCGATTCCGAAAAGTGCGAAGCTCTCAAACGCTTGCTCGCTCTTATCGCTCAGGGCTTCGATGTCTCCAACTTCTTCCCTCAGGTAACACACGATCCAACGATGAATTCGTAAATTTTGCGTCTAGATTTATTGTGTCATGTAGTCAACTAGTTTATTTACTTGATTAAGAATTTGAATTAGTGTTTTGTAAGCTTCACTTGAACTGGTTCACCTTCACTCACCTTCATTGTGAATTCGGATTCGTTTATGCTCAGTTGCTGCTGTTTATGATCTCTCTCTGACTTTGTTTTGATTGTGAAATAAACTGCAGGTGGTTAAAAATGTTGCGTCGCAGTCCTTGGAAGTGAAGAAGCTTGTATACTTGTACCTCCTGCATTACGCTGAAAAGTAAGTACCTACATTAAGTCTATACTTCCTTTGATTTGTGTAGAAGACTTCAAAAGTAAGCTTTAGTTCTTGATTAGGGACCTGTGTGAGTAAAATGTAGGAGAGAATAGGACAGAAAAAGGAAATAAATTTCTTCATATGCTAAAGGTGCCGTTAGCTTAAACTTATTTATTAAAAAATTAGAAGTCTAAACAAGTGGGTCTAAAATTAGGTTATGCGTAATTTAATTTGTAGAAGTTCTCTCGTCTTAGTTTCTTCAGAAACTAATTTTTCACCTATGCATGCTCTCATTTACCTTGTGGAGAATTTTATTCATTTTTTTTCTTTCTATTCTGTTCTCCTATAAGATCTTATGGATAAGTTTACCGAAACAGGCCATAAATGTAATCTAGTTAACACATTGGAAAATGTGATTTAGGTAGGTGTGGGTGTGTGGTAGAATTATGCCTTTGGAAGTCAATTATATTGTTGTTTCCCAGATTATAGTATTCTGCAGTCTTGAATTTTGTCAATGATGGGTTACTGTTGTTTTCTTAATGTTTTGTTTGTTGCTTCTACTTAGGCGTCCGAATGAGGCGTTGCTGTCAATTAATTGCTTCCAGAAGGACCTTGGGGACACAAATCCATTGGTGAGGGCATGGGCACTTCGGGCCATGGCTGGTATCCGCCTTCATGTAATTGCACCGCTTGTCATTGTTGCTGTGCAAAAATGTGCGAGAGATCCTTCTGTCTATGTTAGGAAATGTGCTGCTAATGCTCTTCCCAAGCTTCATGATTTGCGGATGGGGGAACATGCTTCTGCAATTGAAGAGGTCTGGTTAATGTGTGTGCTTTCTATTGATGTTATTGAGATTGGTCTTCAATTGGACCTAGATGATACAATAATAATGGAAACAAAATGTGATGATTTATTTAGGTTTCCTCAGGTCACATACTTATGTATTAAAAATTATTAAAAGATAGTTTTATGCCAGATATTTGAATAGATGTATTGTTGGAAAGCCACAATTTCAGTACATAAATTTTTATCCTTCTTATGCTGCAGATTGTTGGACTACTTTTAAATGACCATTCCCCAGGAGTTGTTGGGGCTGCTGCTTCTGCTTTTACTTCTGTTTGCCCTAATAACTTTTCATTGATTGGAAGAAATTACAGACGATTGTGTGAGATTCTTCCTGATGTGGAAGAGTGGGGTCAAATCATTCTAATAGGGATTCTTCTGCGGTATGTGATAGCAAGGCATGGACTTGTCAAAGAATCCGTCATGTTTACTTTGCACAATAAAGACATGGACAATTTAGAGGAAGATGAATCCTACATTTCTTCAAAAGAATATGCTCCTCATGCCATTGACAAGACTGTATCTGAATTAGCCAACATGATCTTCCAATGTTACATTGAAGGGCCAGATGAGTACTTATCACGATCAAGTTCTACAAACAGGGTTGCTCCTAAATTAGACGTGTCACAATATACATCTTGCAGTAATGATGTTGTGAAGATCCTGCTACAGTGTACGTCACCGTTGTTATGGAGTAATAACAGTGCAGTTGTTCTTGCAGCAGCTGGTGTACACTGGATAATGGCTTCTAAGGAGCACGTCCAAAGAATTGTTAAACCACTTTTGTTTGTACTGCGATCATCATCTGCCTCAAGATATGTGGTATGAAACATTTCTTGAATCCTTTATTAGTTTGTTTATCTTGTTTTACTTCTGTCCTTCTAAATTGTCTGGTACATTCATTTGCTTGTTATTTGATATACTTCTATAAATTACATATGGAATCTTCTTTTGAGGACCTTGTGTAAATGTGTACTATATCATTATAGGTTGTGTTTTATTCTCCAATCTCTAATGCATTTTTACTTCTATTGATTTTTTTATTAGATGATGTTTCTATTTCCTCTCTTGTGATTATACGATGTTACTGGCTGTTCTTGTGACTCATGAAACTGTTAAATGAGATTAGTGAGAAAAAAATTAATATTCGTAGCCTTTGAAAGGGAAAAAAAACCCTGTCTGTTTGTTTAATATCATTTAAATTAGTTTTAGAAAGGACAAAGGAAAATTTATTGGTGTAAGATCATTGAAGTGGTGTGATACTGACCATGAAATGAGAATTATCTATTGCTTAGTTTTCTTATTCTCCGCATAACTGCCATAGTCAAGAGTCTAGACTTTGCAGTTACGGTGAGCCTAAAATATAAAATGATAATTTTTTTGGGTCTATATTCCAAATATGAGTTAAATGAATACATCATCTTAACTGAACCTGAGAGAACGCTAAATATAAATTACAGCTTATAGTGTAGGGTCAGGGATACCTGACATCCCCTGTACTTAGTAATGAAATTCTTCTTAGTCTTATCCTTCATTTATTACATTTTGTCATTTTGATGAGTCCATGACACTTCCAGAGTCCCTTCACTCTGATGATTTACCTGATGTCTTCTAGCTAGGGTGACACCACAGCGTTTACATAGATGGCATGGGTACAAAGTTGAGCTTTTCATGAACCCTGGAACTGTACAATGTCGAGGGCCATGTTAATTGCTTTTCCTATAAATGCATGATCCTATTATTATTATTTATTTTATACATGAATGACATTCATGACATGTTTTTGGAATTAATGTTTTCACTTTTATGCAAGGAAATTTTATTCAGTTTTGGTGGTGACTACTGTCAGAGTATGCATTAATGAATAAATATTTGCTCAGAGATCTAGATAAAAATGCTCTGTTTCTGAAATGGATGTAATGTTTGATTGGTGATTCATTCATTTCAATTTTCAAAGTGTAGATGAAATTAGTTATTTCTCTACTTAGTGCAATGAGAGATAGCATTGTATCTGCAGGATGTTAGAATTCTGCAAGGGGGATTTTTATGCTCATTCTTTTGAGAGGTAATGGTTTTTGATTGTTCTTGGGAGATATCTTGCTTTGCTTGTACTATTAACATGCATGTATTACTAAAATGTTGGAATTTGGCTCCCGCTGGTGAATATTTTGATATATAAAGATTATCAGGAGTGACGGGGTACATTGAACATATCCTTGGATAAGGCAAGAAAAATTATATTGTCAATTTCTTCAATACTTGACTTCAATATTAATTATTGTTTGTTATTGACTTATGCAGGTATTGTGCAATATCCAAGTGTTTGCTAAAGCTATGCCATCTCTCTTTGCTCCACACTATCAAGACTTTTTCATATGCTCTTCAGATTCCTATCAGATAAAGGCGTTGAAGCTGGATATACTTTCTGCTATTGCTACAGATTCATCCATTTCATTCATTTATAAAGAGTTTCAGGTATTTCACATCAAATATATGTTTTTTCCCCAAGATAGGTTATGATGTGAGGTGACTGTTTTCCTGAAAGAATTATATGTCTAGTTTTACTTGGTTTCCATGTGCAAAATGGAGAGAATGATTAGGGGAATTTTCAACTTTCTGTTCTTATAGATAGGTTTCTTTACATTTTGACTATTTGCTTGCTATATCTGCATTATTTAAAATATAAGAAATAGGATCATTATTTTCTTTTTGGGACACATTTGGAATATAAGTTTAATTTGATTAAACTCTGTTAATCATGATTTAATCTGAGATTTGGTGTCCATGGCAAGGCTTCAGTCCCCCAACATCCTCTTAGATTGTGGGTTAGGGCTTAACTCAATCTTACAAAACTAACTTATTAGATGAGGATTTCCCTCAACGTATATACTCTATTTTGACCATTTCTCTAATCTATATGAGATTTGCAACACATTGCCCTCATGCTACTAGACATCTACTGGTGGTCCAATAATGCCCCGATTGTAAGTTGCCCGATAGGCTCAACAACAAAAGTTAGGATAGACTCTTATACTATCTTAGAATCTTGATTAGCCTTTGGGTTAGTGGTGCTTTGGTGAGCAGAACTTGGTGCTCCGTGGGAGCAGCATGGAGTTCATTGTAGAAGGTATCATGCCAGATCTTCTCCATGTCATCCCACTTTCTCACGATACCATGCTCAATGGGATATTTAAGAGTTAACACACCCCAATAGGTGTATTTTCCTACCCTACCTTATAAATAAATAAATAAAATAAAATTCAAGTAGTTAGTCATTAGATATGCTTATGTATGCATCCGCTGTCACCTGCTCATGGGTTTTATTATTATTATTATTACTATTATTATTTTATTTTTTGCATTTATCTCTTTATTAGTTTGTTATGACATTTAAATCATGGATTTTAGTGCGTAAATTGACACTCTTCTTAGTGTGTTGCTAGGATTATATCAGAGATCCAGATAGGAAATTTGCTGCTGACACAATTGCTGCCATTGGTCTATGTGCTCAGCAACTTCCAAAAATGGCAACTTCATGCTTGGAAGGATTGTTGACTCTGGTTAGACAAGGTGTGTGATCTGGTTGTAAAGTCTAATTATTAAAGGAATATATCACATTTCTTGTTTAATATCCGTATTTGCAGAATTTTTTGGTGGTGATGTTACATCCATGGATGGAGAAGAGGGTGTGCTAATTCAGGCAATTATATCCATCAAATCAATTATAAAATTAGAACCACCCAGCTATGAGAAGGTATGCTTCATATAAAATGATCTCCCATGGTACTGCTATTCCTTTTTATTTTATTTTATTGACTATGTGGAACAAATTGGACCTGAGATTATAGTAGTATCTTGTGTGTGGGAATGCAATTCTTGAGTTACTAGTACTTGCAATCTTTTGTTATGCTGCTTGTACAGTTATGACTGAAATCTCTAGCCTTTCCATTTTAAAAGGTTATAATTCAGTTAGTCCGTAGCTTGGATAAAATCAAGGTTCCTGCTGCCCGTGCAATGATTATTTGGATGTTGGGGGAGTATTCCTCTTTGGGTGAGATAATTCCGAGGATGTTGAGTACAGTACTTAAGTATCTTGCGTGGTGTTTTACTTCAGAAGCATTAGAAGCTAAGCTTCAGATTCTTAATACAACTGCAAAGGTATGCATCAAGTTTTTTTATACTATTATGTGGACTAAAGCTGTTTTTTTTTTTTTTTTTTTTTTTTGTATGCTGCTTATTGATTGATTAATACGATTATTGGATGCATGTTATCTACTACTAGCCTTCTTCTTCCTGTTCTTCAATTGAGCTTCCCAGACCAATTTGGTTAGTATTTGCATGTGGTCATTTTAGTCTCATTGGTTTGTTCAGGGATCAATTATAAACAAAATATAGATGACTTCTGCATGAGGGTAATGTTAGGGGCCACAGTGTAGAATCTAGTCATAGGCCAGGATGTGGAAGAATCCTTCTTGCAACCTATCATAAGTGGAGAGAAGCAAACTTTTCCTTTATAGAGCCCCTTCTAAGACTGACTAGAATAAGAGAATAAATCTGATTGCTTCTTATTGAATAATGACAGCCTTTTAAAGACTGCTAATACAAAGGGGTAAATCTTGCATGGTAGGATCTTTGACTAACCAAGGAAAGAAATCCAAAATTGCAGGATCCTAGTCAATTAAGCGGATTCTACTGAATCTAAATTTAACCTATAAAGGAAGGAAATAAAACAACAAAAGGAAATGAAAACAATTAAGGAAACAAAATGCTCTTCTGCTTACCCTTGTTTGCATAGTTTTCTCTTTCCATAATAGATAATATATGGTTGATGTAAATCACCATGAATTTTATATTGTTTGTTGCTTTCCTAATATTAAGTTAGAAGACGTGATTGTATTTGAATTTTAGTTTATGTACTGTTAGATGTGTATAGGACCATAAAATGATTGTTGTTAGAGCTTTAGGACCTTATATCCTTTGTTCCTGGATTTTATATGCATCTCTGTATATAAGAAAATATGGGAGAAAGTGTTTCATTAAAGGCGACAAATTTATGATTTAAATGGCTTTTGGTGACAGATCTTACTCCAGATTAAGGGAGCAGATATTTTGACCGTGAGAAAAATTTGGAGTTATGTAATTGAACTGGCTGAGTGTGACCTTAACTATGATGTTCGTGATCATTCACGTCTCTTAAAGAAACTTCTCTCCAGTAATTTAGAGTTTCAAGATGGGGAAGAACAAAATAGTGGAACAGAAAAAAGAGACCAGTCCTTTGTACTTGCAGAATGTATATTGGCTGGGCAGACAAATGCTACGACAGTTCCATCTGAACCCATCGATTACCGGTTTTATCTCCCAGGGTCCCTTTCACAGTTAGTATTCCATGCAGCTCCTGGCTATGAGCCTCTCCCAAAACCTTGTAGCTTTCCATACACTGATCTTGATCAGTATGATGGAGCTGCTAAGAGTGATTCGGATGAGGAGGACGATCCTGACACATCTGGGTCTTTGGATGAGGAAAGTGCTTCTGACTATAGTTCTGAACTGTCTATTACTGGTTCAGGTGAAGTCAGTGGCAGTGATGAATCTGTTTCTGGCAATGAAGGTGAAAATAGTGCTGATCCATTGATTCAGATTTCAGACACTGGTGGTGTCTCTGAAAATCAGAATGGTGGGGCTCCCTCGGGCACGGCTGGTTTTCACGACTTAATGTCAACAAAGTCTCTTGAGTCTTGGTTAGATGCACCGACCAGATCAGCTAAAGGAAGTGAGACAGAACAAAGCCAAGTTCGTAGATCTTCAGCAAGAATAAGCATTGGAAATGTTGGAAGCCGAGTTAAACCCAAATGGTACACTCTCTTAGACCCTGCAAATGGAAATGGGTTAAAGGTTAATTATTCATTTTCATCTGAGACTTCAAGCATATCCTCTCACCTTGCATGTTTGGAAGTGTCATTTGAAAATTGCTCTCTGGAGCCCATGTCCGATATAGTCTTGATAGAGGAAGATTATAGCAAGAGCTCTGATTCTACTGATCAAATATCACCAACAACTGAAAAGTACGTTCAATCTTTTCAGATTTTGTATGGTGATTGGCTTCGTTTTTCTTTGTTTATAATTTGGATTTATATTTGATATGTTCTAATAACTTTATGCTTTTGTTTTTTTACTGGGTTCCATAAATTAGTACCTATGACTTTAAGGTGAAAATTTGAATTTAGATTGCCTGTATATTGGGTAAACTTTTATATATGTACTGGCTCATTTACTCTTGTCAAATATTTACATGCTGACGCTAGCTTCAATGTGGTTAATGCGAACTAATTTTATGTCTCTGTTGCAGTGCCTTGAAATTTCACATCGATAAACCAGCACAAGTTTCCATGGAGGAGATCCCTTCTCTGGAGCCTGGTCAGACAGCAAACCGGACTCTGCTAGTTCGTTTCCATCACCACCTTTTGCCTCTGAAACTGGCTTTATTTTGCAATGACAAGAAATTCCCTGTCAAGTTAAGGCCTGACATAGGATACTTTGTAAAACCACTTCCCATCAGTATTGAGGATTTCAGAGATAAGGAATCTCACCTTCCAGGGATGTTTGAATATGTGAGGAGGTATGACTGTTATTTGTTGCTTGTTGGATATATCTGATCACTTACCTTGTTGGAAAACTTATGGTTCCTTGTACTATCATACTTGATAACCCTTCTTCTCCACACTATTAATTTTGTTGAAAACATAAAATAGGAGTGTGAAATGTTGGAGTGTGCCTGGGAGAAAAATGTTGGAGTCTTGAATTAAACTTAGAATTTGAACTTCAAAGAATAGAAGCATCTTATAAGTAAACGGAGACAATTGGATGAATTTAAATTTGAAGTATTTTGGTCTTTTGACTGTTTATTTAGTATTTTGGTTGTTTTTGCATGTCAAAAATAAAGGAGGCTCAAATTTTGAAAACAAGAAATAAAGTGAAAATAACGTTACATTTTTGTAATTTTATTAATGAAAATAGAAAACAATTTCACAAAACAGGCAAACCCTTATACTTTACCTATATGGCCATGCAGATAGCCTATCTTAGCATTTTGCTCAAGTAGTTTTTGACTTTGTTAAAAATGAAGTTGGGATCTATAATTGTAGTTTACTTGTCATATATTAATTGACACTAATTCCAGACTATTTCTCCCTTTTATTTTTTCCTGCTCCATCATTGGGATAAGGATTTCTTTGTTGTTTAATCTATGGGAATTCTAAATTTATTTTTCTTGCATAATTTGCATGCAGTTGCACATTTACTGATCACATTCTAGAGCTGAACAAGGGCAGCAACTCTTTGACAGAGGACAAATTCCTTGTGATCTGTGAAACGTTAGCACTAAAGGTGCTGAGCAATGCAAATCTTTCTCTTATATCTGTGGATATGCCGGTTGCTACCAACCTTGATGATGCATCTGGTTTGTGTTTGCGTTTCAGCAGTGAGGTCTTGAGCAATTCCATGGCATGCCTAATTACAGTTACTGTTGAAGGTAAATGCTCCGACCCACTAATTATTTATGTAAAAGTTAACTGTGAAGAGACTGTATTTGGCTTAAATTTTTTAAATAGGGTTGTCAATTTCTTAGTTGAGCCGCCTGTTACCCACTTATAATTTGATATCGGATAGAAAATTCACACATTAAGGTCAAGTAATCATTTTGGATATTTTTATGGCTTTTGGGGAGGTATTGGGATTAAGGTTTTTTATTCTTTTTATATTCTGTTGGGAAGGAAGAGAAAAACGAAGGGGGTGGGGAGATGAATGACTGTAATCTCTTTTATGTTTAATCTCTAATTTTTCATTGACTTTGTTTTCTCATTCTTATTATTATGTGTTATTATACCTCCATCCTTTCTAATACACTATATTGAATAAATTTACTCACAATAAATTTATCCAAATAATATCATGTGCTGTAAGCTTTTCTTGTTTCTCCTTTCTCGTTGAAAGGAGTATGCTATAGGGATTTGCTGGGTGTGAATTTTCTGATTACTGGATTGTAGGGGGGGAAAAAACTAGTGATTCTTGTATGACTAACTATGTAAGGATCCTATGTATTAATTTTTTGCGTTGCAAATTTTAAATTGAAGATAAAGAAGGGGTGGTTCTATTTACTAGCCAGCTATATTTAACGGACTTTACTCATTATAAGTGGATACAGTAGCAACAATGCATTTTAAAACTTCTAAACCACCAAACACATTTTGAAATAAAAGTTTAAAAATGGTCCATACACGTTCAAGAAAGCGGAGAATGCTATGGATGGTAAATCTACTAGTATCTTGTTTTTCATTAGATAAAACAGCCTGCTAAGTGTTGTAGTTCTTCACCTTTAATGGCTTTATATTCATTTTATGTCAGGAATTATTTGTGCAATAACGCTATTTTCTTTAGATAAGAAAGTTTGCATGACAGTAATAAAGACTAGTTCAATTGAGTGGCTAAGTTTCCTAGCAACGGAGATTAAAGTAGAGAGTCAACAACCGGAGAAATTGATGTTTTATATTTTGTTGAAGCAGAGAAATAATTAAAAACTATAATAGAATTCATCATAATGTCTCCTGCCTTATGATTCGGGTACTTAACCAACTCTCAACAAAAGTATGTGTATTATAATGGTTAAGTGTCGTTTTTAATCTTTCAAATTTAGATATTTTTCTATTTTAATTATTTTAAGATTCTTTTATGTTTTAAAATGTGTTATTTGATCTCTTAAATATTTTTTATTAAAAAATTTAATTTTATGTCAACATAGTTATTGTGTGTTTGAAAGGAAGTAAAAATATTTCATATGCCTATGATTCCATTGTCACAACATTGTCTTTCTTCCTCTTGAATACACTTATATTTTGTATTTTAGTTTTGATCATTTGTACACAACTTGTGTATTTTAAATTTCATAAATTATAATAAGATTTAATGGTTAATATTTATTTGTTTCAATCTCATAAAATTAATATTCTTTTATTATTAAAATGCAGTTCATATTTTTCACAAATAATTTTGGCAAATTGGTCCAATTGGTTCCCATTTACAAATTAAATACTAAAATAGATGTATTTAAATTTTGTTCATGAGGACATATATTTTTGTAAGAACGTAATCAAAGGAAGGACCAAACACATGTTCATTAAGAAAATTACTCAAATGGCTAAATTAATATCATTAAAAAAATTACTCAAATGGCTAAATCAATATCATTAAGAAAATTATTCAATTATAGACGCATGTTTCATGAGTCAATGGAATGACCAAACACATGTCTATTAAGAAAATTACTAAAACAGCTAAATCAATATCATTAAAAAAATTACTCAAACGGCTAAATCATTATGTTTTGTATGTATGACAATATTAAATTTTATATCGTACATAACATTTTAATTTAGCGCAATTTATTCGGTCTGATTTATAAATTTATAATATTAATTTTACTTTAATAAAATATATTGAAAATTTGCAGTTGTGTAATTTTTTTTATTATTTGATGAATAAATTCTTAACATTTTAGGTTTTATGTAGTGTCAATTAGCACGGTAAATTTTTGTTATCTTTGGATCTTAAATGACTTAAAAATAAAATATATTAAAATTTCATGAAATTTCTAATAAATATTATTATTTTTTAAGAAAATATATCATATTCTAAAACTTTGATTTTAAAATTAATTAGCTAAACTAACATACAAACAACATAGTAATATGCATAAATTGAATTGAACTATCCATTAGAATGGTGGATCTTGTAAAACTTAACAATCACATGAAGAAGAAGAGGAGAAGAAAGGGGAAATACAAGAAGAAGAAGTTAGGGTTTGATTTGTGTACATTGATTTGTAATAAGTAAAACAATACAAATGTATACGTGCTACTGAAAAAATGACTAAACTATCCTTGAGACAAGTAAAAAGGATAAAATACAAATGTATAATATTATTTAACATCCCCTCAAACTCACGATGCATCAATAGGAAGAATCGAGAGTTTGCTGATCAAGAAATGAAAGCGTGAAGTAGAATTTTAGCAAGTTGCATGGTGGAAGATACGAAGGGTAAAGTGATGGTTCCTTGCTGAAAATGGTTTAGAGTGAAATGTCAGTCAATTTCAATATGCTTGGTGCGGAAGACTGAATTACGAGTGATTTGTATAACGCTCATATTGTCACAATGTGACAATGCATAGGAGTGGGTCCAAGAGAAGTGACACTCATAGACTCCAGTAACCAACACAACCAAACTATTTTGGTAGTAGTGGATGTTATGGCGCGATACTCAACTTCGATGTAGAAGAATGAGAAACAACAACTTGCTTCTTACTCTTCCAATAGATGAGAGAATCCCTCAGAAAGATGCAAAACCCTATAATAAACTTAGGATATGTGGAGTCACCACCACAATCAGCATCTGAATAAGCACGTAATTCCAATGAAGATGATGATGGAAAGAGAAGACTCTGAAATTGAGTTCCCTGAAGATAACGAATGATGTGAAGAATAGCTGCCCAATGAATTGTGGCAGGAGAAGTAACAAATTGATTAATAACATGCACTGTATAAGCAATATCAGGTGTAGTAATGGTAAGATAGACCAAACTGCCAACAAGAGTACGATACAAAGTAGGATCTGACAAGGAAACACCACCAGAAGGGGTTGTTGGACTTAAAGCTTGAAGATGCTTGGAATGTCTCTTGTTGTTTTGATTTTGATGCTATGTAATTATGGTTTTCTTAGATGAATTGTAACTAGGAGTTTCCTATGTATTGATTGTTTAGTTTAGGCTTGCTTGTGTGTTTGGTCTTTGATGATATGCCATAGAAAACTAAGTTGATTTTGTGTGTTTTTCTCATGGTTTAAATAGTTGAAATTCTCTCTAAAGTTTTCTTTTCAAAATAAAATGAGATAATCAATTACCAACTAAGGTAATAGATTAAATTTGTTTCCTGGTAACCAACTGAGGTAATAGATTACCTAGAAATGGTAATCAACTACCAAAAGTGGGTAACAAAGTGGAATTTCCTATTTTAACTCTGAGATAATCGATTACCTTCGAGTTAATCGATTACCATGGCTTAGAAACATCAGAATGGACTTTGTTCTCTGATGTAATCGATTACCATCATCAGAAAGTCAATAAATTGCCTAAATTGGGTCTTTGATTTCAACTATAAATACCTTTCTTTCAAAATTCTTTTAACACTTCTTGGAATACACATTTTGGAACAATTCTATCTTTTCAAATTCTCTCTAATTGAGTTTATCTTTTTCTCCAAGAAACCCATAAAGAAACCCATCAAGAACTTCAAGAGTTCTTTAAGAAGATTTCATAAAAAGGTAATCTTGATTGAATATTCTGGTTGGTTAACATTCATAGTTCTCATATGTGATCAGAATCTACACACCAAGGTGTTTCTAACTCTAGGAGAGAGGTCTCTCTAAGTAGAGTAAGTCTCTTCGAGAAGGGTTTTTTCAAAGGTTTGATCTTGGGGTGCCAAGGTCAAGGAGAACGGTTCTTTGGGTTAAAGAACTAGTTGTTTTGGTGCTTTTGATTTCGTTTTGTGTTGCTTGCGCAGGGTGAATATAAAGAACACAAAGAGATCATAGTGGAAAATCAATTGTAACAGTTGTTGGGTTGGGACTGGATGTAGACAGATGGCTGAACCAGTATAAATCACCGTGCAATCTTCTTCTCCCTTATACTCTTTATCTTTTGCCTTACATTGATCTTTAACACTGTTTAAATGTTGTTTTACGTTCGGTAATTGACTCAGTAATCAACTAAAATCTGATACTGTTAGATACTGCTATTGGTTACTCAAGCATATTGATTACTAACAAGTTTCTTGATATTTCTTTTGTGTTTTCCGCTGTGCATCTTTGATCTATCTTATTTTTCTGTCTTAAGGATAAATAGTTAATCAAGACTAGTAATTGGTTGTTTTAAAAAGAAAGTAGAAACGCGCGAAATTGGGCTACTTAGGAACTAGAATCTATTCACTCCTTCTAGATTCACCCGTAGGGACCATCAATTGGTACTAGAGCTTTATCTAGTAGGTTGTTCTAGATTTGATCCATAGCTCCTTAGAATGGCCGGTAATCAATTACCATTCGTCGAAGGTGCATCTATCAACAAACCTCCACTGTTTTGTGGTGACAACTATCCTTTCTGGAAGGTTAGGATGAAAATATTTATGGAGTCTGTACATAGAAGCATTTGGCAAGCGGTGGTGACGGATTTCAAGGTCCCCACATACATAGAGAATGGGAGTAAGGTAGAAAAATCATTTGAGAGGTGGGAACAAGATGAAATTAGGAGGGCTGAAAATGATGCAAAAGCTTTAAATATTATACATTCTGCTTTGAATTCCGATGAATTTTTCAGGATATCAGCCTACACCACGGTCAAAGAAGCTTGGGAGTTAATAAAGGTCACACACGAAGGAACCGCTGAAGTACGAAGGGCAAGGAAGAACACCTTGATCCAAGAGTACGAAACATTTCGAATGGTAGAAGGAGAATCCGTGATGGAAATGCAGAAACACTTTACACACATTGTGAAGCATCTAAAGGGACTAGGTAAGGTCTTCATTGAAGAAGAGGTAAACGTTAAAGTGTTGAATTCCCTTAGTAGGAAGTGAAAACCGACAATCACAGCGATCATCGAATCCAAGAATCTTGCCTTGATTTCAAGCGCAGAATTGTTTGGTAAGTTAGGGGAATATGAGATGGACATGTCCTGGATTGCTGATGAGGAGCAAAAGGATAAGAAAGCCAAGGGCCTAGCACTGAAAATGGAGGATACAACTAGTGAGAGTGACACATCCAGTTGTGCAAGTGAATCTGAACAAGAGAACATGAACCTTTTGGCAAGAAAGTTTAAGAAGTTCATGAGAAGGAACAATGACAAGAAGAGGTTCAACAGTTCAAAGAAAGGCTTCAAGAGGAATCAGAGTTCATCTTCATAGGTTACTTGCTATGAGTGCGGAAAGGTAGGACACTACAAGTCTGAGTGCCCCAACATGAAGAAGTCAAACAACAATGAGCCTAGAAGAGTTGAGCATGAGGAACGGTTCAAGAAGGACAGATTTTGAAAGAAAAATGCCTACATCGCGTGGGAAGACAAAGATTCCTTTACCTCTAGCGAAAGCGAGAATAAGAAGCAAATTTGTGCCTCATGGCAAATCCGACGTCATATGAAGATGTAAGTGACTCCGATTCATCTACTTGTGATTATGATGAGTTGCAAACTGCTTTTTGTGAACTTTACAAAGAAGCTGAAATTGAACAATGTTTTGAAAAGCAAAATAACAAATTTGGAAAACAACATTTGTGCTTTAGAAACTAATGTTCAAAGATTGAAGCAACCATGTTCAAAGTGTAAGTCTTTTGATGCTTCTTTGAGAAAGAGTAACATGAAGTTCTTTGCATTTAAGCAACCTAGTAAAAACAGAACCTTCATTTGTGGTTATTGCATGAAACCTGATCATAACACTTATAGTTGCATGATTAGGAAGGAATGTATATCTTGTGGTTTGTTTAAATGGGTTAGGAAAGATGATCACAATGCTAACACTGTTGGACCCAAAAAGATTTAGGTATCAAAACCAAAGTAATATCTTTTTCTGTGTAGGTTTCTTGAGAGCCAAGCACTCAACATGGTACTTGGATAGCGGCTGCTCAAGACATATGACTAGCGACAAGAGTAACTTTATCTCCTACAAATCATAGGAATTCGGTTCGGTAGTCTATGGAGATGACAACAATGGGAAAACTTTGGGTATAGGTGCTGTTGGAGACAAATCCAACACTGTCATTGAGGATGTTCTACTTATGGAAGGTTTGAGATTCAATCTTCTTAGTATAAGCCAACTTTGTGATAAGGGTTACAAGGTATCTTTCGACAATGAATGTTGTATGATCAGTGGCAACGAGTCGAATGAGATATTAATGATCGGTAAGAGACATAACAACATCTACATTCTTGAACTTGATCATTCTTCATAATATCATGCATGTCTTACGTCAAACGATGATCTGTCATGGCTTTGGCATAGACGTATAGCTCATATAGATGTTCATCAGCTGAATAAGTTTTCATCTAAGAACCTAGTACAAGGGTTACTAATCTAAGGTTCAATAGAGAAGGTCTCTGTGATGCATGTCAAAAGGGCAAGCAGTTTAGAAACTCTTTTAAAACTAAAAATGTCTTTTTAACCACTAGACCACTTGAACTATTGTAAATGGATCTCTTTGGACCCTCTAGGACTACAAGTTTAGGTGGAAACCTGTATGGACTAGTCTTAGTAGATGATTACTCTAGGTTTACTTGGGTTGCATTTATACCAAGTAAAGACAATACCTTTAAAGTTTTCAAAATCATTGCCAAAAAAGATACAAAACGGAAAGATTTGAAAATTAAATCTCTTAGAAGTGATCATGGAGGTGAATTTGAAAATGAGTGTTTTGAAAAATTTTGCGAAAAGTTTAATATCAATCACAATTTTTCTGCTCCTAGAACTCCACAAGGGTTTTAGAGAGGAAAAATAGATCCTTGATAGAACTTGTTAGAGCGATGTTAAGTGAGAATGCTCTGCCTAAGTATTTTTGGACCGATACAGTTTCTACGGCTTGCTATGTTTTAAATAGGATAGTGATTAGGCCTATTTTGAAGAAAACCCCATATGAACTTTATAAAAATAGGAAGCCGAATATATCTCATTTCAAGGTATTTGACTGCAAATGTTTTGTTTTGAATAATGGCAAGGAACCACTTGATATGTTTGATGTCAAGGCGGACAAGACTTTCTTTATTAGATATTTTTCAACTAGTAAAGCTTATAGAGTTTTCAACAAAAGAATATTGTGCATTGAGATAAATTAAAGACCAAAATAAAAAAATAAATACCTACATTCATGCTCATGCATTCTCCATCATCTCCACTTCTCCACAAGTGTAACTCGTTCAGATGGTGAAACTTGAACTTGGTCTTGAGCGTCTTCCAAGATAATCATTGCTAGTGCCACTATTACCAAGATGATACCTATAAGTTATGAAGTGGAGCGTCTTCCAAGATGATCATTGCTAGTGCCACTATTATGTTATGAAGTGGAGTAGCCCGTCAAAATAAGTTGATGGTAAAGGGGAGCTCATTTTGAGGTGAAGGGTGAAGAAGAATTAATGTTAGATTCTGTGTTCAGATACGAAGAGAAATGTTTTATAAGTTTAGAATATTATTTTATTTTCTACGTGTATCCCTCTTTATTTATTTAAGTATATAAATTATAATTTTTATTTTTTCATTTTATATTGTAAATAATTAAATTTAGATTTAATATTTGGTTGGTTTTGTGAAATTGTAAATAGATTTAAATTTATGATTCATATAATAATTTAGAACATTATTTTATTTTGTACTATGTCCCTCCTTATTTAAATATATAAATTATAATTTTTATTTTTCATTTTATATTATAAATAATTAAAATTATGTTTAACATTTTCTTGATTTTGTAAAATTATAAATAATTTGAGATTTATAATTTTAGAACATTATTTTATTTTATACGTGTACCCCTCCTTATTTAAATATATAAATTATAATTTTTATTTTTAATTTTATATTATAAATAATTAAAATTATATTTAACATTTTGTTGGTTTTATAAAATTATAAATAATTTAAATTTAATTATTCATATAACAGTTTAAAACATTATTTTATTTTGTACGCGTATTTTTCTTATTTAAATATATAAATTATAATTTTTATTTTTATTTTATATTATATACGTATTATTATTTGGTTCATTCTTAAGATTAGCTTAGGTAATATTCTTAGATTAATTCGATTTGGTTTTACTTTTTTCTAGTTGGTTTGGATCTGCATACTCTTGTTGTCTTACTCGTGAATTTAAATATTTTAATGAAACCAAAGAATAATTAGAAGAAAGAAAAAAATTGATGAAAGGGAGTTGAAAAAATAAGGATAGTAAATATTACATAAATTTATTAAATAATATAATTGGACAGGTTTAGTTTATAATAATTAAAACATAAATAATGAATTACACATGAGTTTATCTTATAATAATTAAAACATAAATAGAGATAAATTAAAGATAAAAATCAAAACAAATACCTATTAAATACCTACGTTTATGCTCTTGCATAAGGCTGAACAATTGGATTTCTGAAAATCTAATTTTAATCTGAACCACAAATTTTATGGATTGGATTTGAAATAAATTTTTTTAAAAAACAACTTAGATTTCTTAAAATTGGTTTTAAAACCAATTTTAAACATTTAAATTGACAAGTAATTTTTAAAAATAATTTATTATATAAATAAAATAAAATAAAATAATAATTTGTTATATAATATTAATTTAATAAAAATAAATATATTGTCTTATCAGATTGAGGAGTCACCTTTCGTCTGTGATCCTCACATCGTCTACACTTGCATCGTCGGTTCGTATCGTCTGTCTCGTAATTATCAAAATTTAAGAGTGTTAATCTCCTTGATCTAACAATCTCTCCCCATTTTTTATGATTACAGACCATACTAATACAGCAGAAAGACGAAGTCATCTGCATAAACAAAAGTTAGTGAAATGATACCAATTATGTCAGATTTACATCAAAATGATGTTTTCTGAAAAATACTTCTTTATAAGTTTGTTACATCACAAAGATGTAATCAATTTCAGACATACAATCACAAAGTAAGATATAATAACAAAACAACACAAAAAAATACAAGACTCTTCCCCTGAGTCTAATACCCATTGTACAGGAGCTCTCCCCAAAGCTCATTATAGACGCTCGTCTTCATCTTCAGATGCTCCCCCTAGCAGATGTTTGCTTTACCTTCTCCCCCTTGGGCTGAAATCAACCAAAAAGAATCACTGAGGTGGCGGTTGTTGCCTCAACAAAGCAAATACAAGGCTTTGAAGATGTTCAACTTTGGCATTTTGGCCTGTTGAGACTCTTCTAGCTCCTTTTTCTTCTTCTTAAAGTGCTCGCAGTTATCCTCAAGAGCATCATATTTCCGCTTCAAAGCATTGTACTTATCAGCAGAATCGTCTGATGATTGAGGTGATCGCGGTTCAGACGATGGACCTCCAACTTCAATCATAAAAGGTTATCTAGAAGTAGGCATCACTACTTCTTCATCTGAATTCACCTCTATTACAATGGGTTCTACTTCAGTTGCCTTCAAAATTAAGGTGAACAGAGGAAAGTCCATCTTAGAATTGAAGTTTTCTTCCCATTACCATTTGTAGATCCTGTTGAAGGTTGTCAGTTGATAATACTGAGGCATATGGGGTGGAAGAGTGTACGCATAGGCTCCACCGGGGTAAACTCTACCACAGGTGACAGACTCTTCATCAAAAGAAGTACCTGAGCAGAATCTAGACGTGTTCTCATGTTCTTTTATCATCCTTTGAATCTTAGGATTGATAGGCCTTGTAGAGTACGTCTGAAAAGCTTTCAGAAGATCATAAACAACCTGGGGTAGACGTTTGACAATGTGTCTAGCATATTTGAACTCCTTGGGGGAAGGGTATTGATACGAGGTCGCACTCGCACAAATTAATACAATTAAATATGTAGTACTAGGAAGTGACTCCTAGATCGTCTCTCTCAAGGACCATCACTCATTTTCTATCAAAGATAAGATACGAAGTGGGGGGGTTTGTGTTTGTGAAAACAGAATTATAAAATAGAGAAATTAACAAGAATTAAAATGGGATTACCCTCTTGATCAGATTACAAATTCACTTATCCTAGGTTACTGGATTAATTAACTAAGCGAAAACTAATCACATCAAATGCTCAATTTACTCAACTCTCAATCCAACCTGAATTAACTAACTAAGCGATAATTAACTCTAGGTCTTCCTTATGTGAATTAAGCATCCACACACATCAATTATCTCAAGTCCAACAATTTATACATCAACCCATTAAGCATGAATAGAGATACAAATTGTCTATTAACTGAAACGCTAAGAGAGAATCAGCAATTGAGGCTTTTAAGCACATGAGTAATTGATGAAGAATTAAGCTCAAAGAGAGCATAACAATACAAAACAGAAACCTCAAAGCTTCATTATAACCCAATTCAAGATGATAACCCTAACTAAATTAAAGACCCATTAAAAAGAAATTGAAATTGAAATTGAAATTGCAGTACAACGAAATTAAAGAAGATGAAACAGCAATGCAGCAATAATAAAAGGAAAACGTAATAACAGCAAAATGAAATTGGAATTGAATTAGAATAAGGAAGAAGAAGACAAACTCAAATTGATTAATGAACTGAAATTAAAACACAAGTGCTGGAACAATTGATTGATGGCTGGAACAATTGATTGATGGCTGGAACAAAAAAATGCAAAGGAAACAAACTGGAGAAGAAAGGAGAAGAAAACCTAAACCTAAAACTAACCTAAGAATGTAAAACATGAAAATGGAGTGTGCAGAATGTGTCTCCCGAATTGCCTCTGTCCATCCCCTTTTAATTACAATTGGGCAGCCCTCATGTGCAGGGCACATGCCAATTTAAGTGCAAAAGGGTCTCATGTTCGATTCCCACATTCAGCAAAACAAGAAAAAGAATTAATTGCATGATTTACATAGCCTAATTGCTGAAATTCCCGTCCAGGTCCAACTTCAAGGCCATATTCACCCAAGATGCAGTCCGAATTGGCTCTTCGTGTCTTCATAACATTTGTAGCTCTGTCAATCTTTTTTCATTTGCAAGAAACCTGAGCTCAAAACGATATTTGTGGAGGAAGTTATGCCTATTTTAGTGAAACTACTCAAATATGGAAAAATATAGCAAATTGAAATAAATTAAGCACTTAAAGCCCAAATGAGTCTAAACTCATAAATGCATTAAATCATGCTAAATTACTCTTAATCATGCTATAATAGGATACAAAATGTGCAGAGAAAATGATCAAAATAACGACTCATCAGGTATTCTTTCTTCTCTTTTCCTTTTGCAAGTATTCTTATAAGACATGGTCTTGAGCGATCCATCCTTACAAAGAATTTTGTTTCATTGGTTGCAAACGCAGAGAATTGAGAGCCCATGAGAAAGGGCAGGAAACGATTTTCTTTCTCGGCTCTATTTTGGATAAGACGGAAGGACTGAAGTATGTCCTTGATCTCATTTTTATAAGCTCTTGACATTAAATTGTATGTCACATCATAATCAACTGGCAAACAATGATAGCTCTCTTCAAGAGTTTCATACTCGTTGAAGTTGAGGAAGTAGGTTGGTTGAATGTCAGAGCAATGAGGTCTTAGCCACGGTAGAGTTAGGCCAATAGTGTAGCCTAATCCAACGAAGTCCGTCTTGTTCATTGGGATGGTGAATGGTTGGGGATCATGCTTGTCCATTGCGTCTAGATGCCAGTGAGAGAAGCATTCTAGAATAGATATTTGGGACATAAAGTCACCAAATACACAGTGATGATGTACAAGTGCTTTCTCAGCATGATAACGAATGGGTCTTCTAGACTCAAGTCTAGGGATAATGTTGGGTTCATATCCCAACGCAGGTCCTTCTACAAGCAGACCATCAAGATGGCGCTTGTAATCGTCTATACCTTCTAAGCCCTTAATCTTCGTTCTGTAAGGGCGTCCCAAAGGCAGACGTTTCAACCATTCCTTCTGCTCTTCAACACTGTATTTCTTTAAGAGATCAAGATCAGCAGGCTTCAATGGTTGGAAGTAATTGATTGGATTAACGAATCTTCCCAATTGGAACTCTTTCTTGCCTTTGTAATTGTAAGGGATGTCCAATTCGATGAAAGGAGATTCCTGCTCTTCAACATAAAAATCTTCATTGTCTGCACAGTAGCCATCATCGCCAGACTCAGATCCATCAGAGTCAGAAAGATCAGAGGCTTCCATAGCATGATCTGTAATAATCCAATCAGGCTTCTTAGGCCTCTCAGCACACCCAATAATATTGTACCTTTGCATAACGAGGTCGTTGAGAAAGGTGTAGTCCATTATGCGCTTGGGTGGTAGGTCTTCTTCATTTAAGACCACTGCTGGAATCTTTAAGTCAGGTGCCACATGTCTTGTAACAAGACATTCTTCGTCGTCTGATGATGATGATTCCATACTAGAGATGACAGATGAAGGCTACATAGACTGTAAGTAGCTACTTTCCTCAGACTCAGCACTTACCGTCTGAAGAGGGATGGCATGGATAGGAGACGAAGTTAAAACTACAACGTCTTGTCTTGATTCGTCTATTGAAGTTGAAGATTCAAACTCCATAAGGGGCAAATCTTCACTGAGCATAGTAGACAGTTACTCAGCAAGGATTGCGTTGTCTTTTTGGATCTGGGCATTTTCTTCAACATCTATGCCATTTGAAGTAGTCTGAGCTTGAGAAGCTTCAGACGATCCAATACCCCTAGCGCTATCTCTGAATCTCTGCTCTCTTTCAGCTTCAGAGAGAATAGATGCTTTTCTTGCTTTTTCTAGTTCCCTTTTTTCATCCAAGATTGTAGAGGCTTCAGCAATTCCTTTTCTTGCGCCTTTATCATAAGCTTTGCGCATCTCCTTATCAGCAATATAGGCATCGTCTAGCTTTGCCTTTTTGCACTTATCTGCTTGCTCACTAGCAGACTCAGCATCCTTAGACGCTTCTTTGGAAGATGGATTGTCTTGGGTAGACGAATCCTTTCTTGGCATCCTCAACTTGATAGACCTTGATTTTCGTCTAACAAGTGGTACATCTTCAGTTGTCTCAAAAGGAACCTCTGTCACTTGTATAAGAGGTTCAAACAACACGTGAGGTTTGGATGGAGGAGGGTTAGGTGTATGGGCTTGTGTTTGAGATGGAGTGGGTGCATTTCTGAGTCTTTTTATGAGGGTTTTGTGTTTTGGGCGAGTTTGTTGAGGTGCGGGTTGCGGTTGTGAGGTTTGTGTATAGGTCAGTGTTTGTGGTTGAGGGGGTTGAGGTTGAGAAGAGGAGAATTGAGAACCCTTAGGATTAAGGTACTTCTCATGCATTTCATTTATCGTCCATGGAGCAAGGTCCAGACGCATTCTTGTAAAAGTGCCTTGTTTGATTTCAGGGCCACTTGCGTACCATTCAGATCCTCTAATTTCAAACTCTTGGTTTTGGATGATCTTGGCAAACACAGCAGGATAAAGAACACTTGATTTCTTGCGTAGGTTCCTTCTCCTCAAGCAATCCATCCAGTGATCCATGATCACATGGGGTAAGCTAATCTTCTCCTTCTGAAGGAGATAGAAGAGACAGAATTGTTCTCTGTTGCTTACATTATCGTGGGACCCGATTCTTGGTGCGAAGATGTTGAAAAGAAGGTTATGCAACACTTTTCCTTCATCGTTGAGATTTCCAGCTCTCAAGTACTTGGCACGGTCAGACGTTCTGGGTTTCCCGTAGAGCGTTTGATCGATGAAGGCTTCATCAATACCTTCATACTATTTGGGAGTGTAGACGATACCTTCATTTTTACACTTCCTAATCGCAGCAACAGCTTCAGCATTGACAAGGTACTCCTTGTCACCGATTGTTCCCACAATGTTGTCATCTACAATTTTGGCCTCAGACCAAAACTCAGCATAGGGTTCCATCATCCATGGCCCTTCCCAGGTGGCGAACTTCATCCATCCAGCTTTCTCCAAGAAGTCACAGGTGTGCCCGGAGAGATCAGCGAGGGTGATTCTCTTCACCCATTTGCTCAGTAAGAAAAGGTCTTGAGCAAAGAATCCTTCTTCTTCAGGAGTAGTTTGTTGAACATTCTTGGCGGCCATTTTTCTAGGTTTGAAAAAGAGAGAGTATTTGAAAATGAGAGTTCGTAGAGTAGAAGATAGATTTGAATACTTAGCAATGTAAATAATAAAAGAGGTAACTTTGACTCTTTTATAGTGTAATAAATTGAACGGTTATTTTTAGTAGACGATATAATATAAATTGTCCTTGATTTGATGTTTTCTCCCATGATTGTCCTTTCAATGATTGATTTGACTTCTATCAGGTACGGCGCATGCTCTTGGACTTCCTATAATAGAGTAATAAATGCCAGACGCATTTAATGTTGCATTTATTGTCTTCCTGCACACTCAACTTTAAATTGATTAAATAATAACATTATGTCTGTTGAATATGACTTTTCACTTATTCAACTTGATCAGATGCAAGGCTTCATCTTAACACGAAATAATCAGACAATAAGCATAGACGATAACTATAGACGATAATTTTAATCTTCTAAAAAAATAATTCTCAAATTTTCTTTAATGAAATTAAAGCGTGTTTCGTCTAAAGCTTTTGTAAAGATGTCTGCCCATTGAAAATCAGTTTGAACAAACTGTATATCGAAAACACCTTTTTAAACATAATCTCTTATAAAATGAAATTTAATTTCAATGTGTTTAGCTTTTGAATGCTGAATAGAGTTTTTGCTGAGATTAATTGCACTAGTGTTGTCACAGAAAACTGGGATTTGGGTTTCAAACCTGGAGTAATCTTCAAGTTGATGTTTTACCCAAAGAAGTTGCGAACAACATCCAACAACAGCTATGTATTCTACTTCTGTGGTAGAGAGAGCTATAGAGTTTTGTTTCTTGCTTGACCAAGAGATGGGTGACTTACTAAGGAATTGGCATCCACCACTTGTACTTTTTCTCTCCACTTTGTCTCCAGCATAATCAGCATCACAATAGTCATTCAAACTGAAATCACTATTTTTCTTATAAAACAAAGAGAGATTAGTGGTTCCAATAAGATATCTAAGAATACATTTAACAGCTTGTAAATGAGATTCTCTAGGATTAGACTGAAAACGTGTACATAGACAGACGCTAAACATAATGTCTGGTCTACTTGCAGTTAAATAAAGCAGTGAGCCAATCATACCTCAATATATCGTCTTATCAACGATCTTACCTGATTCGTCTTTGTTGAGACTAGCACCAGACGAATGCATGGGCGTTTTCATTGGCTTTGCGTTGTCCATCTTGAACTTCTTGAGAAGTTCTTTTGTGTACTTTTGTTCATGAATATAGATTCCTTCTTTCGTCTGTTTGACTTGAAGTCCTAGAAAGAATTTTAATTCTCCCATCATACTCATTTCGAATTCATCTTGCATTAACTTAGAAAAATTCTTACACAAGGATTCGTTAGTGGCTCCAAAGACTATATCGTCTACATATATTTGGACAATAATAAAGTATTTTAAAACACTTTTCTTGAAGAGTGTAGTATCAACTTTTCCTCTAGAAAAACCATTTTTAAGAAGAAAGGAACTTAGTCTATCATACCAAGCTCTAGGAGCTTGCTTAAGACCATAGAGTGTTTTCTTCAATTTGAAAACATGATCTAGTTGAGATGAACTCTCAAATCCAGGAGGTTGTTTCACGTATACTTCCTCTTCAATAAAACCATTTAGAAAAGCACTTTTTACATCCATTTGATATAAGACGATATTCTTATGAGCAGCAAAAGCAAGTAGAATTCTAATAGCCTCTAATCTAGCTATAGGAGCAAAGGTTTCAGTGAAATCAATACCTTCTTGTTGGTTATAACCTTGAGCTACCAACCTTGCTTTATTTCTTACCACTTTTCCAGCTTCGTCTAGTTTGTTTCTAAACACCCATCTTGTTTCAATGATGCTTTTGTTCCTTGGTCTTTCTACTAAGGTCCAAACATCATTTCTGGTAAACTGGTTTAGTTCTTCTTCCATAGCTAAAATTCAGTCATTGTCTAGTAGAGCTTCTTCAATGTTCTTGGGCTCTTTATTTGACACAAGAGCGTACCCAGACGATTCTCTAACCCTTGATCTTGTTTGAACACCTTGATGTTTATCTCTAATGATAAGATCTTTTGTATGGTTTGAGGCAAATCTCCAAGTTTTGACAGGAGCTTGAACATCATGGTGATGTGTATCAGACGAAGAAGGTTCATTTGTACTTCTATCGTCTATTCTTGCGTCTGTACTTCTATCGTCTACCATTGCGTCTGTACCAGAAGGGTTAATCTGCAAATTATCAAATAAATTTTCTAGGTCTGATATTTCCTTATCAGCCTTTGAGTTATCTTGAAATTTTACATGAATAGATTCTTCTATAACTTGTGTCTTAGAGTTAAATACTCTATAGGCCTTAGATGTATTAGAGTATCCAAGTAAAAATCCTTTAATCACCTTTGAATTAAACTTTCCAAGTTGATTTCTGGTGTTAAGAATAAAGCACTCAAATCCAAAGGGATGAAAGTAGGATATGTTTGGTCTTCTTCCTTTCCATAGTTCATAGGGAGTCTTGTTTAACATGGGTCTTATTAATATTCTGTTTTGAATATAACAGGAAGTATTTATTGTTTCTGCCCAATAGTATTTCGGAAAAGAGCTTTCATGCAACATTGTTTTAGCCATTTCTTGTAAAGTACGATTTTTCCTTTCCACAACTCCATTTTGTTGGGGAGTTCTTGGAGATGAAAAATTGTGAAAGATACCGTTTTCAAAACAAAAGGCTTTGAACTCAGAGTTTTCAAATTTTGTTCCATGATCGCATCTCATAGACGCAATACATATTCCTTTTTCATTTTGAACACGTTTACAGAATATTTCAAAGGTATTGAAAGACTCATGTTTATGGGTTAGGAAGTATACCCAAGTAAATCTAGTATAGTCGTCTATAATGACAAACCCATATCTCTTTCCTCAAGACTTTTAGTCTAAGTGGATCCAAAAAGATCAATATGTAACAATTCCAAGGGTCTTGTCGTGGAAACAACATTTTTTGATTTAAAAGAAGCTTTGAGTTGTTTCCCATGCTGATAAGATTCACACAGACGATTAGACTTCCAAGATATTTTTGGCAAACCTTTTACAAGATCCTATTTAGAAATTTTTGAAATATACTTGAGACTCAAATGTCCAAGCTTTTTATGCCATATATTTAGTTCATTGTCTGCTAAAATTAAACATGTTACATTCTGATCACTAAGGTCAGAAAGACAAACTTCATAGAGATTGTTCCTTCTTTTCCCAACAAACAGAACATATTTATCTTTATCTTTGACTATACATTCATCAGCATTAAAGGCTACTTCATATCCACTATCACAAAATTGACTTATGCTAAGTAGATTGAAGTTCAGACCTTTAACGTAAGACACATTTTGAATGAGAGGGTTGGGTGTCTTACCAACAGTCCTAATCCCTAGGATTTTACCTTTCCCTGAACCATAAGACACAGACCCTTTACTTGGTCTTAGGACTTGGAACATAGACAAGTCTCCCGTCATATGTCGTGAGCATCCACTGTCCAAGTACTAGCTTGAAGTCTTCTCTCTACCTGTTAAGGATATCTGTAATAGGAATAATGAGTGACTTTGGTACCCAAATTCTTTTGGGTCTTCCTTTGTTAGTAGAAGAAGATTTCTTTTTGTTCAAGGTTTTAGTGTTATTTTTGTAATTATTTTGAACCTTGTTGTAACTTTTGTTCTTCTTCTTTTGAGTAGACGAAACAAAATTTGTCTTCTTTTTATTCGTCTGCTCAACATAACCTAGTCCACTTTTATCTAAAGGGACCCTCCCATATTTTAAAATATTTTCAAGCATAGAGGATCCTTTTGTGAACTGAGTTATATCCTTGAGTAAAGAATCATTTTCTTTCTTTAATCTTTCGATTTCAAGAATTAAAATGTTCTTTTCAGAGTTAGACGATATATCGTCTAATACATTCTTCTTGAACAACTCTTTTTCAGATTTTAAAGCAATATTTTTTGTCAAAATTTGTTTCAACTTTGCTTTGCATGTCTTGTATTGCTCAGCAATAAAATGATAGTTTGCTAGAAGAGTATCGTATGATATTTCTTCTGATTCTGATTCAAACTCAGATGAAGTAGACGAAACAGAAGAATTATTTACCTCAGAGGAAGTGTTGTCTCCAACCATGAGACATATATTTGCGGTCTCTTCTACCTCTGTGGAATCGTCTGAACTATTGTTGTCAAGGTCTTCCCAAGTCGGCAAGCTCTTCTTCCCTTTTTCTCTACGAGGATTCCATCTTTTCTTGAGCTTTGGACATTCAGATCTCATATGTCCAGGCTTTCTACATTCATAGCAGACGATCTCAGACCCTTCCTCTTTATTTAAAGATTTTTCAGGAAACTTTTTCTCCTTCTTTCTGAAAAATCGTTGACCTCTTCCTTTCTTCATCATCATCTTCTTGAATCGTCTAGTCATGAGAGATATCTCATCTTCAGACGATCCATCAGACGAATCTGATTCAGACGATTCAGCCTTGAGGATCTTGGTCTTCTTCTTTTTCTCTTTCTTAACCCTTCTTTTGGTACTTCATCCGTAGATGGAAGAGCTATAGTATCTTGAACTTTTATCTTGTCTCTTTTACATAGGAGTACTTCATGTACTCTTAAGGCACCTATTAACTCATCAAGAGTTAATGTTTTCATGTCACGTCCCACGAAATTACTTCCCATGGAGTAGGAAGACTATCTAGAATATTCATGTTATTTTGAGACTTCGTGAAAGTGATTCCCAACGAAGTGAGACCATTTAATATTGTTTGGAATCTTCCAAACATCATTTCAATGGATTCACCTTTCTTCATAGAGAACATCTCATATTCTCTTTGCAATGTAGCAGCCTTTCTCATTCTGACGTCTTCAATTCCTTCATAGGAGATCTTCAGAGCGTCCCAGAGTTCTTTGGCGGTTTTATAGGCACAAAATCTGTTATATTCTGTCCTTGAGAGAGCACACGTGAGTGCATATCTAGCTTTACTGTTCAGCTCCACGAGGGTATATTCCTCATTTCTCCATTCAGTTTCAGGTTTAACAATGAGAATATCTCCCTGAGTGATAATCTTCCAAAATCTGTACTGAGTAGACTTTATATACATCTCCATCCTGTCTGCTCAGTAGGGACTCAGAGAAAGCTGGCGGCTTGTTCATGGAAGAACCTCCTGAAAGGAAAGCTGGCCCTTGTGACTTCATTTTGATCTTTTCCTCTACTAGTTGTTAAGCGCTCAACCCTTAGAGGCTGAGCTCTAATACCAAACTATAAAGAATAAATCACAAGAAGGGGGGTTGAATTGTGATATTAATAAAATTTTATCCTATCGTCTGTTGTTTTGAAACCAGTACAGACGATTCAAATTTATCTTGAAACAATTGATTTAAGAGATTAAGTTATTCTTTAATTATCTCTGTTAGTCACAAGATAAAATCCAGAAAACACAAAGTTTTTATAATGGTTCGTCTATATCAGACTACGTCCAGTTAACCAGCAAAAATTGAGTTTTCACTATCAACCGTAAAAATGTTACAAGTATTGTTTGAATCCAGTCACTTCTGGCTAATACAAGATATTCTTTGATCATAGCCTTCTCAGGCTAACCTACCAAGTATTGTTTGAAACACAGCCTCCTCAGGCTAAAGAAAGGTATTATTTGCAAGCACAGCTCCTCAAGGCTAAAGTACCACAAACGTGGATTTAGAGAAGTTTAAAGAAACTAAACTTTCCTCTTCGCAGAGAGGGTTTTTATAATGAAGAATAAGTTCAAGAGCAAATTCAAATAATCAGCTTGTAGTAACGTTTTTCGCCAACTTGAAATGGTGAGGTGAAGACCTTTATATAGGCAACAGTCTGAAGAGATCCGTTAGACTCAAGAGATATGACCGTTGTCCTTTTTCTTGAAACTTTCCATCAGTGGCAGAGATCAATCAGAATAATTAATGATTCGCAGCGGAGTCAGCGCATGTTCAGCACCTTTTTCTGACTTGATCAGTTTAGATAACGAAAGTGTGATCTACTTTTCGTGTAGCAAAGGTTTTGCACAGTACCCAATAGCCTTTTTGGAAACTTCTAAGAGTAATGGCTAAATATGACATTTTGCACGCGTTACTTTGTCTGTCTTCACTTTCTATGACGTCTGTCTTCATTCTACTTCTAGTAGACGATGGGTCTTTGACAGAGCAAAAGACGTTCAACTAACGTTTTAGATTAATGTCGTCTACAATCGTGATTGCATCGTCTGCTCTTTGTGATGAGACATTTTTGAGGAAACATGGAATAAGTCTTATCAGATTGAGGAGTCACCTTTCGTCTGTGATCCTCACATCGTCTACACTTGCATCGTCTGTTCGTATCGTCTATCTCGTCATTATCAAAATTTAAGAATCAAAATTTAAGAATGTTAATCCCCTTGATCTAACACTATTTATATAATCTTATATAACTTTAGTATCTTAATGAAAATTGGACTAAATTTAAGAAATATTCATGGGTAGATAAGAAAAATTTATTTAATTTAAATTCAAATTTAATAATAATATCATTTATTTTTTCAAAAATATCTATATTTTTTTTATTTTTTTCCCTCCTACTTTCTACACAACTAAATCAAAGGAAAAAAATTATCTTCCTTTCCTCCCATTTTCTTTTTTACTAAACAATTAAAAAAATCATTGTACTTTCTGTACTTTTTCTTCTCTTCCTCTTTCTTTCCTTCATTTTGACTTTCTTCTCTAAAACAAAGCCAAAAAAAAACTATATAATGGATTAAAATAAAAAAAATTATAGATTTCTACGGAAAAATGTTTAAAATTGAAAAGATAATGAATTAAAATAATTATAAAGACTTAAAATGTCACCTATAGAATACTGTCACCCATAGAATAAGTGGTAAATCAATATTAGTGTTGTTGGATTAGTTGTACAAGACAAAAAATTTCTTTAATCTCCCTTTTCTTCCTCTATGAACTCCTTTTAAGTGAGTTAAACAATTTTTTAATTTGTTAAATTTCATGTCACAACTTAGATAGAACTATTAGAGACTTCACTAAATTGAAAAAGGTGTAAAGAAAAAACAAGGTTATATTTTACCATTATGCAAATGCAAAATAGTTATACACAATCATAATTATATAAGATTTTGTGTCAACAAAGCCACCACGATTGATAAATTGTGTAAAATGATTATCAATGAATGCATAGACACTTTTCTTTTTACTTATTTATTTATATGGGAAGGAGGTATCGAAATTCAGATTCATATGGTTGGATTTCCACCATTTTAGAGATTGGATATTTTGTTTCTCTTATAAGGCATTCCATCATGGCCCTCTTCAACGATCCTGAGCGTGGCAATTGGCTATAAATCCATTCTAATAATGACTCCATTTCATCTGCAAAATCGTGCATATGCCACTGCAAAAGCTTAGGCACAATTATCTTTCTCTTATTTGTGATACTAACTGAAGCTTCCAAGTACTCCACTTTAGCCCTCCCTAATTGATTCACAACTTCATCTGAAGTGTACACCCTTAACTGCAACAAACATCATATACATGTATATTCACTGAATACAAGTATTCATCAACTTTTTTATATTGTAGTTGGGTTCATTTGATTGCACAAATTTTACTTTTTAGTCTTCACAGTCTCTTCACAAGTACTTTTAGTTTTGTTTTAGTATCGTTAAAAACAATGAAGATTAATATGAAATTAAAAGTGTTTATATAGGAAACAAAATAGGACTAAAATTACTTGGATAGAGATTATAATGAATAGTTTTTGAGCTTAAAAATCAAAGCATAAAATTTGTATAATATTATAAATATCAAATGAATGATTAAACTTTATAGTTAATTAAACCTTATAGTTAACTAAACCTTATAGTTAAATATACTTACTGCTGGTGAAGACCAAGTGCCTCTACAAAGAGCAAAGGTGACATTGGGTTCTGGATAGCCCAAACCATAAGCATGCCTTAATAGCACTTCCTTTTCATCTACACGACCCTTTTGTGAATTATACAGTTAGTTGGGTACTAAATAACATCAACGCATCCATTTCAAGTTAAGCTCATTTCATAAGTAATAAAGGTTAAGTGTACTTTGAAGATAACTCAGTTTCCTACTTTAAGAAGAAAAAAAAAAAAAAAGCAGGCAGTTGAGAAGTTATCTCTCACATGTTTTGATTCACATTGGTGCCGAAGAATAAAGTGTTCAATAGCCAGAGCATTCAGTACTATCCCTCCTACATTCATTGCAGCCTGTGTCAATCCACATCGTTACATAATTAATAATTTAATATTACCACAGTCACTAAGAAAAAGTAACTGTTCATGCTTCACAACTTCAAGAATAAAACTTGCTTAGTTACTATACATACTTCTCGCTGGCATACCTTATTCATGAGAGACAACAGTTTATCCTGAGTAGAAGGAAGGCCGTGATCTAAAAATGCCTGTAATTAGATAAAAACACAAAGTAGTTCCTAAGATTTAACAAGAGATGTTAGGAAAGTTGATGTTAATGAAGGCTTGAGAATTGAAATGAAATGCCTTACAGTACATTCATTATGCAAGCATTGTAGATGTTGATCCAGAATGCCAACTTCTGCTTGTAGGTCAAGAAACTTAAATCAACATCACATAGCTTATCCTTCATGACCCTATAAAGTTTATATAGATAATAATAAGAAATAGGAAAAAAAAAAAAAAAAAGAAGATAGTGTAACACTAGCATGTAAATAATGTTTAAAGGATTTAATTGACATAGAATGATAGTTTACATATTCATCCCATTAATAAATCACCACATATAATATATGCCTTGACTTTTACATAAATATGTTAAAAGTTCTACTAACTGTGATTTCTAGAATGATTATGTAAAAAAATTTACAGTGATAGAAGTAATTAAACTCATGTTTAAATAGTGATCGACTTATTGGTAAACTATATACTTGTTTGATTTGAGAAAACATCTTCTATTTTCATTCTTAATTTCAAAGATTTGTGTAGGAAATAAAATGAACTTAGGCTATAATAATGCTCAAATTCAACCTCAATTTTCTGAATGCTGGCAGGCACTGTGAAAAACGGTCTATGTCCAGTGAGCTCTTAGTGATTTGAATGAAGTGTTTGGAGGGTCCCACATCTCTTGCTGTGCAATCTAAATCTGAGGATATGCCATAAGGATCAAGATGGGAGGCATTGCTATTTGAAGGTGCCTTGCAATATAGTGAGGTCTTTGAAACCAAGCCAGTGGACTTTATGCATGGAAGAGTGAGTCTAGGGACAGTTTCTGATTCTTCTCTGTCCAATGATGCCCTGTTCAATTCAAGAAAAATGCCAATCAGACACTTGAGCAGTTCCTCTGACAGTTCATTTGGTTTCTCAATGGCATCTTCTATATGGACAGGGTATTCTCTTGATATCCTCCCACTGTTCCTTCTTGGCACTTCATATTCTGTTCCAAACCACATTGTGAGAAAGTTGAGCTATGAAAAATTACAAAAATTCCATTTTATTTATGTTGAAAGACTTCCACAAGATTAAGGATGTTTGATTTCATAATTACTCGCGAATTTTATTACATAGATATTTGAGTAAAAGATTAATTAATAAAATTGTAAATGTTTCATTAAATCATCTATATAAGTATAACTAAATCATAGCTAATACTTTCATATTTATTGGAACCTTAAAAGTAAGTCCATGAAACAAGGGTTGTCCTTATCCACTAATAAAGAAAATGGTTTATGAAACCAAATGTCGCATTAGAAGTGACATATATTACCTGTTGACCTTCTTGGTGTGGAAAATAGGCTATGGAAATCCAATGCAGAGCCTAGAGAGGCCCTTCTATAGCTTGTCTTTCTTCCTTTACTAAGTACTTCATAATTGAGTGAACTTGATCTCTGCTCAGTAATCATTGAACCATGCCTTGATGATCCTCGGAAATGGTTACATAGTTTAGGTTGTCTTCTATGGTGTATTTCCCAATGTGTGTTCTGACATCTCTCCTGAAACAATCTAAGTTTCATCTCCTTAACTTTTCTTTCAAGCATGATGATCTCTTCCTCAACCATTGCCAATTCTTCTAGAAGCTCATGAACCTGCAATTTCTTATGTCAAAATAATCCAAAGTGTTATCATTTCAAATTGTACTTGTCCTAATGAGAGATGTACTCTCTCTCTGATCAGTTAAAATTTATTTAAAATTATAAATTCAAGTTAATTTCACATCTAAATCAGGATATAAAATAATTAGATGAGACGTTAAACCTATCAAAATTTATAATTTTCAATAAATATTAGAAAAATAGTGTTTGAGAGAGAATGATGTTAGCATTTTTCTTGTCTATATTGTGGATCACCTGATGTGGAAACAGTGGGGGAATCAGTGGAAGAGAGAAAACTGGTCCATGAAGTGCACAACTTAAGACCCTATTAAGTGCCTCTTCACACTTCAACTGTGCTTGCAATTTGACAACCTGCGGCAACAATATAATATAAATAAAATCATTAATCAGAAAAAGAAAATGTTCAAACAGCATGAGCTAATTATTTTCTGATCTCTATTTTGGCCTTTTCTGAATGACAAATAATTAAAGAACAAAATGATGAGTGGATTTCAGAGAAACAATGATCCAAAAGAGGGGATGCTATTGAAGAAGTTGCTCACCTCTTTCTCAAGGTCTTGTCTATTTGGAGGGTCTTGGCTTTCCTCCATGAGATAGTCTTCAAATTTCATTGTTTAATTATGTGAATCCAAATAATGAGTGAGTACTCTTTGACTTTTAGGTGATGTATTGTATACTTTGGTGGGGAGAGGAGAAGTTGGTCACAGTCAAGAGGTTCATATATAAAGGGAGGGGAGGTAGTGATATAAATATATATAACTAGTTGTTAGTAGGTGACATTAAAGTGTACAGTTAGGTAGAAAATTAGAAGGATGATGATATGATTCAATGAAGACCCTTAAATTAAGTGTACAGTTTATAATGAGAATGTGCGGTGGGTTACTAATGAAAATGAGTTGCATGGTGATCCCATGAACTCTTATCATTTTGGTGGAAATGTGGAATGTTTGATTGAGTTTGAATTCGGTGCTGACGTGAAGGCCATTAATGAAGTGGTGGTAACGTGAACCCCATGAATGAATGAACATGTTTCACAAACTAGTTTAACTAAAATCGAAAATTGTAGTTGAATTCGAAAAAAATAAAAAAAAAAAAAAAATCGCCGTCTGTGGGGATCGAACCCACGACCACGTGGTTAAAAGCCACGCGCTCTACCACTGAGCTAAGACGGCTTGATGTTAATATTTGAAAAACTTATATATTATTCTATTTACATATACGTTAGATTGTATTAACTTTATATTGGAAATCTATGCTCTGGGAATATAAGGATGTGTATTTGATTTTGCTCTAAGAAAATTGATTTTAGATAAATTTTGATATATTTAATAATTTTTTTGAACAAAAAATTAAAATTAGTTTTAATTTGAAATAATTTGGGTAATTTTTTTAATTTGACGAAGATTTTATATTAAATTTTACTACAAACTAAATTTTGTAATAGAAATTTTTTTAATATAAATTATATTATTTCAAAATCAAATTTAACTAAAATAAATTTTATTCGAAACTAATTTTACCAATCCATCTATATATGCATTTAATCTATTTTATTCAATTACATTTGTTACATTAATCCCGGGAACGTGAAAAAAAGCCATTTAAATAGAATTGGAAAAAAAAAAGTGACTTATAGATAAAAAAATTATTAAATGTGGAGCTAATATATTCATGCATTCATAGTGTGTTTGGTTTACTATTAGGGTATTCAAATTTAAGGTTAATTTTTAATTGAAGTTGTATATATTCGTTTTCTAATTTTTTTCATTGAGTAAAACAAAATTTTTATCTAAATAGAGGTTAAAATCAAAATTATTTTTTCTTCCTTTTGTATTAAATATAAAACATTTTGAATACAAATCAAATTATATTAAACTTTTTTTAACTTAATTTATAAAGTTTACTTATGGTCTGTAATTCCTGCTTTTTAATCTGTATATTTTTCATGCATTATTCCAAACCAAGGAAAATTGGGCTATTATTACCTTTTTCCATATCCAATATTATAAAGTATAAGAGGAGTAGTACAAACTAATTTGATAGTAACAATTTAATAAATTTAACAAAATAGTATTAAAACGGATTAAAGAATGAAATAATTGCAGTTGAAGCTAATCAAATTTGTTACACAGAGACTATTCTCAAACTATTTCTATTTCTCTTAATTTTCATATGCTGGTCTTGCTGATCTATGGCAGATAATATTCACTTTCTTTCCATCCTCCCATGGCTTCAAACTCTTTTTCTAACTGCACAAATTCCAACACACCAAAATTAACCAAACAAGAAACATATGTTCTATTACTTATATGCTGAGATACTTTAATGTTAATTTAGATGATTAATCATTATAATATGCGGTTTACTCTTCCAACAATTTTAAAGAAAACTATCTTTAAATGCATGATTATTATAAATTATACAAGTAATACATGAAATATTAAAAATCATGTTATATAACTTGCAATGTTTAGAAAATTTCTTCAAATTATTTTTTTAAGTGACTAAATTAATGGATTTTCAATATTTCATAGATTACTTAAGTAATTTAAATAATTTAAAAATGATTTAGGAGAGTATTCTTTTATAACATATATTATATCTTACAACATTATTAAATTTAAAAATTACCTTTCGGGTGAAAGTAACACCAATATCTATTTCACCACAATAAGATTTGTTCGCACCAACCACTCTATACTTAACAGTTTGCAGCTTAGCTTCTCCATTCTCAATCCCTTGAGTCAATAAATCCCCTACATGAATTCTACATAACCAAAAAAAAAAACAATTTCTCTTTTAAATACGAGCAAATTAACAAAATAAAATGCTAATTAACAACAAATTAATTAAAAAAAAATCTTATCCCATATTGATTCACAAGACACCGTCAATTCAATATAAAAGATTAAAATAATATATATATATATATATATATATATATATATAAAAAAGATGTTAAATTCAATCTTCATTATTGCTATTATAAAAAATAAAAGTTAGTCCAAAAGAACAAGTGATCATAATATGCCATAAAATCAATGTCATGAAGTCATTAAAGTCTTACATGGCTTGTCCAACAAAGTCATCATCCGTACATAAATCTTTGTCCATAATTTTGAGGATAAGTTTGTGTTGATTGCCTAATACAGGGTATTCAACTTTGAAGCTAAATTTCTCATTCCACATTGGATTTTTGCCTTGCCCTACACAAGTAAGTTCAACCAAAATTTAGAAAACATAAGCCTTAAAAAAATTCAACATATTTTGATCAATCTCCTTACATGTTTTTTCCTTCATGTATAAACTAACATGTGAAAACTCTCTCATGTTAACTTCCTCAAAAAATATCTTTTAATTTATGCATGAGTTTGTTTTAATTTATAAAAAAATACATTCAATTTTTTTCTTATTTTCTTCTTTTTTAAAAAAATTATCCTAACGAATTCTATATAAATTGAAGGGCGATTTTAACGTACCAGAAGCAACTTTACTCCTCTGTTCTTGGCCTTTGTATTGAATCAGAACATATGGGTCCATTTTACCTAATAAAATCAAAATAACCCAAAGGAGTTAATTAAGACACCATCATTTGATTTGAGTTAAGTTTACATATCAACATAGTAAAACAAAATAAAGCAAAAGCACTTGTTAATATTATATATACCAAAGATATCAGTGTTACGCAGGCCTTTTGCTTTGACAAGATGCACCTCCATGAACCCAATTGCCATGTCTCTCATTCTACCTTTGTTTTTGTCCCTCAAAATTCTAATTCTCCAAATTCTTATGACGTGCAAAATAACAAGTGTTTGTGTTAGGCTTGTTGCTGTTAATGTTAGGAGGTATGGTACCTTGTGGTTGCTTATATAGTAGGGTCTTAGCATATGCTGCCAAGAGGACCAAGACTTTGGTATTGTACAAATTCAAAGAAATGTTGTGTAAGACCATTCTTGGTCAACCACTTAATTTCTCTCCTAGTCTAAGCAAATAAAATAATTTCTAATATTCTTTTTTACAACTAAATGACTTGGTAAAACTTTAATAAAAAATTGTCACAAATTCAATTTTTTTAACATGTTCTTTTGAATATATTTTTTTATAAATTAAAATTTATTAAAAATATTATGTTTTAGTAGATTTTATATTATTTTTCCTGATTTTATAATTTTTAATAAATTTTAATTAATTAAAAAAATGTAGTTATAAGAATATATTTGAGAGTGTCTAGAGCTCTCAATTTTTATTATTCATTAGGGCTGCTATATATCATGTTGTTTAGGTAAGAAGGATTGCTAACTACCTTGCTAAACAATCACTAAACAATCATTAGTGACGCAGTGTTAGAAATTGAAAACTTATGATTTTAAATGATGATGAATTGAAAAATGTTTGTGTTATTTTTTTTAAAAAAAAAAATACCTTTTGAATTTTAGTGAATCTTCTAATATTGACCCCTGGTTTCGTTTTAATCTAAACATTGTAGGTAGCATAAAAAAAAAAAAATCAACATGTACCTCTCTGAAAATATTAACTATGTTAAAATATCAGAATTTTTTAATAAAATATTTTTTTATCAAATATTATTCACAATTCTTGCAATAAAAGCCCCAGTTAAAAGAAATTTCTAAATGAAATATTGAAATATGATTAATTAAAAAATGAAAATATTGACGAAACTAAATTAGATTAAACTTTAAAAAAAATTGCTTACAATATAAAAAGAATAAATGCAGCCTTGATGTAATATATTAATTGAATCATGACAAAAATTATATAAATTTAACTGGAATATGTTGTTAATATGAATATGTTCATATTATCAATTAGTTATGAACTATTATAATATTAAAATTTATTGAATTTCCTGATAATTATTTTAAAAATAATAAGTGTTTTCTAATTAATTAATAATATGAATGAATATATATATATATATAGTAATGTCTCAAATTTAAATAATATATATGATTACTTAGCATGAATGATTATTCATGTTTAACTTGGAGAGATAATGAATAGAATTTTATTTTTCTTTAGTTCTTTGTACCAAACTCGTTTTGAAGACCAATACTTTTCTTTTGAGAGATTTTTGTCTAGAGAACTTAACGTTGATGACCAGTTCAAACGCGCACGATTTGTCAATTTAATCTCAATCGTTCAAATTCATAGTCTCTATGAAAGGTCTTCTAATCTATTTTGAAATGAATCAAATATTTAAAGATCTCTTGTTGCCCACCAAACAAAATGAATCAAACAATTTCATGTTTTTTTCTTCTTTACAATTGGTCGAGTTATTTTTTAGAAATTCATTATTCTAAAATAAATAAAATTTTAAAGGTGAATAAATAAAAAGACATTTAATATTTAAATCACTTCAAAGATTATAATATTCATTTATTAAAATTTCTAAAGAAATATTTTTAATTTAATGATAAATTTTTTAAAATAATTATATGTATATATAATTATTTAAAAAAAAATTAAAATGTCATGGTGTATTGGTAGTGCGTATGGTACTAGTTCAATGTAAATATCTCAACATAATTATTTCGTACCTGAACAAAATAGTCATTATTGCTTGTGTTAATATATGTGCTAGTTGTTAAATTTTACATAGTTATTTCACTAAACTTAATTACATGTATTATTATATTATTTTAGAAAAATTATTTTAAATAATTTCAACAGATCTAAAAACATCATCAAATTAATCTTTAAGAAGGCTAACGTGATGATACAAAATTGTTAGATAAGATTTATTTCTTTTAAAAAAAATAAAATACTTATTTCTTTTTTAAAATAGAAGAAGTTTAAACGAATGCATTAGAAAAACAGAAATTATTTATTTTATTAAAAAACATTTTTTAAATAAATACTTTTAAACAAATGGATCTAATATCAAATATGAAGGACAACGATGTAGAAAAAAATTAAAATTAGTAGAATTAATTATTTTTACTTGTATTTGAATCCAAAAAGAGTATCATTCAAATAATAAAATGATTTGCCTATATTTTTAAATAACTGAAATTATTATTTACTCTAACAAAAAGTTAAAAATACATGAACATTCTCATTATTATTATTATTATTATTATTATTATTATTATTATTATTATTATTATTATTATTATTATTATTATATTAAAAATGTTAAATCCATCAATCAAACATTTGAATTCTGTCGGGCATATTAACTTAAAAAATTTCACACAATTTAAGATTCACTGATAATTCTTCATCAATTAACGTTATTGTAGTGTGTAATATATTTTTCTGAAGTACAAGTAAATGTTGATAATAAAAAAAAGTTTGCAAAATTAACCAATTATAATTCCTGACATTTGTAATTTTTTAGATAGTTAATAGGAGTAGAATATTTCTATAAATTTACTTATGAATATTTATTTTATCTAAAATTAGGTATACATAATTAATTACCAGGATAATATCACATAATTAAACAGTTTTAACAAGAGACAGTTCCAGGTAATGATTTTGTACAACATTCACACCTTTTCTGATTACAAAATGTACGATTAAATTCATTAACTATTATCTTAATGTCAACTAATTTCATACAAACACCACAAAGGACTTCAAATTCTAGGCACATTCATCAACATACTAAAAAGACTAGAAAACAGTTATGTCCATGTTCCATTGCAGAATCCATATCTGAAGCACACTGAACTAATATGAACTTTCCTTCCATCCTCCAATTTCATCAGCAGTATATTGCTCTTCCTGTGAATTCCAAGAACAACATTAAAAAAAATTCCTGAAATGATATCATATACTAGATATTTACTAGCTTCATTTCAAATTTACTATTGTGCACCATAAGTAGTAGCATGTTTTTCATATGAACTCAAACTTATATGCTTTGCAGTTGTTTGAACAGCAAGAAATATGAGTGAGCACTAATGAGCTATAAAAATGTTACCTTTAGGGTGAAAGTTATACTAACTTCAATTTCACCACAATAAGATTGGTCAGCTCTAACCACACTATACTTGTGAGGACGAAGCTCAGATGTTCCTTTCTCTACTCCTTCTGCCAATAAATCCTTTACATAGATTCTGGATACAGAAAATTGACCCTTTATTATGAACAACAAAAAGTGAGAAATTTTGTGATCTATTTCTTATGATCCTAGTGTATAAGTTGGGTGTCCTTCTCATTTTGTGCCAACCTTCTTCATTGGTGAATATCAAGGAATTAAAAATGCTTAATTAGATCCTTAACAAAAAGTTAACCTGAAAATTTTAGAAGCTAACATTTTCCACTTAGTCAATAAGAGCAACTCATAAAGACTAATGCACTTAATTTCAGACCCGTTTACTTGCACTTTCATTTTCTGTTTTCATTTCTTGTTTTCACTTTTCAATTACAAAATTGACACATTGTCTTCATTTTGTTTCCTATTTTCAAAGATTTGTACTGAAAACAAAGAAGTCATTCGAATCTTACGTAGCCTCGCCAACAAAATCATCTGCAGAAAATACATCCTTGTCCATGATTCTAAGGTTGAGCTTGTATTGACCACCTGATCCTGGGTATTCCACTCTGAACACAAATTTCTCATTCCACACGGGATTCCTGCCCCCCTCTGCATCATTCAATGAAGTCAACTAATCAAAAACTTTGTTAATGTATGTGAGTTTGATACTCTAAATAGCACATATTTTTAGGAAGTTGAAAAAAGCAAACATATTCTTATTTGCTTGCTTATCATTCAACAATGAAAATAGAGAAATATGCACAAAGGGAAGGGAAGGTGAGAGGAGAGAAATGAAGGAAAGAAATGCTTAATCCCTCGGGCTGTGCCCTTTTAACATGAGATTCTTAAGGTCTAAGCATCTAATTACAAAATGCTTAATCCCTCCGTGAAAAAAGATAAATTCAGTTTGCTTTATTCTCTACCTTCCTCAAATAAATAAAATAAAATAAAAGAAGGTAGAAAGAATCAACAGATTGAATCAGCATACCACTTGCAGATGAACTGCAAGCCTGCTAATTTTGACTAACAAATTGCTTGGTTCATAAACCATTTTTCATTTTTCTGCACTTGCAATCTAACAAGCAAACTTAAAAGATTCAGCAATTTAACACAACACTAAATATTAGAAAAGCTTGTCACAAGTTTTGGGGTTGTGTGTATGAGTCTGCTGTTTAGGTAAGTGGATCCAATATCTCACATGAACTACAAGGTTTAAACAAGAATTTTAAGCTGAGGTGTGTCAAATATATGCAGCTCTTCAAATTGATCTCAGTATTCTTTTGGAAAGATTACTACTATTTTTATGTAATTCAACTTTGATTTTGTTAAGTTTACCTCATAAGTGCTGCTAATCATGATCATGAACTACTTTAGTGAATCTAAGTACTTCAAAAATAGTTCAACAAGGCCACAATGTTAAACGGTTCCGAACATAGACAAAATGAGCCATAGTACTAAAATAGACTGATCACATTTTTATATTTTTTTGTAAAATTAAAATAAAATAAAATAGTCTTGTTTAGTTTATTGGCCTGTGCATTTGGCCTAAACTACAGCATAAACGACATAATTGGTGACAACTACTAGTAAAAGTTTTTACCTTTCCATATCCCTCCATGCCAAGTTCTATGATTAAGCACACACCAGTGCACCACACAGAAATCATGAAATACTAGGCATTTCCGGTCATGATTTTTAATGCTATACAAATTTCAAAGAAAATGAGCAAAAGAACTAACCATGAATAACACTGCTCTTGCGTTCTTGACCTTTGTATTGTAACAGAACATACGGATCCGCGTGAGCTATCAAGAATGATAACAGATTAAAAATACATAAATGAAAAACCCCACCTTAAAATCAGAGAATAGAAAGGTATAAAAGCATGCATGTATCTGGTAACAACTAATCAGAAAGAAAATCATAATGGTAATGCCTTGTGTCCATTTAGTTAACTTGACTCAAGGAATTGAAATATCAGATGACTCAGATCACAAGGCAGAAGCTGAACACAAATAAATATAATGAATGACTGCTAAGAAAAATCCCATTTTTAGAATAAGAAAATGGTTAAATCTGCAAAAGAGCATGGTGTGGAAACATAAATTATAACAGAAAAAATGAACAAAATAAAGAATCTGAACAAAGATGTAAATAATGTACCAAAGATATCAGTTTCTTGAAGACCCTTTGCTTTCACCAACAGCACCTCCATGAACCCAATTGCCATTTCTCTCTTTCTCTCTCTTTCTCGCTCTAAGTTGAGTTGACAGAGAGATGAAATGAAAGAAAAAAACAACTTTAATATTCAAAATGAACAGCCTGTGATACAAACGAGGATGAATGAGTAAACCTCTGAACAGATTCCCTCACGTCATAAATTGTGTCATTAAAGACAATCTTTTATCACCTCATTTATGAAAATTTACATGAAGACAAAACTCAAAGAAAAAATATTTGTATCTTTACAAGAAATTTCTCAGACCAAATAGTAACGTGATGATATTTTTATCATAATATTATTAAATTATTTTATTTTTTAATATAGACTTTTTGAAATATATCTACTTGCCATTAATCAATTTAAGAATTTGATAAAAAAACACATAAACTAATTTTATCCAAGTTTTTTTTTCTTTTCTAGAAATCTTAACTAAAAAAATGAAAATGACATAAACCTTAGAGTACGCTACGTTATTCCACGTATTTCCACTTTTTCCATTGGTTCTAGATGATGACTTGTGGAATAATCACACAGCGTGTTGTATTTGACTCAACCCAAGACCAAGATAACGTGGAAACCGTAGTCTGCCAAATTTGAAAATTTGAAAAATATTCAAGTTAAGCATTATATTTCATCACAATTACTTTAAAATATTACACTTTTATTTGAAGATATTAAATATAGATTCTTTTCATTTAGTATTTCTTTTAATTATTTTATTAATTTAGTATATACACAACCCATTTTTATTAAAAAAAATAATAAAGAAAACACACAAAGTAAAAGTCTCTTAGAACTTTATAAACAGTTACAACATGACAGTTCAAAATCAAGTTGAGCTTCGAAAACACTACCACTAATGTAAATTAAGGATACAGGGTATGAATAGTAGCACTGGCTCAAGTTTAATGAAAATTTATGTTTCCAGAATTGTAAACTTATGTATTGTGTGAGATTCATTAATATGGTGGATCCTACATAAATGCACGTGTCTTTTCTCTCGAAATCTCTAATTTTGAGAGAACTTAACTCAAAATTTCAAACCTACAATTTTGGTTTCAAAATTCTGAGAAGTGAAAAATGTAAAATAGATTGTTAAATCATATATTATTGACTTTAGTCTGGAACCAAACTCTTGTTCCATGCTTGAGATAACAATCTTTGATTCCAATCACAATCACATTGCAAGAGGAAGGAACTTGAAATTGTGGCCAAGTCAATTTTTGGGGGTCATGTCATCACTAGGAGTGTATGTTATGCGAAACATAAAATATAGTTATGAGGTAAGCAGAGTAACATCTTAGTGGTTGAAACAATTACTTAAAAGTAGAAAATTTACAAGACAAAGCAATGTAAAGTTTAGTGATGGCAAATAAATAAGTGACAAGTTGTCTATCATCAGTAAATTAAACACAAGTGATAAGTTGACTATCATTTTATATGGAAAAATATTATTTATGATGACATCACTACATTCATGAACTCCAATATTATTTCTTTCACGTGAAATTCTCAATTATTGAAATCTTGTCTTTCTATTTTTATTATTTTAACTTTTTTTAATTAAAAGTTGAAATTTCACAGAAAAAAATGCCACATGAGATAATTCAAACCCAATAATCAACTAACTTATGTTGTTTATAAAATTTTACAAACTCCAAAAATAATTTACATATATAGTAAGGTTGAAGCATATGATAGATTTACAGTAATTTATGAGGAAGCAAAGTGTCACTACGATGTGTCTGATCAAATAAGGGAAGTTACATTCTATGTCTGATCAAAGATTTTCTTTGCTCAAAAAAGTGTGCTCTATTTAGCCAATATAAAAGTGTCTGTACTCTTGTTTCTTGGCCCTTGGTGGCCTGTGTTCCTTGTACTGTTGTCTAAAAAGAAGGGACGATCCTTCAGCAACGAATATGAATGTTTTGTATTTTATAAATTCCCCCAAAAAGATTGTCAATTAAAAACATATTCATTATTTTTAACTTATATAATCCTTAAAAATAATTAAATAAATTTTAAAAATTAAAATTCACAGTTATTAAACATTTTTCTAAATATATTTAAAGGGCAAATAATATCCTCCCAATTAGCTCAAAATATATAATAACTAATGTCTTCTCAAGACAATTTATTCCATGTCTAAGACCACCAGGATTCACTCTCATACAAACACAAATCATTACCACCTATATCAACTAATATTCAGGTAATGAACACCATTAAATAAGTTATTGTTATTATAAATCAAATAATACCATTGCTCCCTATACCTACTAAGATATTTTTATGGACCAAAACTTGAGCATATTTCCTTAAATACACTTAATTTTATTCTATTCTTAATTTCACATACACACGCAATAAATATGCTGTTTTTTTATTTTAAGAAGGGGTTGAATTGTTATGAAATTTTTATATAGACCAACAAGAATTATCAAAAGCAACTCCGACTATTCAAATAAATTCTAGTCATCAGTAAACATAACAGAACTTTTTAAAGGCTTTCCCTACTTATTCAAGGTGTTTATCCAAACAAGGGTACAAACTCGCTTCCAAATTCCTTCGAGTGTAGCATTTTATTCTTGTGGCCAGTTAACCATTTAGTTTACAATTTGTGCTTAGCGACAGGGTCATTCAACAAAAGCAGTTTAATTGAAATCATAAGGTCATCAAACAAACTCAAAACAGTTCATAATTAAAGGTTGTAGGCTACGTTCTAGTAAGTTCAAGATGTCTAAAAGAAAAGTCACACATACTTATCATACATTCATCCATGATCCATCATATTCGCAAACTTCAAGCAAATACAGGTTTCATAAATTCGCGATAAAATGTACAGCCCAGCAGGACATTGTTAACAACCTGCAACCTGCATGATGAAAACCATAAAAATCAAATTCAAACCAAAGTCAAAATCAATTTTCTAGTATAAAAAATCCTACTCTAATAACATTTTACCTCATCTTCCACGTCTGGGTGACAAATCAGTAGATCTTGATCTTGATCTAGATCCTAGGGGTGATCTCGATCCTCCACCTCGGGGTGACTTCCACCGGCCTTGATCAGCCTCAGACTTGTACATAGGTTTCCTTTTTTCATAAAATGATATAATACGTGTAAACACAAGTGAGGAGAAAAAACCAAACCACTGTCAGGTAAAGAAGCTAAAGAAAAGATAGATGGACTCACTCGGCATATCCATTGCTTTGATTCTGTTCAATATCATTCCCATAACCAGGAGAATAAGACCTCCGCTTTTGATCACCATCTCGCTCCACTGGAGGACCTCTTGGCGATCTAGGGTGTTCAGCTGGCCTCCTAGGGGAAACAGAGTAATCACTTTGCCGTCTCGGAGCAGGAGAATAGGACCTGGTGAATAGCAAATTAAAACCATGATTACATAAATCAGTGGACTAGTAAATGAAGACACTCTGAGGAAACTAACCTTGAGCGATATCGATTTCTAGAACCAGAGTTATAAGGGGGTGGTGAGCGTGATCTGCTAACTGAGCGAGACCGAGAACGAGCTGATAAACAAAAGCTGTTAGTCTTGATAAGAAATGCAAAGCATCTGGTGAAACAAATTAATTATTGATTCTGACTTTAACAATATGGAACCTAACAAATTATTAAATGATTGACCAAATCTGAAAGGGAGAATGAGAGACAGAATATTACAGTATTATGCAAAGACATGTCCTCAGGCCAGGTTTTCACCAGTGCTACTAGAAAACTAGCAATTTAAGCATATAAAAGTAACGACTTGTGACACACGAGCTAAAAAAGAGTGATGAAAAATTGGCTGCCAGCAAACACAGCCTTAGGAAGTTAGCAGCATCTGGATCCCCATCATAATAATCATTGATAGGGGTCCAGCACTCCAGTAAGGAAACTAAACCAATTTAAAGACTCGGCAAGGTGTCAAATAGGCTCAGAAATCCTTACAATCAATAACTTGATCAATCAATATGATAATAGAACTAGCGGTACAAAGTCTAGATACATAACTAATAAAAACTAAATAACACCAATGTTTCTTACATCAGATTAGATTTTTAAAAAATAGGGCTTACTTAAATCAATAAACCCTCAAATGCAAAACTTTAGATTCATTATTGGAACAAACACATTCAGATCATAGCAGCATTTTTTTAAAAAGATTACTCGTACACTGATTCTAAACAGTAAAACATAGACAATCATTTTATCAATTCAATCAGATAAGACATCCATTCGCAAATTATAATTTCATTCCCATACTCACCCAACAGGGACAAGTTCTAATGTGGCAGAAGAAAAAATGCATTACAATTGCAGGCGGGACAACATTTTACATCTAGCAAAGAAGAAAGCCCCAGTTATATATTTGAAATATTACCGTAATAAGAAGACCTTCGCCCTCCATAGCCTGCTGGTCCTCTGTAAAATAACAAAAAAAACATATAAATATATTTAAAGGGAAAAGTTAAACTAAACAAAAGTTTTGTAACCCATTACATGAAAGGGGCCCACAGGAAGACACAGATGAAAAGGCAAACAAAAATACCTGGGCCTAGTCCTATGGCGCATCTCCTCTGGTCTTTTTCTAGTCTCTTCAGCCACAACAACAGTTATTTCCCTTCCAGCAAATATCTGCCTGTTCATATGGTACTGTGCCTCTGAGGCCTCATAAGGATCCACAAATTGGACAAATGCAAAGCCTCGAGGTTCTCTGTATGGAAAAAAGTGGATCTTCATTCTAACAGTGCAAGAAAAACATTGGCAGAGACAGATTGTAGAATATGCTGACTAGGCAGAATTTGCATGCCACAGTAAACCACCTCAAATCACATTACTTAGTATAGCTTTCTTTACACACTTGGAACATGCACACAGCAGTGGATGCTGAATTTACTAAATCGTCTAAAATTCCAAAGCTTAGATGTGACTGGGCCTTTCCTTTACATACACTAGTAGTAAACAGAAGAGACTCGAAAAATCTTCAACACTCTCATACTTAAAAGAAGCACTTGAACTCAAAGCTCCCACAACCACAAACTAAAAAAACTTCTTCACGAAGCCTTCAATTGGGACAATAACCAACCACCCAATCTTGCATTCATTGTGTTGTGTAATTATATAATTTCTCTTGGTACGAAGTATGAACACTATCACACTTGGGGACCAATATATTAAAAGAGTGACTAGATCTCCTCTTCAAACTTGGGGCTTGTTCTTGTTTTAACTTGAACAATTTCAAACCAACATACCCCCTGACAAACCAGTCCAAGATTAATTCAACAATCCAAAAGGAAAAAATAAAAAATAAAAACACCGAGACCGTATCAGGAAAACTTCTCTATAAACACTTATACAGTCAAAGAAAAGGAGGTAAGATGAATTGAGCATCTCCCATACACTTTAATATCAACTTATACACTTAATCTTTACAGAAGCATTTTCATTTAACTTCTCCAAAAGCTGAAAGTGCATAAGTTAATTTTAGATTTAGGGTCTGGTTGAGTAAACTTCTTCGGAAGGACTTTCAGAAGAAGAAAATGAAATGAACCTCTCCAAAAGTTAATATTAGCTTTTTGCATTAGCTAATTGGTAGAGGCTATACAAGAGAACCTGTCTAGATTAGTTAATGCGGAAACTAATTTTAACTTTTGTAGAAGTTCATTTCATTTTTCTTCTTATTTTTCTCTACTTAAAGTCCCTCTAGAAAAATTTACCCGACCCAAACATGAGAGAAACTCAATTCATTTTACCTTCTCATTTTCTTCTCCTGTAAGTGCTTAGAGATAATCTTATCGAAACATGGCTTAAATCAAAATCAAAGCTAACTAACATGTCCACCCAGCAGCACGTTGACACCCTGAAACAATTAACTACTCAAGCAACAACTACCCTTCAATTCAAAAACAAAAACATGACAAAACCCTAAAAAATCGTTAATTTGAAATAATCAAAGCCTAAATGATCAATGCACGTGGTTGACTGATGAGTAAGTAATTGACTTACCCAGAGTAATAGTCCTTGGGTATGTAAACATCACGAACGGGTCCAAATCGCTCGAAAGGGACACGAAGCTCATCGGGTCTGCAATCAAGAGGAATGTTCCGGACCAAGAGGCTTCCATTGTTATCCCTGCGCCTGCCACCACCGTATCCCCTTCTACCAGAACCTCCGCCACGGCCACCGTACCCTCGCCGTGGAGGACTGTGGTATGCAGGACTGTGACGGCGCATCTCTAACCCTAATCTTAATTAACAAGGAGCAATTATCATAAGCAAAATTGAAAGCGCTTAATTCATTTTTAATGATAGTTCTTGAAAAGTAAACAATTATAACGGCGACAAAAATAAGGGTTTGAGAATGATAATGGTATCACCTTGAGTGAGGACAAAACAAAGAAAGCTTCGAAGCTTGTACGAGGAAGAAGGAGAAAGTGAGAAAGGGTTTTGTTCGAATTGTTCTGACTAATAAGTGAAAAAGTAACCTGATTTAAAACCCTAGAGAAGCCAAACAAAACACACCGTTTTGATGTCTAAATGTTTATTTATTATTTATTATTTATTATTATTATTTATTTGTTTGTTTGTCTCGTATGAAATTTCTACTGCCTCTGGTCAACTTTTAAAAAGTAAAAACGATTTTGTTAAGTTTGATTTTATTTAGTTAAAGAATGCATAGCTAAAATTTTAAATTAAAAATCACACAAAATTTTAAATTAATATATAGATAACAATATAAATGTTTTTAAAAATGTCAACCAATTAAAAAATGTCGTATTTAAAAAGATTGATTTTTTTTCTAGTTAGGTTAGATATCATATATCATATATGTTATATATTATGATGGATTGGTTGTAAACAAAATTATTTTATGTGTGAATACATAATAATTTTGTAATATTTTTGTTTGTAATCAGTTATTAAATAATATGTAAAATTTAAAATTTGAATCTTTTATTATGATTAATGTATAATTTAATAATTTACATATATGTTTGTAATCTTCTGATAAAAAATAAATTTTGAAATTCAAAATTCAGTTCCTTTATTCGTCAAATTTTCAGCATAAAACAAAATAATAATAGTAAAAAAATAAAAAAATAATAATAATAACAACAACAACAACAATAATAATAATAATAATAATAATAATAATAATAATAATAATAATAATAATAATAATAATATGTACTGAAGTGTCTAGAATCTTTTGATCACATTCAAAATTACATTAAATTAAAGGTAAATAACTCAAATCACATAAAAGCTATTATGATAAATTTCTAAAGACGTGTCTTTTAGTCAGATCCAACACTGAAATTGCGTCAAACAAATCTAATCATTAACATAAAATTAGAAGAAAAAAAATTGATTAACAATGTAGCACTGAAATTAAATTACATGACGTAATTCAAATGAAGCAAAAGCTACACTAACAAACTCTTAAAAGAACATAAATCAATCAACCTCAACGTTACAGAATGCAAACACTCACCTAGGTGACAGGACATCTTATAAAGTTAATATTTTAATTCGGTATTTATTTATAAAATGATGTTTTATTATTTTATTTTCAGTAATCACGTTTCTAAAAACACCATAACCACAGATGTTATTCGTAAAAATATATAAAAATATGTTTGACTATATTACAACATTCTTTTGAATGTTTTTAAAATTTAAATAAAAGATAAGGGTTTAGGTGGAAGACATAATTAAATTAAAGAATAATTTTAATCATTATTATTAAAATTGAGTTGATCAAACACCATGAACTAATTTATCTAATCTGATTGATTCATAAAATGAGTTTAATATTGAATCAGTTATAGAACCCGTTAAATTAATCATAAACGAGTAAAATGGGTAATTTAATTAGTTATATGGGTGGGTAAGTGGATCGGTTCGTCCGCATAAATTTATGAAAAGTTTGGTTTGTCCCACCCGCATAAACACGCGAAGAGTTTGGTATGCTCCGCCCTATCCCGCAATACTTAACGGACCTAACTTGGTGGTCCGCCCCGCAGGCTAAATGGGTTGGTCTGCGGGCCTAATTAAAAAATTAAAAAAAATGTTAAATTTTGAACTTTTAAAAAATGTTAAAAAGATATTATATTTTACCTTTCAATTCTTAATAAAATAAGTTAACAACATAAATTTTTAATTATCTTCAATAACAAATTTAAATTTACCACTACTTACTAAACCATTATTATGCGCAACAGAAGTCTTTCCTTCGAATATTCTTGCATTTTATCATTAGAAAATTTTTTATCCAAAGTTAATGAATTTTTTTAGATCAATCCCCCGTTCTTTCAAAAAAATCATATCATCTCTCATCCCGAATGTGGTGTAGAGTAAAAAGAGAAAAATTAAGCATTTCACTATTCAGCTTTCAATTTGCATCAACACAATATGCAGTTAATGAAATATACATGATGTCCATACATTAAATGTCAAGCTTATTCTACTAGGTACTATAGACAACATGTATTTTAGTTTTTTCCTTTTCAAAATCATATAAATTGTTCACATTAATGGTAGCAGCACGCTTAGAAGCGAGAAGATTGAGAGACGGGAAGAGAAATTAGGGTGTCAATTTTCAACCTTTTTTAAATAGTGCGGGCTTACGGGTCACCCCGCGGACCCCGCGGGTTTGGCCCACAAAGCCCGCGGGTTATGCGGGGCGGGTTTTTACGGACTATACCCCTAAATTTTTCTAAAAAAGTCGGTCCAAACCCGCGCAGGTTGCGGGGTCTGCGAGTCAGCCTATAGACTTCCACCCATATACCCACCCCTAATTAGTTAGGACGATTCAAATATAAGATTTCTTTCCATTGAAATGATTTACTTTTATTTTCTTATTTATTTTATACGATGAAATAAATTATAAATAAAATATATATATATATATATATATGTACAATATTTTCACGTAACACATTTCATTTTTCGTTAAAGTTCACTTTATATTTCATATGTGTTTTGTTATAATTCTTGTATAACTTATATACAGTTTTAATAATAATGATTTTATTTCGATTAACCCTTTTCATTATAAAACTTTTGTCTATTTATTAGTGTATATAATTATATTATTTTAAAAATTTTATTTAATACTATTTTATATATTATATTAAAAAATTAAAAATATTATTCTATAGCAATCAGTATAACTACATTTCAACTACCATTGAAACAGTACCTTTACTAGTTCAATGTCTGATTCAATTTTAAAAACCTTACTTTTAACCATTATTAAAACAATAAAACCTCTCATCCATGTTCTTAAGAATAAAGTGAGTTAGAACATTCTATTACCACTTTTTGGGAAACAGATAAATCTAGGTACAATTCTTTTAAAACTCACGATTTAGATGTTTGTAATTTTAGAAATGAGATTTTGGCTAATTAAATACACTCTAGATTCAAGTGGTATTGTGTTTTTCTTTTCTTTTCTTTTCTTTTCTTTTTGTTTTTGGGTGAAACACCGTTGAAAATCCACAAGCCAGTAAGTCATGTAATATTTGTTTTTGGTGTATAAGGATATTTCCTTATTATCCAAAACAACTGCTTTACTTTGTGAAGGATCATCTTATGTATGTGATTGGTTGATTAACCTAATAACTTCTGCACATAAATTGAACAGAAACTTATACAGACTTAATTGTTGATTGGGAAAAAAAAAATCATCGCTGTATAACGTATAGTTAAAGAGATCAAAGTATAATTAAATAAAATTTTGTATGATCAACATCTGTTATATCAATACATACCAAGCAAAAGAGGATGGGAAAATCTCTCCCACTTGACTCCTAATCGCTTAGTTTAAGCATAACCTCCCAGACTGTTTCTTAGTATAGTACATATAGATGCCATAGAATCCAACAAAACTAAGATCCCTAGACCTGCATGCTCCAGCAAAATTGCCAACAAGCACATATATGTTTGTCCACAATTTCTCAGATGGCAAGTTGATGTTTCAACTGATGCAGCAACAGGCATCCCCTTTGTCACTTAACAACTGATAAAGTGGTAATAGATATCATGCACATCTTTGGCTCATCAAACCTCTCACCATCTGCTTAATGCAAACTTGATATTGTATGGCAAACAAGTATGTTGATAGCATCATCCAAGAAACAGACATTGTGCAATCAACGGGTTACTGCAAGATCCACAGGGTCGGTGGCTAAAGGAGTTTTCTGGAACTTGTTCCGTAGCTGACCACAAGCTGCATTTGCGTCCAATCCTCTTGTTTGACGTACGCTACAAGTTATTTTAGAGGATTCCAAAGCATCAGCAAATGCTTTCACCTGCCAAATGAGGAACTTTAGATTAAACACCCAAGTTTACAAAGATGACTCAAGCCATGAACTAAATCATGTTTAAAATGAACAAAAGATAAGAAAATTAGTATCTTACTGCTCTCTTGGAAGGACGTTGATACTCAGAGCCTTCTATTGGATTGAAAGGTATCAAGTTGACGTGATATCCACTGCCTGATTCATGGAGTAATGCAGCAAGTTCTGCTGCATGCCCTACCGAGTCATTGATTCCAGCTGTTCAGACATAGTGCCAAGGAAGTGTCATGTACATTATAAGAATTCCATCAAGCTTTTATAGGAGGAAATAGTGTGTATTGGAACTTTCAGTACCTAAAAGTGCATATTCAAAGGAAACCCGCCTACTAGTTTGGCTGAAGTAATCTCTGCAGTCGCTCATAAGTGCATCTAGCGGGTACGATTTTGCACTTGGAACAATTGTCTCTCTAAGTTTCTGGTTAGGAGCATGTAGGCTGATAAAAAATACAAAAAATTCAGATACTAGAAAGTGAATTATGTACATATATGCATCTGAAAGAATACATTAAAATGAAGTTAAACAACGGGCACAAAACAATGCTATCCTCTGCAGTCACAAATTCAAAGCAGTTGGCAAGGAATTCTTTTTTTTACACAGTCACAAGTTAAAGTCTTCTTTTATAGCAAGATATTATCAGAATATTCTACTTGAAAAAAGGGGGATGATAAAAAGAGCAATGCCATTTTAATGTTTATATCTTCAACTGGCATAATAGAAAGTGCACTTGCAACATTCCAGCAGTGCCTGTGGTTTAGATCCTGCTTCAAAATTTAGGTTCTGGAAAACCATGAGCAAATGGAGAAAAAGAAAAATACATCAAGTGACAAAAGATAAAAATTTATCCCCAACTATTGAAGATGTTCTGAAGTTGCATTGAGCAACACCTAATGATATGAAAATTCAAGATACAAAACTAGATATTTCTTCATCGGGGACATGAGGCTAATTTAAATTTGCTTTGTTATGATGAACCTGACACATCACCTTCACCTATCAAGCAAAAGAAAAGAACTGCAGCATATTATAATCATAAAGGTGCCAGTTACTGTGGCTGGCTGGCAGCCCAAAGGTCTAAATACTGCTGTAAATGCCATTTTGCCACCTGACATCTAGCTTAGCATGAAGAGTCAATTAATAGCAAAACCTTCAATATGAATTATTTGTATCGAAGGTAACTACCTCACAGCTAAAGTAGATTGAAGTTTGTGAGAAGCAAGTTTCCTTATTGTATTTGGAACACCCACAGTGGATATGGTTATCATTCTTTGCCCAATTTGCAGACCCTACAAGAAACACATCCTACATAAGCATACTTACAAACAAAACATTATAATAATCTATAAAAGTACAATGAAATATAAAAGGTGATATAAGGACAAACATTATGCAGAGACAATGATTCCTTGAGGTTTTAAAGGAGAGAGCATTTGAATGTATACAATTTTATTTCATGTATGTAGATAAGTTACATATGCATTCCCATGTGGCATACAGAAGTCAGAAAGTCTCAAACAACAGTCCTTGTTCTCCATCCACAAGGAAAAATATATATTATGTAAAACACTTGATCCAGTATCTTTTCTTTTTTTTTTTTCAGGTGAGAGGTGTGCCTAACAATTACTAAGAAGCTGATATATTCAAGCAGTGATAATTAAGCAAGTTAAGAGAATACATGAAAGTTTGATCCTAAATCTCATAGAATAGATACTGTACAATTACAAGTAAGCATTTCAAAGGAAATAATGTCACATATTATAGTCATTTATTCACCTTGTTCAAGCAATGGTGTGCTTCAAGTACTTCCTTCATGTTTAACATCGGTTCACCCATTCCCATAAACACTACATTTGACACCCTGCGCTTGAATACCTCCTCAATGGCCAAGACCTGTTAACATGAGATGAATTTCATCCGTCTTGTGGTAAACAAAGTCAAGCTTGCTTCAGAACGTTTACAATCCTAAACAATGACAATGATCATGGGAATCTATCTCACCAACCATATAGGTAATCTAACACCAAACTCTTCAATGGACAAACGTGGATGAGTTATGACACAGACCTGTTCAACGATTTCATGACTCCGAAGATTCCTTGAAAACCCCCCTTTGCCAGTGGCACAAAAAGAGCAGCGTAAAGGGCAACCAACCTAAATATCCAAACAGATGGCAATAACAAAATAATGGAAACATCAGAACAAATTTTCACATAAACAAAAATTTGTTACCAGATACCAGAACAACTATACAAATACTCCAGCAAAGAGGGAAAACAACAGTTAATTATTAAATGATTCAGGAGCCAGCAAAACACCTGTGATGAGACACATGCTGTGAGGCGATTCAAAGAACTACCAACCATAACCGGAATGCCAACAGTTTCAACCAATCTATTGTCCTCCAACTTCAGCAACAACTGCAAAATCAAATGTCAACCCAAGGAGGTGTAAGAAACCAAGGAAAAACCCACAATCACATTACTTAAAGATCAAGTGAATATCCTACTTTTTGCAAGTGCCGAGTCTTAGAATTTGGACTTAGGGTCGAACTCAACCCCACAAAATCAACTTGTAAGGTGAGTACTACCCATGTTTTATAAGGACTATATTAGTCATATCTTTACTCAGTGTGGGATCTCAAGTCTCAACACACTCTCTTGTGTCCAAGACTAGACATCTAGAGCACGGAGAAATGTCAGTGACCTAATAACACCCCCTTATGCTTAGAAATACACTTCTAGAGAGTAAACAAATATGAGTGAAACATGAAGAATCTAGAATAGGTTCTGATCCTGTTGCATTTGCATGTGGACATCTCAAAACATAAGATGGTCACAAAAACAAGACACCATCGAATAAATAAAAAACAAAACCAACCACAATTTAAAACATTTTGCTGAATCATGATTACACTTTTTACCTTAACAGTTCCATCAGTTGCAGTTACAGATTCAAAAATAGGAGACCTCCCCACCTTCCATCCAGCTTCTTCAAGGCTATTCCTAAATCCCAAAGGCACTGCAATGCAAGAAAACCGTAACAGAACCACAATGCAATGTTAAGTCTCCACCAACAAAAACACAAAAAGGAAAAAACATGAGACTACCAGTTTGGCTTTTCTAGGATGTTGTCATATTAGTCCTTAACATTCAAAAATAGCACAAGGTACCATTTAATCTAGTTTTTTTTTGGCTTAAAAAGTAAAAACTGAGTTAAACACTTAACAGTAATAAAAGAAAAGCTACCTATTTTTAAAGAGAAAAATAATTTAAAAAGTGACTAATGATAGTTTGTTCACTCAATTATTCGACCTAACATTTAACTTAAAAAGGGGTTTTTGAGGTAAAAAATGAAAATTAACAAACAGTTTTTGCTTATTCTTTTAAACTCTCATTTTTCATTTTAACTTATAAGTAACTTGTAAGCTAAAAAAATTGGGCCATACAGTACCAAGTCTCTCACTTTTATTATTGTCTATTAGTCCCTAATATTTATAAATTTATCTTCATTATAGTTCCTAACTTTTACAATTTACTGTCAATTTAGTATATACTTAGAGGAAAATGATTAAGAAAAAAAAAAAAAAGAAAAAAAAGACTTACTGATTAATTTTTAAATATGACATAATAACATGACAATGCCATACAAAGTGGGTTACTCAAACAGGATGGGAATAAAAAATAAAAACTTAAAATTTACCCACATAGAGTGAAATCCTGAATTTTTCTGAACTTCCTCTGGTATATAAGATGATGAAGTTGCTTCCCCCTATAGCTTTGCTGGGAAAAATTAAAACCATAAAAAAAAAACAATTTATATGTATCTTTCTTTAACATTTTGATCCAATTGAATGGGAAAAGATGATAAATTTACCTGACCCAAATCAATTGCAAGCTGTTGTAGCTGATTTTCGGACAAACCAAGGAGAACCTGAGAGTTGGGATTGTCGCGTCGTGGAAGCGATGCGTAGGCCATGGCGGTGGAACAATGTCGCACGTGCGTTCGAGGTGGAGGGCGCACCGCACGTGCGAGTGGCACGGAACAGTTCTGAATTAGCGCCAGCATTTGTTACCTTGTCTTCACTTTGAGGATAGAAGAAGAACGAGATAATGAAAGGAATGAACCAAACCCCTAAACCCTTTACCTGTGCCTTTAATAATATAATAATAATAATAATAATAATATTATATAAAATATATTTTCAGTGTAAAGTGCTAATATTTTACTATTACATTTCTATAAAAAGAAAAATTTATTGATAAAATATTGTACATAGTGATACGTAAGATTAAAACGATTTTAAAATTTAATTTGATTTAATTGAATGTTTTAATAATAGAGAAAGTCAAATGGAATAAAATAAATAAATAACGAAGTTAAATCAATAACTCATCTATTATTATTGAAATTACAACAAGGTAATGTATGTGAAAGAAAATAAAATTTAATTTTCAGTCTAGAGAGTAGAAATAGAGTTTCTTTATTATCACTTTTACTTATAGTAAGGGTGTCTTTAAGAAAATATTTTTATTTATAAGATTTGTTATCAACTATGTAATTTTTAATAATTCATGCATTTATTCAATTAATTAAGTTACTATTTCTTAAAATACATAATTTACAAGAGTGATAATAAATATTATATATAATAATATTTTTCATTTTATTCTTTATTTATTATAATGAAATATGACAAGGAAAAAGAGAACAAAGTTAAAATTCATTATTATTATTATTAATAATATTAAAAATGTGAATATCATATACAATATTTAATTTTTCTAGAGCAAATTACTGTAACACCCTTTAGTAATAGTATTAAATTTGTGAAATTATGCATATCCCTTCACGATTATTCCTTTCCAATTCACTCTCTCCTAAATCTATCAAAACAAACACAGTGTATCAACCTCTTTATCTAATTTCATTTTGTATATATTCCTGCTTAGGAAAAGATGAGATAAAATAAACTTAATGCAACTGTTTAAAAGAAATATAAAAATAAGAAATAAAATCAAATACGTAAGTTGTATTTTTTTAATTTACACATTTATATATATGTAAATTATAAATACATTTGATAGCCACGCGCATATTTTAGCTAGTTTTTATTTTCTATTTTAATTTCAATTGGATGCAACTAACCATAATAATTGTAAGTTCAGGTTATTGACTTACACAATTTTATTTTTTTTAAGAAAGTTATACTATTAGTTTTTAAAAATAATTATATGTTTGTAGTATTTTGACATATTTTTGTAAGAAATGATCTACCACGAAATTGAAGAATATGTAGCCAAGAGTCAACTTAATTTGTATCTACCTCCTTATTTAAGAAAAATTCAACTTATTTAAGCAAATCATTGTTACTTCAATAATCATTATTTGTTAGATTAGTTAGGAATATTCCTTGTTCTAATTGAAGTTGAAACCTACCTATTAAACCTCATGTAAAATTTCTATCTTTAGTTCAATGTTTTTTTAGTTTATTTTTATCTTTCTTCTCTTCATATTTTATGAATTTTATTGTTCTGTAACTGAATTAATTATTTGATTGATTTGAGTAAATTTCCTTTAATAGTCAATTTAAAAGAAAAAACTTAATTAAGATTAATCATAATTATAAGTCAAAGACTAGTTATCCAATCAAAGAAATTCTTTAACAATAATGTTAGTGACTTACTTTAGGTTTACCAAGATATTAAAAATTTAGACAACCTAGTTAAATTCTTTCAGTTAAGATATCAAAATTGAGTAATTTAATGAATTAAAGATTAACAAAATAATAATCAAATTAATGAATGTTCGATCATAACATATTCATTATTTGAATACATCAGAAATTTATAGATCTTTAAAACTCATTCCTTACTTATTCTTCGAATCTCAAGTTTTTGTATTTAATCGTGTGTCTATATATTTTTGTTATAACTGAAATAGAAACAATAAAAATTAATAAGTAGCGCAATAATACTTCAAGAAAGACATTCACTTGTCCCTTGCAACCAAATTTCTTATTTTACATGCATTATGGAAATGGTTATCAAATGAAAAATCATTTTTGACAAAATCAAGATACATAAGTTCCATCACTTATATGCTGAGATACCGTAAAATTAATTTAGTTGATTATTCACTCTAGTATTTTTATGTTAACTAACAAACATTTTTATCTTACCGTAATGTTTTTATGTTAACTAACAAACATATATTGGCTAACATACCGTGCATTTATATTTTCATGTGATCAAGTTTTACTTGAAAAGACAATAAATATAGAGAAAAGAAAGATAATAATAATAAAAGAAGATAAATCTGTGAGAAAATTAAATAAATAGCGGATACATGTTTAATTTAAAATTTAAAAAATTATAATAAACTCACAGCTAAGTTACGAGAAGTAAAATATTTAATAAAAATATATCTAAACTCAAATTAAGTTTGAAATTTTATTAAGAATAAAATTAAAATAAAAAATATTAATTAAAAAATTAAAGTAATAAATAATTTCTTACGTCTAAAAAATGTAATACTATCTGATAAAAGAAAAGTGTCACATTAAGAAAAATTATTTTTCCTTTTATAGATAAAAATACTGTCAATTTTTTTAAAATAATAGTTATATTTTACTGTATGCATTTAAAAAGATAACTGAAGAATTCTGACCTCAAATCTCATTTTCATAGAATGATTTTCTTTCTATTTCATGCACCAGAAGAGTTAGATGTGCCTAAGGTTTAGATGGAAATTAATTAATGTAGAATTGAGAGTTTAGGTGGAGGCTGGAATTATAATTTCCAATTTTTTTAACAAATATTTAAATACTTCAAACGTAAAGAGGGAATATAAAATAAAAATTAAAGGTCAAAGCTATTGTTAAAAATATTGTAGAAATTAATACAAATATTAATTTAAAAAAAATCCAAAAATTTAATTTATTTAATGCATTTTTAAAAAAATACATTTTATTTAATACATTTTAAATATTCATAAAATTCAATACCTTATAGAAATTAATTATTAGATTATTAAAATTTTAACTGACCTACATTCAACATTTATTAGTTCAATGGGCAATAAATACAAGATTTTAAGTTTGATTCTCAATCACGTCATTGTTACAGTGTTATACACATACTTAATGTTACTGTTATGTGAAAAAAAAGAAGAAAAAAAATCCTTGATGGGCAGGCCGACGATGTTTTTTATTGGATCATTATTACTTGGCCCAAACCAAAAGGTTCAATAAACACAGAAATAATAAAACAAATAGTAACAATAATAAAAATAAATAAATTAATAATAATAATAATCAGGTTGGATACAATTTCAGCTCGGAGGTTTGAGAAAAGAGCGTGTTTGGATACAACGATGAAGATCTTCGGCAAACACGTGTTTCCACGCCAAATTATACTTTTCGCTTCAGGGTAACGTTAATTCTAACCAATTTCAATTCCAACGGTTTCCAATTCCATTAAATTCTTCGTTTTTATTACTAACACTGAAAACTGTGGAAATCTAACATAACAGGCTTCTATTTTTGGCGTCGACAACGTATGATGTGCATAGATCTATTAAGAACAACCAAACACCTCCGAACCAGGAGCAACTCAAAGCCCTTCAAGATTACATCAATTCTGTGCGTCGCTCCCGTTAAAATCCACGGTCAATATTCTTCCACGTCATCCACTCACCCATTCTCTTTTTTTTTTTTTTTTTTTATCCCACATGTTTGTATATGTGTATTAAACTAGTTATACTGAAATCCATCAACAATAAAAGTGTGTATTAGTATCATTGTTTATTGAGAAAAATAAAACTGTGTACTCTGACTTGCTTATGAAAATTGGGAATTTTCCCTACTTGTTGTCTTCTTGTGTTGTTCTCATTTTGTAGATAAAAATTGAATTACTATCATATTTAGTATTTAAATTATACAACTATTTTATGCATAATTTAGTGCTTGGCATATTAAATTCTTTTCATGATAGGGGATTAAATAATCTGATTACCGTCTTGTTTTAGTTTTGGATAGACGGTAAAAGTTCAACATGTTTTCGATCTAAGAAAAATATAACAAAATTTATTGTCTTCTATCTAAATGTTTAAATACAAAAAATAAATTAAATGAAAATAATGTGATAAATATCTAATGGCAATTAAATGGAAATAATGTGATAAAAGTTCAACATGTTTTCGATCTAAGAAAAATATAGAAAGATGCAATGTAAAAAAAAATGGCCCATTCAGGTAAGTCTTATTGATGCAATATTAAAAAAAAAAAAAAAAAAAAAAAAAAAAAAAAAAAAAAAAAAAAAGGCCCATGCACGTAAGTCTTATTGATGCAAAAAATGAAAAAAAAATTGGCCCATGCAGGTCTCGAACCTGCGACCTTCGCGTTATTAGCACGACGCTCTAACCAACTGAGCTAATAGGCCATATGATATTTTAAAGCATTTATAATATATTATTCATTTATACATGTTTGTGTGTGTTCGAGACAAATGATTAAAATGGTGGGTTTAGCTTTTAGTTTGTGCATGCACTTTTCCGATGAAAACTGTGTCATTTTAATAAATCAAAACATGGTAAAATGTTTTCTAAAATTCATATGAGTTCTACCATGTGTTCTCTTTTATAAGTGAGAATTATCTATTATTCTTTAAAGAGAATTTAAAAGAAAGGAGATTGGGTAGTTACAATGGTAGTTTGTTGGTATATCTTTTAAAACCCTTCTTTTGCATTTATCTTACTTACATTTTATTTTAAATATAAATAACTTTTTCATATAATGTTTATTATTCAATTGGAACATACAATTAATTAAGAGAGTATAATTGTTGTAGTGGAAATGTCGATTTCAAATTACTTGTTGAAATACAATTTAATTAAAATTGACAATTTTTTTTTCAATAACAAGGGTAACAATAACTTAAAGAAAATTTGGGTCAGTCAAAACAGTTCATAATTCCCATTAAAGTGGACTACACTACACCAAAAAAATATTAGTCCAACTTTTTTTCCTTAAAATAAAAGATGGGAAAATATGAATACCAAAATCCAATATTGATTAAAATGTGGATATAATGAATACATGCCTTATTTTATAATATAAAAATTGTGCTTTTCCCTTTTTTTTTGGATTTATGTCCTCATTACATGAGATAGCTTTGCTCGCGGAGAACCATAGATCTAGCATAAGCAACTGCTAACAAGTTAAAAATAATATTGTTGAAAAATATCCTAATATTTGTATTTCTCATGTTTGAGTACCAGTTTCTTTTTTTTTTTTTTTAAAAAAAATTGAATTAGAAAAAAATGTCCAACATTAAATTTTTCATGACTTAAGAATGTATAATTAGTAAATTAAGATGACAGCAATGTCATTAATATTTATTCCTAATCTATAGAAAATTAAGATGACATTAATGTCATTAATATTTACTCCTAATTTGATTATCTTTTAGAGAATTTTATAGTATGAATATGACTATATCATGAAATCAAAGTCATCATGATTACTAATTCATTAATAGGTTAATACGGAAGTATAAGTAATGTATTAAAAATTATTCGTAAAAACTATATGTCTTATTATTATTTATAAGGGGTGACTTAGTTTTGTCTTAAAATAACTAATTAAAAGAAATTTATGTACTTGACATAAGTAACTCATTTATTTAATTTAGTGCGTGTCTTTATGCACGATTTTTACATTAAACATTAAAGAGTACATTTTTTAACTCATATAAGAACTTTTCTTTATATATTCTTATTCTCATTTTCTTAAACTCTCAACCTACAACACCGAATTCTTATTTACCTAGATATTAAAATATCCTTATAAATACACATCGCATATTCTCATATAAGGATTGAACTCTTCTCATAGAGGATCTTTAACCCGAACTCTTTTATAACAACTTTGACACCTTAGTCCATTTGATTATGTACATTCCAAGATTTTATTTTAGTGAAAAACAACTTGATAAATAAAAATGGGAGTTTAAGTATCCTCCTTCTTCGTAAACATATGTATTATCAAAATAATTTATTTTTATTGAAATTATGTTGCTGTCATTTTAATTTTCAATTCGAAGAAATGATTTTTTTAAAGTTAGACTGAAACAAAGAATTCTAAAGATTAAAGAAAAGATGGGATAAATACTTAAATAATAAAATAAAATGTATTGTATGTTTCGTTTCTACAATCTTAACGTTAACGATTATAAACTTTTATGAAGATTAGAAATAGAAATATAAGAATATTAGTATGACTATTTATTAATGATTTGTCGCAAAATAAGATTATCTTATGTTGTTCTTCAATATGAATAGTCTCTATCAATTAGTATTGGTTCTTTAAGGGTCCAAATATAGATGTAATATTTTTTTCACTCTTTTTCTCCAATTGAATTTTGAAAGTTGGGCTTTATACAGCTTTGGAGTTGTTCATGGGTCCAACTATACAGCTTTAAAGTTGTTCTGCTTGAAATTAGTCCGGCAAATGAGCACTTGACAGCAACAGGCAAGTGGGGAGCACAATTTGATAGAATGGGCCAAAATAATATTCTAACATGGTATATGAGTTATTACATGATGTATGCACGTTTCGTACTTATTATAAATCCTAGCAACTATGAATATGTATATACATGCAATAATTTCACCAACAATTAAAAATCTCAAGTTATTTACAATTTCATAAAATTAACAAAATATTATAAATAATTTTAATTATTTATAATGAAAAATAAAAATTATAATTTATATATTTAAATAGAGATACACATACAACATAATATTTTAAACTGTTATGTGAATTATTGTACATGTATCGTACTGATTATAAGTCCTAATAATTATTTTTCTCCAGAATTTATTTTAATTTTTTTAGAATTATATAATTTTTTATAGTGAGAAATTAATATTATTAACGTAATTAAGGTGCTTATTAATTTTAAGAATTTTAACCATTAAAAGTTGTACGAGAATAAAAATAAAACACATTATGTATGAAATAAAAAGTAAAGTCAACTTTGACGAAAAATGAAATATGTAAAGTAAAAATGCTTTTGTTATTTTCTTTATTATTTTAGTTTTATTTATAATTTATTTCATCCTCTTTCACAAATAACAAAGAATAATACCCATCAGTTCAACATTTCAATTACTCCAATGCGTATTACCATTCAATTCTTCGTTTTTCTCTCTATTCTCATCTCCATCCCCTCACATATGTTCCTTTAATTTCATTTTCTCCATAATTGCCATGAAAATAGAATTGTGCTAACATAAACAACACAGTTTAATTACCATAAAAATAAAATTGTGTTAACATAAACTGCCCTCTTCATTGCAGATAGGTTTTTGTCAAAACTGTTTGATTTGCTTGCCAGACATTTGCATAATGCATGTAAAGGAGATAGTCCGTAGGAAAAAAAATATTTCACATGCACATGCAGAAACGCATATTCAATTCATCATTCATTATATAATCACTTTTGGAGAAATTTTTATCCACCAAAACACAAAAATCAAATATTAATCCTCTTTGTTTCACCCTTCAACTCGTATTCAATTTATCCTTCATTATATAATCCCTTCGGAATTCTATCTAACACAACACAAAAATTAAATATTAATCCTCTTTACTTACATTTCGTACTGATTAACAAAATGTTAAACATAATTTTAATTATTTACAATATAAAATGAAAATAAATTTATATATTTAAATAGAGAGGAATACACATATAAAATAATATTTTAAATTTTTATATAAATTATAGTTATCATATTTTCATCACCTATATATATATATATATTAAATAGTATTAGAAAAAATTAATACTAGGGACGCTCATATTAGACATGAAATTTCATCTATAAAGACGGAAATTAAACCAATTAGGGACGAAAAATTCCTTATCTAAATTTTGTTTTTTTAGTGTCTCCCTCAAACTCTCTTCCCTATTCCAGCGTTAATTTTAGTGTGTACTAATTACATTGGTCATAGTTTATATAATCTGGATGTTGAGAAGAATACCATGCTCCCTGCCACCTGGACGAGTTGTTCCGGTTGGTTGGGGAAGTAGAGATGATGGGAGCATGAAAGCACAACACGCATTTATCTTTAAATTTTGTCTTTAGTTTGTCTATATTTATGTTTTAATTGTTATCTAGGTTTATGTTTTAATTATTATTAAATAAACGTGTGTAAGTAATTTTATTTTTGTTTATGTTTTAATTATGTGTATAAGTCAGTGATTATCTTTATGTGTTATGTGTATAAGTCACTTTTTATGTTTTAACTGTGGTGGAGAGAAATTATACAAGTGGAGTATATGCACGTCTTGAAATATTCTCTTCCCAGAAAATTATTTCTTTTACATGCATTATGGAATTGGTTGTCAAAGGAATAAATCATTTTTGAGTTTGATTCCTATTATTGTACAAATTTTATTTTTATGGAAACTAATCAAATTTGTTACACAGAGACTATTCTCTAATTTCGATTTTCTCTTTGTTTTTATATGCTAGCCTTCCATTCTACAATAGATAATATTCACTTTCTTTCCATCCTCTCATGTCTTCAAACTCTTTTTCTTAACTGCACAAATTCCAACACAACAAAATCAACCAAACAAGAAACATAAGTTCCATTACTTATATGCAGATACCTTAACATCAATTTAGTTGATTATTCACTATAGTACGTGGTTTACTCTTAACATTAAATGCATGATTATTATGAATTATACAAGTAATACATGAGGTGAAGGGTATATGCGGTGAAGTTGATGGTAAAGGGGAATTCATCTTTGAGGTGGAGATAAATGTTTTCTAAGATGAATTATATAAGTGGAGGATGAAGGGTATATGCACGTTTCTGGTGCATGTTAAATATTCCCTTCCCACCAAATTACTTCTTTTACATGCATTATGGAAATGGTTGTGAATCGAATAAATTTTTTGACAAAACCGGTCTGTAATAAAAGATGACTGAATATCGAATAAATCTTTTGTTTTGACAAAACCCGTCTGTAATAAAAGATGACAGTTTGATAAGTCTGAATTTGACAAAACCAGTCAGAAACAGAAGTGGGCAGTTTGATACTTCTGAATTTGATTCCTATAATTGTACAAATTTTATTTTTATTGAAACTAATCAAATTTGTGTAACACAAAGACTATTCTCAACTATTTCGATTTCCAAAAAACAGCCCATTCATTTAACTATGCACCATCTTCACATTAATTTCAACATTTTAACATATAAATACTTAAGAAGTACATTCTTATATAAGAACTTTTACTTATATATTCTTATTCTCATCTTCTTAAATTTTCAATCTTTCACATTTTCGTATAAAGACTAAACTCTTCTACTAAATAACCTTCAACCCGAACTCTTTTATAATAACTTTGACACCTCAATCTATTTGATTATGTACATTTCAATATTTTATTTTAGTGAAAAACAATTTAATAAATAAAAATAGGAATATAAGTATCCTCAATGATAAACATATGTATTATCAAAATAATTTATTTTTATTGAAATTATGTTGCTGTCATTTTAATTTTCAATTTTCAACGTGACATTCATGTGGAAGAAATGAATTTTTTAAAGTTAACCTAAAATAATTGAAAGAAAGAATTCTAAAGATAATAGAAAATACGGGATAGATACTTAAATAATAAAATGTATCGTATATTTCATTTCTACAGTCTTACCATCCACGATTATAAACTTTGCATGAAGATTAGAAATATCAAGAATATTAGCATGACTATTTATTAATAATTTATCGCCAAAATAAGATTATCTTTCTGTTGTTCTTCAACATGAGTAGCCTCATCAATTAATATTGGTTCTTCGCGGCTCCAATGATAGATCTAATTTTTTTCACTCCTTTTTACCAATTGATTTTTGAAACTTGGGTTTTATCTTTAAATAATAATAATAAAAAGATTAAAATTAAGAGGAAAGATAATCAACGAAAAATTCAAAACTGTCATTTCAAAGATTGTATACTTGTAACTTATGACTTTTTAATAACGGTTGGTCAAATGCAATTTATGATTATTCATATTCAATATTTTGAGTATATTTTATCTTACTAAATATTATATTTAATGTTGTCGAAAAGTCAAATTGACTTGTACTATATTTGTTGTATTTAGTTTCTAAAACATATCTTAAAATGTCCTTCACAAAATATATTTTAAAAAGTAACTGTTGGGGAGAATAATTTTCTTTAATTCCTCCACTTTTCTTATGATCACACTCCACAATGTATCACTCTATATATATATTTTTTTTATGACAAACAAATTATAAAGTACTATTAATGAATGCTACATGCTGTTACAGAATTCATCAAACCTTTCAAAACTAATTGCATTTGTTTAATACTAGATTCAAATAATAGTCAATGTTTGGGGTTGGAGTGTCGGCACTAGGGTTCTAGATCACATTCACGGTTACTATATGGTAGACTATGTTAGGGCACATTAATTGTAAACAATAGTTTGGTCTTTACTTTCCCTACTGGCCATGCAAGTGGAACTAAAATTTTTGGCTTATCATGGTTGGCCTCAACCAAGGTCATTTCATTTCATGCCCTTTTTTCTTTTTTTATTTATTTCTCACATTCAATGTCAACTCTAAATCAAGCACACCAACTTTTGTCAATACGATATCACTAAAATAGGTACAATGACTGTTTGTAATGTCAAACCCCAACCCCAACTCTATTATTAGTTTCCTTAAAAAAAGTGAGAAAAAAATCGTAGATAATAGTTTGTTTTTATTTAATAAAACAAGAAAAGAAAAGGAATAAGAGTTTTCTCTTTTTCATTTTTTCTTCAATAAACACAGGACATGTTTTTCTTTAAAATTATAAAAGGAAAGAGCAACAAAAAACTTTTCCATTTCCCCCATGCCTTTGTTTCTTTTTTACAGTATTATTTTTTGGTTATTGTGCTGAATATTAAATTGTGGTCAGATTTAGTGACTTTCGTTGATATTTTGTAAAATGAAGTAAATCGATATGTTTTAATCGTTTATCTAAAGTGTTATGTTAGTATATCTATTCTTTTTAAAGGGGATTTAGCCTATTTGTTTATCATATATATAATTTAAAGAGAAAAATTCATCCATATAAAATGGTTTATACGATTAACTACAATTCATTATTTATAGTAATTTTGTTGATTTTAATAATAAAATCTGTAAAATTTTTACTAAATTTAATTTATAATTGATTATGTATGTAAATTTATTTTATATCATCAATGTATAATTCTTAATTCTAATTTAAAACTTTAAATAAATATTCATATTTTTTTAACATATCAACTGTATATTAATTACCTACATGACTGAGTTTTTTTTTTTTTTTTTTTTTTTTAAAAAAATAGATATAAAAAAGAGACAAGTATGCTCTGATAGTTTTTGTCTAAATCAAACCTATTTTAGTTCTAACTTTATAGCGAAAAAGTGTGAGTTTGACACTTGGTATAAAAAATTGTCACACATTTTAATCATATCATTTTACCTTCAAAATATCTATATACTCACACCCTCATGTGTTCCAAAACTTTTTCTTTGTCAGTGATATTAGTCAACAATAGCATCCAAAAGACATTGAATTGTCTTTCTGGCACAAAAGGTATCAAACTTTCACAAGCAATGTTCTCTCTCTCTCTCTCTCTAACGTAATGGTCCTGGCTAGCTAAATCAAGCGATTAAGAAATGTTTGTGGCCATGCAAGTTGTCATCAAACAAAAGAGACAGTGAGCAAGGAAACAAAAGGAAAGGATAAGGTTGAAGGCTTGAAGCTATGGCTCCCACAAAACCAAAATAAAAAAAGCAAAGCAAGCATGGAATCAATAAATTCATATATGACATATCATTGTTCCACTTGCTATAATATAATCTATAAGTTTATTTATTTACCCAAGTTTCTTATTAAGCATGTTGTCATGATTAAATTCGTGATTATATAATCAATAAATTCAAAAAGAAATTTGTTTAATTTTATCTACATTCACACTCTTTCCACATTGAATTTTGATTGATTTTTATGTGTTCAATGTTTTCGACCATTTAGTTTTCTTTCTCATTAGTAGACATTTCTATTGATATCATGATGACTTAATCTATGTTTTGGTTTTTGTAATTTAATGTCTTTTATTTTTAATATATATATTTTTTCATTTCCAATTCTTGTAATTTATTTAGTTTTTGTATTTTTCATCTTTATAATCTATTTATTTTCGTACCTTGTTATTTTTTATTTAAATTATTTATATAAATAATTTTAAAAATAAAAATAATAATTATAAGAACAAAAAATAAAAATAAATAATAACCATATAGAGATAAAATGAAACAAAAAATTTATAAAACTTAAAAATAAAATAACACTAAATTATAATGATTAAAATTAAAAATAATGATAATAAATAAAAATAAAAAAACACCAAATTACATGAATGGAAATGTATATTAAACTTGTGTAAGAAAACAATGATAATATAACGTAAGAAAAGAGTGGCATGTGGTCAACCCCGTTGTGGTTTTGTTTTGTTTGTCTCAATGGTCAAAAGTCAAAGCTTTGAAGTTTCGAGGATCAGTGTTCACACAGAAGAGAAACCAAACCAGTTCCAAAGTGAAAGCCATCTGCATTGAATAGGGCGGTTAAATCCGCGGGTGACAGCTAACATTCATGTGGAAGTAGCGTTCTTTTCACACTTGCATTCTTGTTTTTTTCTTTTTCACTTTTCACGGGCTTTCTTTTCTCTTCCTTTTGCTTCTTCATTTCATCTCCATCACTATTTTCGTAGCTTCAACTTGTTACTATCTTCTAGCTTCTGTGTTGTTCTTCTTCTTCACTTTCTACCTTAATGGGGTGCTGTTGCAGTGCCAGGATCAAAGCTGAGAGCCCTCCACGCAATAATGGTACTTAACACTTTGCATGTCTGAGTTTAGTCTTCTATGCTCCCTCTTTTGCTTCAAGCCTTCAACTTTTGAGCCTGATCAGCTTGTTTCGATTTTTCTGCAGTTTGAATGTCTTAAATAACTGTTGTGTTTGTGTTTTGTTGTTTTTTTTTAATTGAAGAAAATATGGGTTGTGGTTGCTGTTAAATAGGGTGCTAGTTTTTGGCAACTTTAGTTATGGAACAAAAGCAAAAAGTTACTTATGGGAATTTTTTGTTTGTTTGTGTATTGTTTGGAAAGTTTGATTCACAACACGAGGGGACTTGCTTGATTGATTATCAGTTGTAGCTTTTCTGATGAGTTTTATGTTATGAAGTATTTGGTGATGGCTGCCGGAGAAAATGAAAAGAGAGAATAAATGGAACCATAGTATATTGGTTTATAGCAAAGGATTGTGGTAATAAAATTGAGTGATGAAATTTATTTATTTTAGAACTTTGTATGAACCTTTCCTTAAGTAGGGATTTTCCCACTGTCTTCATTCTTCAATTTAATCTTTCTTTGCTTCAAAAGTTAAGATGAAATAAGGGATGAAAATGGAATTTAAAACCTTCAACCCTCGGAATGAATGTAATTGGTAGAAAAAATGTTGGACTCTCTTTGTACTATGAGTCTGATCTTTCTATTCAGGCTATAGCTTAGTTTGTAATTAGATTCGGATGCTAATGGTTGTATATGGCCTGATAAATGGATCCGTTTTTCTTTTTGACATGTGAAGGTTTGAGCTCAAAGGATGGGAACAAAGAAGAGGATGGATTGAGCAAGGTGTCCACTCCCTCTGTGCCACCAACTCCAAGGACGGAGGGTGAGATCTTGAAGTCCTCTAATATGAAGAGCTTCACCTTCAGTGAGCTAAAAATCGCTACAAGGAACTTTCGACCGGATAGTGTGGTCGGTGAAGGAGGGTTTGGCTGTGTTTTTAAGGGGTGGATTGATGAGCAATCACTTGCACCAGTTAGACCAGGAACTGGAATGGTCATTGCTGTGAAGAGGCTTAACCAAGAAGGTCTTCAGGGACACAGTGAATGGTTGGTGAGTGTCACTAAGTGGGGTTTATTTACAACTGGGAACTTTGCTTGAAACTTCAGAATTTAAGATACAGTTCCATTTTGAGGCTCAGGAATATGTCAAATTAGTTTAATAGGATTTTTTTTGTTATTGGAATTCCTTCTCTGGTGATATATGTAGCAAATAGTTAGTATTTTTAGATGGTTTATTCTGTTGATGTAATTAATTAGCCTTGTGCTATAGACAGAAATCAATTACCTGGGGCAGCTGCATCATCCTAATCTTGTGAGGCTGGTTGGTTACTGCTTAGAGGATGATCAACGGCTTTTGGTGTACGAGTTTTTGACCAAGGGCAGTTTGGATAACCATTTATTTAGGAGTAAGTTATTGATTTCCCTCCTGGTTTCTACACAGTGTGACATTGTTTAGTACCTTAAACACCTCAAAATCTCAATAATGTATTCTTTTTGGAACAGGAGCTTCTTACTTTCAACCACTTTCTTGGAACATCCGGATGAAGGTTGCTCTTGATGCTGCCAAGGGTCTTGCGTATCTTCATAGTGATGAAGCAAAAGTGATATATCGAGACTTTAAGGCTTCAAATATCTTGATTGATTCGGTAAGCAAATCACATTGATCTTATATTTTACTAGACATCCTGGCTTTTTTAACATATCCTTTTGTTGATGACAGAATTACAATGCAAAACTATCTGATTTTGGCTTGGCAAAGGATGGACCAGCAGGTGATAAGAGCCATGTTTCTACAAGGGTAATGGGGACATATGGCTATGCTGCTCCTGAATATATGGCCACAGGTACTTAAGTTTGTTGAGTACTCAGCTTATGAACACTTTAATTGGACATACCAAATGTTGGTTTTGTTAGAAATGTTAGCATGGAAACTCCCCGTGACCTCTCCCTCCTCCCATCTTCCGTGGGCCTTATGGCCCCCTTTCCTTGTATCTGCTCCTCTTTTAATGTATATAATCCTCTTCTAAATTATCGTGCACCAACCTTATTATAGATTACCAGAAAGAAGAAACATTGTTAGTTCTTTTTCAAAACAAAGTGGAGCTTACCATTAGCAAGCAATCATTGCACATTTCATCTCATGATCACATCTCTCATTTTACTGGATTAGGATTTGTCCTAAAGGTTCTGTGCCTCAAGGCTCTTAGATTTTTGGTAGTATCTTCCATCAGTTGACTCATTAAAAAAAGATGTATCATCATCAGATGTAGAGTGAACCACCCTATTTAGTTTACAGTGTAACTTACGACCTAAACAAGTAGACTGTTGAAAAACTTAGTAGGGTGAAGTTGACTTGGGCATTTATTCTGTTAATAGAAGTTCAGAGATCTCCGGAAGATACACTGTACCATCCACTCACTTCCATAAAAAAAAGGATCCTGTACCTAAAAAGCGTGAATAAGATATGTGACACAATCACACATATATGGTAGGACATGAACACAGACGCTAAATTTTTTTTGAAGCATAGCACACAATAACAATAGTATAAATTGACATAAAACACAAATCTTAAATCAAAATAAAGAATAGATGGTTGAAAGATGAGCATGAGTCAGTGTAAACACAATAAATGGTATAATTTATCTACTGGTATTCTCATCTGTACTACAAGTTTAAAAGAAATTATAAAATGCAGTTTGAAGTATTCAAAGTGTCTGACGAATGAGTATGATATGAATACAATTATTATTTCTCTGTATTCAAAGTGTATTCAATTATTTTGAAGTATCAGGGTTGACTCCCAGTTCTGTCATTTTGAAGTAATCAAAACGCAGTTAGAAATATAAATGTCCATTAAGTGTCTGACAAATACTTGTCACAAATGAGTATGCCATGTACACAATTATTATTCCAACGTATTCAACGTGTTTTGAAGTATTAGAGTTGACTCTCAGTTCTTGTCATTATGAAGTATTCAAATTGCAGTTAGAAGTATCCAAAGTCCATAAAGTATGTGACAAATAGGTGTCTCAAATGACTATGCCAATGTACACAATTATTATTTACAAGTATTCAAAGTGTTTTGAAGTACTCCATTAGAGTTGACTCTTAATTCTTGTCATTTATTCAAAATGAAGTTAGAAGTATTCAAAGTGTCCATAGAGTATATGACTAATATGTCTCTTACATGAGTATGACATAAACATGGTTATTATTTTAAAAGTCTAACAAAATTTAGATATAGTTTCATAAGTGCTTTTAGTGTTGTTCTCCAATTAAAATTGAAGTTTCAGTTTGTTAATATATGTAACCTCGAATGCAAACATTTTGAAGGTCACCTGACGAAGAAGAGCGATGTATACAGCTTTGGAGTTGTTCTGCTTGAAATTATGTCCGGCAAACGAGCACTTGACAGCAACAGGCCAAGTGGGGAGCACAATTTGATAGAATGGGCCAAACCTTACCTCAGCAGCAAACGCAGGATCTTCCAAGTAATGGATGCTCGCATTGAAGGGCAATACACATTGCGCCAAGCAATGAAAGTAGCCAACCTTGCCATTCAATGCCTGTCTGTGGAACCAAGATTTAGGCCAAAAATGGATGAAGTAGTGAGAACATTAGAGGAACTTCAGGATTCTGATGACAAAGTTGGAGGAGGGGCTGAAAGCTCTAGAGATCAGAGTGGTAGAAGGAGTAGCCATAGCTCAAGCAGAAGCAGTGGTTCTAGACAACAGAGGCAAACAACATGAAACAACAAACTAGTGAAAGTGAATGTTGATTTCATGTTGTGCTCATATGATTTTGCCCCACTTTGGTATATTGTACCTATGATGTATGTATATCTTGATGAACTTAAGCATGTCTTGAGATGTCTGATTGATGTACAGTTGTTGATTCAGTATTAATATAAGTAAATTGCATGGTGCCTTCTTAAAATGAATGGTATGGCGTCATTGTTGTGTAAACTAATCACAAAGATAAATATGTATTATTTTTTATATTTTAACATATATATTTTTTAAAAAAATTATATTTATAAAACAGTTTATTGAAAATAAAAACAGTATAAACAAACACCATTTTTTTTTATCTCCCAGTTTTTCCATAATTTTCCCTTTATCTATATATGTTTTAAAAGTTTGGTTTTGATATTTGTTTTGTTTCATGAAGTGAAACTTTTTAATTTTTTATATAACATTTTGAGTGAATAAAAAAAAAACAAAAAATAATATGTAAATTTAAAATGGGTATATAAATTTTAAATAATTAACAAAGTTCATAAATTTTAAACAATTAATTTGATAAAAAAAAAATAACTAGTAGTTATAATATGATAGAAATAACTTAATATCCTTCATAAAGAAAAAAACAAACATTCATCATTATTTATTTATTTTTGGTTAAAAAGGAAAATACTCATTATTATTAAACTATATTTGCTAGAAATTATTGTTCCTTTTTTTTTTTTTCTCAAAGTGCAGTGTATTCTTCCGAAATAAAATTATTTTATATAAATAATAATAAATATTGTATTATTTTCATTTGGCTTAATATAAAAATTGATCTTAGCTGTTACAAGTATGAAGAAATTACATTTATTATTGTTGCTAGAGTAATGATGATTTTGAATTTAAAATCATATTTTTCATCCTTAATGAAATTCTCTCATTGACAAGAGGTTGAAGCACTCATTCCTTAGCACACACCCCTCACAATCTCATCCCAAAAAGCAACTCTCCTAACTAACATTTCATGCAGGCTCCCAACTTATGTGAAAGCTAGTCATTGTGCTACAAGGAAATTGATCATGGTTTTCTTTGAAAAGCTACAATATTATGATTTGGATAAATGTTTCACTGTTTCTTTACACTACATTAATTCAGCGTTAAATTAATATTCTTGCGTGAAGGGACAACATTATTACTTTCAATGCATTATGTTGGGATGGAGTTTGTGTTTGTTTATGGCTTTCATGGACAGATTCTTTTATCATTGTGGGATTTTTGTTTCTGAAAAAATGTCTCAATGTTTAGAATTTTATAAGAAAATAATTTTGGATAAATTTCTCGAGATTATTAATTGGTTGCATATCTTGGCATTTGCTTGATTTCTTACTGTCTTAATACTAAATCTAATGTTATACTTTAATATTTTATACACATTCAAGCTATATATTTGTAGTATAGTGAGAGTTTAGACATTTCGTTCTTTATTTGTATGATTTGACATTTCTTTCTTTTATTTTTTGCACCTACTATCTATTAGTTGGAATTTATGATTTCTTTATTTGTGTTACGTGATTAGGTAGTTTTGTTGATGGTTAGATTAATTTCATAACGTTTGAAGTAGATGTTGAAGTGCCACCTCTCTAAGTGGAACCCACATTTTAATTCCAAATTCTATTCCACATTTCCATCTCCTACTCACTGTCAACTTCTTTTATTCCTTCCCTCCATATAATGAAAAACCAATGCCTATTAATCAAAATGTACATAATTTATTTATTTATTTGTATAAGTAGAAATAGAAGACAACTACTAAGATATTTACAATAACTACTAAGATATTAATGTCTCAACAAATTAATTTAAACTCCCTAAGCATACTTAAACCTTTTCCGTTATTGATCAATTTGTACATTTAATAGTAGTCATCGATCATGTAAAATTTATTTAAATTTAATCCAACTGTTAATCAAATGCCAAACTTAATGACAACTATCCATATATAACAATAAAAAATTATACGATTTTGATTATTAAGATAATATTTCGTTTTAACAATAACTGTACATCCATTCGAATAAAATTTATTGTTAAATTTGTTTTAACAATAACATTAATCTCCAATTTATGCGCAGCTAATTTTGTAGGGTGAGGTGAGAACACACTCCTGCCAATACTCCTATTCTCCGACGGGATCTGGACAGTTTCCAAATCTTAACTTTCAAGATGCATGTTATTTTAAACTTGTCTGGTTAATATGCCCTTCAATTTGGAGGATCTGATGGCAATTGTGACAAATAATTCATTTTTCAACTAAACTTTGTATGAAATTAAAAAATAAAAAATAATGTTGCCATCATTATATAGAAGAGTTTTTTTTAGTTTTTTTTTTTTTTTTTCTATTTATCTATTTTGTGTTGGTAATTTTAATAACGCTATTCATTTTTTATCTGAAATTATTTCCAAAAGATCCACAAATATAGTTTGGTCATCTTTTCTTTCTTTTCCAATAAATGAGAAGCATATTTTAATAAAAAAGAAAATAAATGAAAATGGTTTGATCTACACATTGTCTGGTGCAAATAATACACTCTCATGATCTATTTATAAGTGATCATTGTTAAGATAACAAGAAATTGTAAATAGTTAGTTACAACCATCATGTAAACAAACACTTAAGATTGGTCCTTTCTATCACATTGCGTTGTATTACAGTATGAGATTTGAGAGAACTAAGAGTGCAGAAAATGTGAAGAGGAATTCATTTTCACTAATGAGTACAATAACTTGTATTCATACATGACAGGTAACAGAAAGTATAACGAGTTAAATTTATATTACAGTGTAAAATGGTGCAGTCCACGGTAAGGTAAGTAAGTTGTTTAGCCTTTTAGTGCCTGGCTAGTGTATAAGCAAAAACCTATAAGAGTAAGTTAGCCAAACTCATGCAAAGAGAGTGATAGTCATGTTTTAGTTCCCCAGAAACACCTGTTAAAGCCCAGTGATGATATAATCCACATTTCTACACTATAGGAGCTTGATCATCCAACATCTCAACAACAGGAGCAAACTGCAAAGTGAATCAATTACGTCCATCAATAAAACATACTACACACAGATCAAAGCAACTCGGATAAATTCATATGTGACCTCATCATTCTCCTCAAAATATATCCCATCTACGGCACTGCTCTGCTGAAATTCCCAACCCAGATTGCTCTCCAACAGCTCCTTAAATTTCCTTGTCTGCAAGGAGATCAACATAACAATATACTCCTCAGTCTTCATGAATAATCATGTACATTGTAGCTGGCAGCAAATGCTGCAAGTCTGCAACCAATTACATAGCAGACCAAATAAAGTAAAAACATACACACTGCATTAAGACTCCACGTAATACTATAAAGTCAAAACCCTATCGAATAATAATCTCACATCAATGCATGCATGTGTTTAAGGGGAAATATTAGGATTAAAACTCTGTACATATTTACAAAAGATTGTTTATAGAGTCAATTATACATGTCACATTAACATATCCTGGTTAATTTTTTTTTAAAATAAATTCACAAATCTATCCCTGTTGAATATTGCTTCACTGCACAATGCATTTCAAGCACATTAAACCCAGGTAGAGATTACTTTATTCAGATACTTTTTATAGCTTTCACTTTTACTATTTTTTCCTTTTCTTTTTTTAAAATCAATACCCTGTCTTGCTTATGTGGAAGGTTGAAGTTGGGGAGGGTAAAGATCAATTATAATATCACATTATATGAAAGCATAGGTTCCATGCTCATACCCATTTTAAAAGATCTCCATCAACAGCTGACCCATCTAGCAATAATGAAAAGAAGTCCTGCAATTCCAAAACAATCGGAAGAAGTAAGTTACAGTTGAGCCCAACAAAGCATATCAAATTTCTTCAATGAAAGCAATATTCAATTAGTATTAGCTGAAACAGACAATACTTATCACAACTACTAATAAAACACAAAAGGATAACAAAGAAAGGGGAGGACAATGTCACGAAGATGAAACGGGCAATCTTATACGGTAACTGTTATCAACAAAGAAGAACGGCCACATATATAAAGAAATGAACTGATGATCTCTGCATTGAAGATTGACTCATGCATTTATTTTCAATTAAAATGACAAGCTTTAGAATTTCAAGATCTTAAAATCCATAACTGACCAGAATATGCGCCAATCTAGCTTCTTAAAATTAAGAAAGGTACATCATAGTCACAAATCAAATCTGTGCAAATGAATATTGAGTTACCATTAGAGAAATACCTTGCAAAGATGATGCAAAAAGCTGTCAGCAGAAAGCAAAGAATCATCCAACAAAGCTGGTCCTGTTTCATCCTTGCGATCATTCTGTAGTCCGTATTTTAATTGATAATAGATAACTTTTATGAACTACAAGAATCCATAAAATATTAGAAATAAGTTCAATGAGGACCAGGTACAATAATTTTAGACCCTCTAGCAAACAAGAGGGCAGTTACAATAATTTTAGACCACCATTGAAGTATTAAACAAAAAAAAAAAAATGGTTAATTAAGTTTTTAGTCCCTAAACTATTTTAAATTTCAATTTGGGTACTTCAAAAATTTCTTACCAACTTTTTGTCCCTCATTTGGTTCCCGTCAACAATTTTAGTCCCTAATGTTAAAATAAATTGTTAAATGTTGACAAGGATGTGTCATTTGACCCCTTCTTATGTAATCACTTCAGCACTTAACAAGTCCAATTTAACGGTAAGACTAAAACTATCGACAAAAAATAAATAAATGACTAAAAGTTAGCAAAAAAAATTTAGAGGGACTAAAACCTAAAACAAGAAATCGTTGAGGAACAAAAAATTAATTAACCCAAAAAAATCTCAAATTGATATACCATGAAACTTAAAAGCACCAATTGCCCAATAAAAAAAAAAAAAAGGCAATCAAATTGTTGTACAATGTATATTGAGGATATGTACAACATCTTAAAAAATAACTTATGTATCACAAATAGTCAAGGAAGATAAGTTACACAATATGAAATTATTGCAAGTACCTAACACATCAAACTTCTAGACAATAATATAATTCAGATTATTTGCTGCCTCTCTTGAATTATTTTGTAGATTCTTTTGTTCTGGTAAGTGCTATCTACACATTCAAATATCAACACCAGAGCTATCTGCTGAACAATTCTCCCTTATTTATAGGGCTGCACATTGTCTGTTGAACAAAATTTACCCGTCTTTCACTTCCAAAACCACAAAAATGTGAAGGTGAAAGTGAAAGTTCTGATTTTCCGTCATTGGATTGTGTTTGAGAAATAATATAAGATTCTAGAACATTACTCATTTTCTTAATAAAGAATCAGTTGCTTGCAGCTCCTAGACTACATTCACATGCCAGAACTACTACAGTCAAGAATGTATTTAACAGCATTCCAAGTATTAATGCCACTGTTTTATACCTAAAGGAAACACCAAAGAAAAAAACAAAACAAAAAACATTAATAAAGTTTACCTTTGTGAATAGTTGAGTTCGTGTGCGGAAAGGCTGCAAAAGAATATAAAGATTCATACAAATATAATGAGACTTCATGCTGATTTGAACCTAAGCAATTCCACTATATATCTTACCATAATCAAATATTAATAAGAGTCCTGCATCCTTATGCAATCATAACTTAGGTCTACAATCGTAAAATGTCCAAAGAAAGGAGTACAAATTGTTCATAAGAAAAAAATATTGCAGAAAGCTCCATAAAAAGAATAGAAAATGATGACTATTATCATGTTTATATCTACTTTCTGGCTTGAAGCATGTTAGAAATATGGGTTATGGGCCTAACTTAACCCTACAAAACCGGCTTATAAGGTGAGGATTGTTCCCTACTTATATATATTTGACAGGTCATATCTTTAGGTGATGGAGGATCTCCAACAAAACACAAATCTCAAAAGATGGGGACCCTCCAGCAAATGATGCAAAGGCAAAATGGTAAAGCCCAGACAATCAAAGTTAGGAGAAAGAACTTAACCCACCAAGTTGAAAGACCAAATAAACCACCAAGTTGAAAGACCAAACAAACTATTTTAGTAAGAGAAAGTGAAAAGTCTCATTTCATCAAGTTACAAGGTCGGGTGAAAAGTAAATATAAGCTATCTAAATAGGCATAAAGCCCAACAACAGTAAAAGCAACCCAAAACTATTCTAACACTCTCCCTTCAAGTTGGAGCATATAGATCTAATGCACCAAGCTTGTTACAAATATCATCAATCCTAGGACCTCTCAAAGACTTGGTGAATACATATGCTAACTTGTCATTTGAATTGACAAAGCTAGTGACAGTGTCACTAGATAGAATCTTCTCCCAGATGAAATGACAATCTACTTCGATGTGTTTGATCCTTGCATGGAAGACTGAATTGGAAGCTATGTGCAAAGTAGCCTGGTTATCACAAATGAGTGTTATATTTGACATATCTCCAAACTTGAACTCTTTAAGAAGTTGTTTCAGCCAGATAAGCTCACAGGAAGCAGAAGACAAAGCTCGATATTCTACTTTCGCACTAAATCTTGCTATAATGATCTACTTTTTACTTTTCCAACAAATTAAATTGCCACCAACAAGCATACAATACCCAGAAGTAGATTCCAATCAGAAGGAGAATGTTAGGATATTAGAATAAGGGAGTTAGTTAGGATAGTTAGGATATTAGTTAATGAGTTAGAGGGGTTTATTAGATATAAATAGGGGAAGAAGGATAGAAGGAAGGGGGAATTAATCATTTTGTAAATTGAGCCTTAGCTCTTTGTGAAAGGAGAAATCCTTTGTGAAGGGGAAACCCTTGGAGGAGAGTTTTCTCTCCTATTTTTTCTTTGTTCTTTTGTCTTAATCAATAAAAATCTCTCTTTTCTATCTCTTCCTAATTGTGGGTTCCTAACAAATTGGTCCGATCTGCCGGATCCAAATTTGGGGCCAAGAAAAAGGTTCTGCCAGATCCAAAGTTGGGGCCAAGAAGAAGGTTCTGCTGGATCCAAATCTGGGCCAAGAAGAGTGGGCTGCCAGATCTTGATCTCGATGGAGAACAGAAGGAAGGGGGAATTAATCATTTTGTAAATTGAGCCTTAGCTCTTTGTGAAAGGAGAAATCCTTTGTGAAGGGGAAACCCTTGGAGGAGAGTTTTCTCTCCTATTTTTTCTTTGTTCTTTTGTCTTAATCAATAAAAATCTCTCTTTTCTATCTCTTCCTAATTGTGGGTTCCTAACAAATTGGTCCGATCTGCCGGATCCAAATTTGGGGCCAAGAAGAAGGTTCTGCCAGATCCAAAGTTGGGGCCAAGAAGAAGGTTCTGCTGGATCCAAATCTGGGCCAAGAAGAGTGGGCTGCCAGATCTTGATCTCGATGGAGAACAGAATGATGATGGTGGAGAGGACGACCAGCGAGTTGCAGAAGGATGTGGCCTACATCAAGACACATGCCAGATTTGCAGCAAATCAAAGAGCTAGTGATGGAATGTCTGAACAAGAAGAAAAAAGAAGACAGTGATCAAGAAAAGGGGTTTTCGCGTTCTTGGTTGGAAAGAGTGTCCAATTCTTGGGGACTGCCTTATCACTCTTGCAAGGTCACCATTTCAGAGCTGCAACAGGAACCAGAAAAAGGTCCAGAAGTCATTCTTGAAATGAAAGGGAAAGAGGAAAAGATGGGAGCACAACCGTCTGAAATCAAGATCAAGAAAAAGGTTGACGGACTTAAAGAGAACGTGGAACCCAGCATAAAGGAGCTGGATATTGAAGACTAAGGTCCAGATAAAGTTGTTGAGGCAGAGAAGAGGATCGGGGTCATGGAGATGGGGAAAGACCCATGTACAAGGATCAAGCATGGGTTAAAGGACCCTCCAATGGCCAGAAAAGCTTGGTTCTTAATCAACTGGGTGAACCTATCATTTCCAGCATTAAAATTGCTGAATCCAAATCTCTGTACAACACTAGTTGGATCAAACTACACCATGGGTACTGCAAAACTGGGCCATATGAGCTACCCACTGATGAATGCCTTGGAACAAGATGTGGCAGGCAAATTATGGGTTTTTGATAATCTGATCAACTGGTCAATGCAGTTAATGCAGAATCCAGCTCTCCCTTCACCACCACCAAAGCCACCTGATGCAAGCAGCAAAGATCAAGATTACGTCACAGCTGTTCCGATTAAACAGGTTAGCAAATGGAGAGAGTGGCAGGCATTGCAGGACATTAAATCACTCCTTTCAGAAGAGGTTCTTGATGTTATTGTATCCAGCACAAATGATAAGGGGCCTTTCAGTCTTGACAATTTCAGAAAAAAATTGTCTGCTTCATGGAAAGTTGTTGGATTAGAAACTGCACACGCTAGATATAAGCCAAACCCACCAACAACACAAGAGAAGCCGAAGGAAAAGGAAAATGCAGATTCTACTGTTCGGTTGAAGCGGGACCAGATTATTATGGCTAGGGTGTATTTAAGCATTGCAAAGATGAAGAACAACGTTGAACTGTACCAAGAACTAAACTCTCGGATCAGAGAGGGTCGGCATGCTTTAGGTGATACAATTTCTGATTCGGATCTACATCACAGTGCACATGAGAAAGTAAAGGCTATGGGTCAAGTTCTGTCAAAAGCCAGAGAGCTATTGTATGATTGCAAGTTGGTCACTGGAAAACTAAGAGCAATGCTACAGACAGCTGATGAGCAAGTTAGGAGTTTGAAGAAACAGAGCACTTTCCTCAGTCAGTTGGCTGCCAAGACCATACCTAATGGAATTCATTGCTTATCTATGCGCCTTACCATAGATTACCACCTCCTTCCGCCTGAAAAGTGAAAGTTCCCTAGGAGTGAGAATTGGGATGATCCCAATCTTTATCACTATGCACTGTTTTCAGACAATGTCTTGGCTGCTTCTGTTGTTGTTAACTCAACTATTACAAAAGCAAAGGATCCTTCAAAGCTTGTTTTTCATCTTGTTACTGAGAAAATAAATTTTGGAGCCATGAACATGTGGTTTCTTTTGAACCCTCCTGGAAAAGCTACAATCCATGTTGAAAATGTTGATGAGTTTAAGTGGTTGAACTCGTCCTACTGCCCAGTCCTGCGGCAGCTTGAATCTGCTACAATGAAAGGGTATTATTTCAAGGCAGGCCATCCAAACACACTTTCTTCCGGTGCTTCCAATCTGAAGAATAGAAATCCAAAATATCTCTCAATGCTCAACCATCTGAGATTCTATCTTCCACAGCTTTATCCAAAATTGGATAAAATCCTGTTTCTTGATGATGACATTGTTGTTCAGAAGGATTTGACTGGACTATGGGCCGTGGATCTTAATGGGAAAGTAAATGGTGCAGTGACAAGCTTGGCCTTAGTCTTGAGCTGGGTTCATTTATGGCTGGCGTTATGTTTTCCACAACAATTTTGCTCAACATACTTTGGACCAGGTGGAACCAATCCGTAACCTAATTTCCATTGCCAGATTTCAACCTTGAGGACAAGGTTGTTTTGAGGTGGGGTGTAATGTTAGGATATTAGAATAAGGGAGTTAGTTAGGATAGTTAGGATATTAGTTAATGAGTTAGAGGGGTTTATTAGATATAAATAGGGGAAGAAGGATAGAAGGAAGGGGGAATTAATCATTTTGTAAATTAAGCCTTAGCTCTTTGTGAAAGGAGAAATCCTTTGTGAAGGGGAAACCCTTGGAGGAGAGTTTTCTCTCCTATTTTTTTCTTTGTTCTTTTGTCTTAATCAATAAAAATCTCTCTTTTCTATCTCTTCCTAATTGTGGGTTCCTAACAGAGAACCTGCCCAATCTGCATATGAATATCCTACAACTTTGGTATGACCATTGTTTTCATATAAGATACATTTTCTTAGAAACTTTTTATTGTATTTTAAAATGCGAACAACATCCCAATGTTCTTCACAAGGAGAGTTAAGAAATTGACTCACCACACTAACAACAAAACAAATGTTTGGACAAGTCACAGTGAGATAATAAAATTTCCCAACCAGTTTCCTACACTTAAAAAAATTTGGCAATAGTTGGGTGTTAAGATCCATAGGACTGTCTACTGACTTGGCAGTTATTAATCCTGTTTCCTCTAAGATATCCATGCATACTTCCTTTGAGAGATCACTGTGCCACTGTTGGACTATGCTACCTCTATCCCAAGGAAGTAACGAAGTCTACCAAGATCCTTGGTTTAGAAATGATGACAAAGGTGTTGCTTTATCTCTAATATTCCTTGAATATCGCAACTTGTAATGACAATGTCATCAATATACATAATCAAGTAAATACTCCCTGAGTCTGAGTGGTGATAAAACACTAAATGGTAGGCCTCACTTCGATGCATACCAAATTGTTGGACAATAGTGCTAAATCTGCCAAACCATGCCCTAGGGAATTGTTTAAGACCATACAAATATTTATTAAGATGACAAACAAGTCCTGAAGACTCCCCTTGAGCAACAAGTCCTTGGGGATTGTTTAAGACCATACACATATTTATTAAGATGACAAACAAGTCCTGAAGACTCCCCTTGAGCAACAAGTCCTAGAGGTTTCTCCATGTAAATTTCTTTAGAGAGCTCACTATGAAGAAAAACATTTTTGATATCAAGCTAATATAGGGGCCAGTGACGGATAATTGCCATAGAAAAGAATAGTCAAAGCGATGCCATTTTAGCCACAGGTGAGAAAGTATCTCCACGGTCAAGGCCATATATGAATAGTGGATTTGATGATGCTACAAAGCTGAGCATCAACCTTTTTCCATCAAGGACGATCGTCTTTTGGAGCAGAATCAATAGTCTGTAGGTGTTCTTCATAACCTTGACCACAAAGCCAAAGCTTGATTATTGTGTTTAATTCTATACAAATATATCTCATATAGCTTCAAAAGTTTGGTGAACAAACAACATTTTTAAATATTCAATATCAACAATTCAATATACTTTATTTTTTAAGGTGGAAAAGGAGACTATTGGAGATGTAATATAGAACTATTCATCTGCCTTCACCCTACAGCTTAAGATTTTTGGGATGGTCCATGACATGGTATTGAGGTCTCTATGATCAAGTGGTCCAGACTCTAGGACTAGTGTTCAATCTTTGGCACCTTAATTCTTCAAATAAAAAGTTGAATTTCAGCACTAGGTGGGTACTAGGTAGGGATGTTATCCACCCTTCAAGCCCAAAGAGCTCTTGCCTTATGTAAGAGGGCATGCTAGAGATCAATTTTATCTTCATCTACTGCTTTAAGCTTTTAGGATAAGAATGTGAAAATAAATCAGAAACTCTAAAGTTAATGCGGAGGGTCTATGCATGCATTATTCAGTCTGGATAAAAAGTAATGCTTACTGCTTCAGTGCAGCCAAACAAAAGGCTAACTAATGACTTCCACTGGAGAAATGCTTCTAGAGATTGCCCCATCTGCATAGTTGTAAAATGTCATATTGGATTGAACAAAATCAACAAAATTTATAAGGAAATTATGTTTTGTCCAGTGTCCACAATACCAAAAAGGCAATAAATGTAAACTGCAGTTCTCCAAGAAGCAAGTCTTCAGAACCTCCATAATCTTTTTCCAAAAGAGATTCTAACAATTGTGTCTGAGAAGGCCCAAAAAAAAAGTGCACAAATCAGAAAAGTAAACATTTTAAGGTAGGAGTATTGATTACAGTAACCTGTTCTGACATTTACTTTTCAGGGATCAAATAGGCAAGTATGTGTATACCAACCTTGTCAAGATTCAAAGAAGTAAGTTCCTGCCCACTAATCCCCTTGCATTTCACAACACATGGAATTGTGGTATAATAACATCCTCTCCTCTGAGACTTTCCAACAGATGTTGCAGAATTACGAGCCTTCAGCTGCTTGTCTAGTGCTTTCTCCATTGGCATTTTAGTAGTGTTTCTAACTATATCATTTTCACATTCAACAGTAATTTCACCTCCAATTGGCTCTGCTCATAAATTAACAATTAAGAAGTTAATACAATATCAAATTATCAATGAACTATTTAATACAAAGAAAACCTCAGTCAAGCAAATAGTGTACCAAGCCGTTCAATGACGCTTTTTGTGATAAAATTAGATAATCGTTTCCAATCCTCATAATGGCTAAGATTGTAAGGCCCAATTTGTCTGTCAAATTCCAAATTTTTAACAGCTTTACCATATCTTTCATCCTAAAGGAAAATCAGAGAAAACAAAATTAATATTTGCCATAAATTGAAAGGCATGGAATAAAAAGAAATGGGAGCAGAAAAAATATGCCCTTGGTAAGTTGTGGCAGATATATGAACCCAACTCAAATTAACACTGATTTGATGGGATATTAGGGGCTACCCCACATTTTCCACAAAATGTTCAAGATCTGTGAAGGTAAAACCACTAAAATTATAGTTTCCCAAATATTTATCTTGATGACCTAATTTGACCTACAAGATGTAAACTATATGGATCATGACATTTTTCTGCATTATAAAGATGTTATGTGTACTATATCTATATTAAAAATTAAAATAAACACATACCTCTTCCTCGGATACTTTGACTAACCTTTCATCTTGTTGATCCCATTTACGAACAATTACCTGCATGGTACAAGACCAAACTACATAAGCTCTCCGTTACATTTTTCTAATATTTTTTGATATATAAATTAACCACAAGGATCAAACAGATGACCACTGGTTAACAGATCAAGTGGCTTTCCTAGATTCTAGGTGATATTGTTCTAATGGCCTTTTTAGAGAAATGTCTTCGTAAGATACAGAGAAAATGGCATAAGGATTTTATCCTCTCTGTTCTCACATTGGTAACTTTCTCTTCACTTCACTAAAATCTGTGGTTATAAGAGGAAAAGTCTAATCAATATATTTTAGATCCATTTTAGCTATAATTAAGACAATTGAAGTGCACTTACACCACAAAATTTTCAAAAGACCGGACTATGGGACCTAGAAGGCAATAACTACATGTAATTTAAACTTGTCATCATTCAGCAAGGAAATACAGTCACAGGACAACTTTTAGCTCAATTAGCAGGAAATGTCTTCTTTCTGAGTTAGAATCTTCTAAAAATTAGTCATTGGTTGATATTCAAAACTAATTCTTTTTATATATCTTTAAGCTTTCATGTATCCTGGAAATTTTCCATTAGGCCAGTACTGAAACAAAATTACATGAATCAAGTCACTTGAGAATCTATCAAGACATCATAGCAAAATATCAATATAATCAAGGATTCCAGCCAAAAAACATTTAAAACTAGAGCATAAAGGTTACACCCATCTCAACTATGATTCCATTGACAAATAATAACTTTTTTATGTGATAACATAAGTTATAACATTAAGGTATAGATCCTGTCATGAATTGTAAACTGGAAAAAAGATTTAATCACAGCTCAGTTAACCTAGATTAATGTAAACTTAATTGAATCATTTGAGACACTGAATTTTTTAATTCCGGACCTCTGAAGGGCCAGCATCAATAAAGAATCCAATAATTGGTGAGAACTCCTTTCCATCTCTGCATAAATCCAAAAGAGAGAGAGAGAATCAATACACCAAACAATTTGAAATATTATGCTACAAAAAAGAAACATTAATTCTAACAAGTGACAGAAACAATGATGTCCTATGCTTAAAATTTTTATTGTCAGCAAACATAATAATAGAGATACAGTAAGCAAACCAAAAATCATCTCCAAGACTACCAAGGTTATTTTCCAAAAAATACACAAGGCCACAGTATACAAGATTAAAAAGACACTCACACACACAGAAAGGGAAACTATAGTAAAAGCCTTGCTTCATCATACACAAGCACATCCACCACTCCTATCTTAGCCTTTTAATCCAATAATAGGCCGACACATATATCCATAGGTAAAGATAGGATTTTGCAGGAATAAGAACTAAACAAAAGAGAAAGTGATGTGGGAAAAAAAAAATTAAATAACTGTTATAAGTAGAACTGTAGAAGTTATAACTGTTATTAGAGGGGGTAGTTAGCGGCATAAGGGACAGGAGTTTTTATATGAATGAGAAGTGTATCTTCCAGAGATATCATGTATGGTTTCTTATGAATGTAGCAACATTGTGTGTGAAAGTTCATTGTCTTCTACAATCATCTCTAGGTTGAACAAAAACATTGTAAAATTCAAACCTGGTTGATGAGCTATAATACACAAAATGAGTTCCTGGAGGAATCATCTTAATACCCTTAAAAGCAGGCCCCACAGAGAACATCTACAAAACCAAACAAAACACAAGCAAAAAAAAAATAAAAATGTCACATTGTTCAGTGTCAATTGCGAAACAAAGTTGAATTCATGGTTATCTTTTGCTTCAAATTTTATTTTCAGATACCAAGACAAGTTTATAACAACATTAAAGAAAAGATAAGAACAACAACATACAAAGAAACAATTTAGTAATCCAGAAGAATAATAAAAGGAATATGGTTAAAGAGGAAAATTGTTTAGTACTTGAGTATCAATCGCAATAAGGGTGTACTGAGGAACATCGAGGAAGAGAAGAGTGACACCGTGCTTCACAAGCTCTAACGCTGTTTCAGAATCCATAGATTAGAGGAAAATGAACAATTGAGAAATGAAGCGTTGAACACACTAGTGCTATGCTGCAAATTCAGCTTTGCAACTAAGAACAATTGAGAATTCAGAACACTCTTCTAGAGCTTTTAAGGGGGGTGGTACGGATAGTAAAAATTTTAAAATTTGTCTATATATTATTAAGTAGCCCAAAATACAATAATAAAAAAAGTATAATTTGTTTTTCTTTAAATTTTAACTCATTATTTTTTTTTAAGTTCTTGGGTATCCTCGTTATTAAATACCAAAGGTTTACAATTTTTTTCTAACATGAGTTTAATTTTCATATTTTATTATTTTAAATATATTTATGTTATTAATTAATTACGATGTATATTGTAAAACATAATGATTTTCTGATTCAGCAGTAATAATATAATTGAATTTCCATTTTATTACCCACTAATCATACTTCTGATTTTTTTTAATCTCTGATAATACTTTTAGCATAACTTTTTCTTATTATAGTTTTTTTCATATTTTGTAATCTATTGATGTGAAATGTTAATTGATTAATATTAAAAATTAAGGATTAAACTCTTGTGTTTTTTCTTTTCTCAATAATAATTTGATCAAACACTTGTATTTATTATGAAATTAGTTTGAAGCAACTCGACCACAGTTAAATTGATTTTTTATTAAATAAGTAATTGTTTATTTTTTAATTTTTGGTTTTATAAAATTATAAATTTATATGACCTAAATATTGTGCTATGAATTATTATTTCACTAATATTAACTTAACCATAATTCAATTATTAAACCTCGAGCCAATGTCTTCATTAATCTAACAAGCAATTGATTAAAAAAGAATTAACTTTTACCATTGTATCGACCATAAAATCATTTTGAGTATAAAATTAATTAAATTATCTTCCTACATATTACAAGTGTTTTAAAATTATTGACACCACATATTATATGTGTGTGATTATTAGGTATGGGTAGGGTATAAGAGCTTACTACGTAGAATTATATTTTTGAGAATATTTTTATTGAAAATATTATTTTCATTACAAGTTTTTTATAACTATTTGTTATTTACATGAATTTTTTATTTTAATTTTTAAAAATAAAATAATGTAAAAGTAGAAAATAAATTTATTCTTATGAAAATGTAATATTATGTTCTTTTTACATAGGAACAGAGTGAGTGAAAAGCATGTATCATATAAATTTCTGAAAATATAAATATTTGAAAATATATTTTAGTAATTTGCACAATATTTTATGAGAACATTTACTTGTCTGGAAATAACTTTCTAAAAATTAAATTTTTTAATATTTTACATTGTCAATCTATTATAATCCGTTATAAATGTAATTTTTAAGAGAGTTGAAATAAAATTTAATTGATTTAAAAATAATATTTTATAATTAACTGACAATATAAAAAGTATTTACACTAGTAATGTAAATTAAAATATTTTAATCTAACCAGTGAAATCTCACTTTTCTAATTCTTAATTATACATTATTAATATTCACCTCTTTATATATTTATATCTTGCCTTATAAAGTGTAATTTTTTTAATTAAAAATCGTATATATCTTTTATAAATTATCCGATTTGGTAAAAAATAAATAAATATTTCCAATCATTTCAAATTACTTTATTTTACTCTTGAGTGTATAAATTAATTTATACAAAATAGTTCAGGTTAATCAATAATCTTAAATATAAATCTTAAGTATATTGAAATAAATATGTAGAAAAAATTATCATTCATATTAGTCAAATTATGTTTCATATTAATCTTATTCTACTAAAGTAAAATTATCTCACGACAAAATTACCTGTGCATTTATCATAGCATTTTACTTTTTAATTTACTGTCTTCTATTGTTAAATTAAGTTTTACTAGATTTTTAATTCAATAACTAGAAACAATTCTATACCAATTTACAGTATTTATTAAAAATAAATTTAAAGTTTCAATGTCATTAATTTATTATGAGCGAACTCATTCCATTAATCCATTATTTGAAAGAAAGAATTCTATATAAAAATATAATAATAGATTATATATATTTTTAACGACTAACATTACACCTAATTAACTCATAAATATTATGATCAATTACCAGCTAATTAATTCATAAATATTAAATTCTCTGTGAAAACATTTTTCTTTTATAATTTCTGGCAAGGGAACAGTAAATATAAGATTACAGTGATCAAAACTAAACATAAAAGGATTTACTGCTTTTTCTATTCAAACATCAAAATTCCATTTTCTATATTTGACCAATCATATCCATAGGCATTCACACTATAATCATATCACAAACTTAGTTAGTTGTATAATTCAACTTTAAATTTGATTAGTAGATGGGCTTGGAATATCATATCTTTAAATTAATCTTATCTCAACATTGATTGTTTCTGGATCTTTCTGGTTCTTTTATTATTGTTTGTGTTCTGAGCAAAAGAGTCTACACTAGTGATTTTGCACTATTAATAATTGGAAATATGAGATTCTTCTAAATGAATGTCAAAATTTTAAAATCTTAAAAATAATGCCCTTTTTGCTACATAACATTTAAGAATCAATCCTAGATATCAGATACTCAGATGACAGAAGGTCTCCCATGTCTTAACTTCCACAACAGTGAGAGAACATAAAAACGACAAGATTGACAGCACACACATCAATAGCAATCAAATGAATAAATTTTAATTTTTAATTCATGAAAGATATATAATTTTTATTTTCACCCCTTCAAATCTGAAATCATTGTTAGTAGTCCTTAGTGTTTATTTCAAGATAGATAAATTGCATTTACTTTAGAGTTTTGTAAAAACTTTACATGTATCAAATATCAACATGGCACCACGGATAAGTATTACCTGAAATTTTCACTAGACTTTTTACTGTATAAGTAATTAGCATGTTTCAAGTAATAATAGACAAAACCAAAATCAAATATTTCAACTTCTAAAAGATAAAAAAAAAGTTATAAATAAAATTAATTCTCATTCTTTTTATATGATTTAAAGACAGCTATATGCCTACAATTTAAGTTTTTTTTTTTTTTTTTTTTTTTTTTTTTTTTTTTTTTTATATACAGTTTAAGATGTTACAATAAGTAATACACATGGTATGGTATGAGTGTGAGCAAGTATAAGTTAAACTTTTTTATACATAAAGTCTAAATTAAACTTGTTGAGTTCAAAAAATGAACCATCTATTAGAGACCAGGGAAACTCCATAGAAAGATGCTAAGGCAACATGGTAAAACCCATAGAATCAATTTTATTTATTTTTTAAATAAAAAGGAAAAAACCTTAAGAAACTGACCTAAATTGGAAGACCAAAGAAGCACATGACATATATATAGAATCACTTAACTTAAAACTTCGGTTAATAAGCCCAATCATGAGTTTGTGAATAAAAAAAATCAAACATTATTGGCTTATAATACTTAAATTACTATTTTTTATTTTTTAAAAGAGTTTTCTTTTTTTATTTTCTTAAACATCAAATAATGCAAAGGCCCAAAGTTTTTTTGTCCTTTTATTTTCTCCCCTCCTACTTTAATTTTTCTGTTTTGTTCTTTTTTCTTCTAACGAAATCTCTTTCCTTCATCTCTCTTTTAACTAAATATTTAATAAACATTTATAAACATGAAATGAAATGAAAATGATAGAATATGACTAGTTGCCTGATAAGATTAATTCACTCAAACCTAAAAAAGGATAGTAGTTAAGCACACAGGTCAAATATTAATAAACCACTACTTTTGTTTAAAACAATTTTAAGTATGCATTTGAGCATTTCCATAATAATAACAATTAGAGATACAGGGACATAACAGTAATTCACACAACGTATTATATTATGATTCAACATTCATCAAGTATTATTCTTCAATTTTGAATACACTCTCAATCAAGAGGTACCATCTATGAGAATCTAATCAATCTTTTAACATAATTAATTAATTAATTAATTAATCCTTATCTAAAATGATAAAGCATCATTTCAAAACTCAAAACGTATACCTTTCTTGTGTTGGAGCGTCATTGATTGCTGGCGAAACAGGCGACCTAACTTTTAAAACAGCAATAATAAAACAAAATTCAAAATTCGAAAGAACCATATTAGTAATAATCACTGTCAAAATCAAAATTTAAAATTCTTAAAAACAGTACTATAATTACGCCAAGAGAGAGTGGTAATTTCAGTAAAAACTCAAAACCATTGTGGTAAATACGTAAATCCAAATCCTCGTGAAAAAAACAAAAAAAATCTGGAAAAGAAGAAAGTGAATTAATTTTGTTCACCTGATTTCGCTGCCAATCACATTCACATGCAAATGCAAATGCAATGTATATTTATTATAGGCCCATCTATTATGCCGGCCTCGGTTTGGTTATACGGCGTCGTTTTGGATGTGTGACTATTGTCTCTTCTCTTCGTTCGTCGGTTACTAGAAACACCAATTATCTTTCTCTTTCTCTCTCTTTTCTTTCTTGTTCTTCTTCACACTGAGTTGACTGAGTCTTCCTAACTCGCTCTCTACTCTCAGCTACTCTTCGCATTCTCTGCATTTCCCTCTCCGATCACATACACGCCTTTTCTCTTCGTCTGGTAATCTCGCTTTTCGCTCTCTACTCTTCACTGTAATTTAAGTGATCCGTTCGCGCAGTTGCGATAACTGGTGTTGTTTTGTTTTTTTTTCGATTTTCGATTCGAATGCTGCGGTGTTAGGGTTTAGGATTGAAATGCGAGTGTTTGTGAACGTAGATTCGGGGAGTGTAGTGCAGCGTATGCTGAGATCTTGCTGTTTAGTTTTTATTTTTCCTTTTTTCTCGGATTTTTTTGGGGGATTTGGTTGCGTCGCTTCAATTTCGCATTGAATCTGTTGGTTTATAGTTTTCATATGCTTCAATGTTATGATTTTGGTTCTGTATTGATCTCATTAGTTTCTGTGTTTATCTGTCTTTGCTCGCGTGAATCATGTCTGATGCTTCGAATTGTGCTGTCTAGAGAGTTGTGTGCGGTGATTTTGCAGTGTATCTGGTTGTGGTGCTGGAAGTGGAAGCTCAGTCCTAAAGAATTTGCTGTTGCGAAAATGGATTTCGTTGGGAATTGTTTTTTATTTTTATTTTTCCGGACTAATGAGATTGAGAACTGTTGAAAACTGAAATACTATGGTTTGAGAAGGGGTGGAGAATTGAGAGTGAATCAGAAATTCAGAATAAGAACGAATTATTTTTGTTTTATGGACTAATAGAGTCATTAGAGTGTGTAATCTTTTAGGGGGAGGGGGTGTTACTGCAGTGCGCTATGTTTTCATGATTTTCTAACTTCAGATCTTGACTTAAGAGTTTGATTTTGGTTGTTAAATTCATTCTTTACATTGAACTTGTTTTCAGGAATTAAATGGTGTTTTGAGAAGCTTTTATTATTGACTTTGATTGGATGTCTTCCTTTTGTTTTTAGAATAAAGCTGACAGGGATGTCAGAGAAAGCTCTTAGGGATCTCAATACAATACTTGGAACTGAAAGGAAGAATGAGGACTCCAGTAAGGCTTGTTTAACCAAGCCTCCTGTTGACAATGCTGATGAAAATATTGAAGAATGGCAAAAGAAAAAGAACTGTTCCTCCTTGGTTTTTCCAGCTATTAATGGGAATCAGGCTGTGACTGCTAATTCTGGTGCAGAGGTTGGAAATGCAGAAGTAGAATACATCGAATCTGAGAACTTGAATGATCTAGAAGATATTGATACTTGTCTCAAGGTATTGCTTTATCCACTTTTCAGTCAATGAACTAGCAGGGTTCGAAAGTTGATAGCCATTGAAATTGGTTTAGCTTAAATGATTGACTGCTGTGTGTTTCATTTTTCCTTTTTAGTTACTTTCCTCTGGTTATTATCCTTATATAAGAAATGCAACCATTATATTATGTGAAAATAGTTGTTTGGTTTTGTTACAGACCCTCCTAGCTGGACTTGACTCAAAGGATTGGGTCTTGGTTTGTGATGCACTAAATAATGTACGTCGATTGTCCATATTTCGTAAGGAAGCAATGCTTGATATGCTGTAAGTATCAAACTATTTTTCTTTTCCTGATTGCAATGTGGTTTTTAAACTCAAAATATGATTGATTAATTTGTTATGGTTTTTATTTGGATTTATTAAATATTTATATGTTGTATTGTAAATAGGGGGGATGTGATCACATCTATTGCAAAATCCCTGAAAAATCCCAGAAGTGCTGTTTGCAAAACTGCCATTATGACATCTGCTGACATTTTCAGTGCATATAATGATCTTATAATAGATTCATTGGACCCTCTGGTAAGTCTAACATTCGTTATGCGTACTAATAAATTTCCTTACTTAAGCTATATGAAATCTCATAATACACTTGATAGTGTAATTCTTAAATTAACACATTCTATGTGAAATTCTTATATCATGAATACAGCTAGTACAGCTTCTTCTGAAGGCCTCACAGGATAAACGCTTTGTATGTGAGGCAGCTGAAAAGGCCTTGATATCAATGACTACTTGGATTTCTCCTATTTCTTTATTGCCAAAATTGCAACCATACCTTAAGAACAGGAATCCTCGCATCCGAGCAAAGGCATCAATGTGCTTTTCTCGAAGCGTTCCACGACTGGTATGAGCACATTTATGACTTTTGGCCTATACTGATGACATTTAAGTCATGTTCATATTGAACTTTTGCCACAAAGTGATTTTCTCAGATGCAAAATGAAAAGAAAAGAAAAATAAAGCAGATCAATGATGCAGAAAAATAACCCTCCTCATTGTTGTATGCCAAAATGTCTTCCTTGAATATGGACATCTGATTGAATTGGTTCTGTTTCAGTTCCAAATTTATTCAATAAAGCTTCGAATGTCTGTAATTTGAGGAATGGTTAATCATGAACATGCCTATAACATTTCTTAATTGATAGATAGCACGACCTAAAGTTTTTAATTTCTTTGATAACTAAGTAAATGCATTATGTTTCTTGGTTAATGCTAATCTGTTTTACCTGCTAGTAACAATGACCTTATAACTGTTGTAAGTCTACCGTGCAATGCTCTGAAACTGTTTGTAAAATAAACTACATGTGTATAGTTATGTATTCATGTCACTTTCTCTATAATTGTCTGTTCTGCTATCAATAGATCTATGCTTCAACAGAATCTATAGAAGGGTGGGTTTTTTCTAAAAATATTTAAATGACTACTTCATTTTAAATTTTATTACGTGCATTATCTCGTTGGAATTTGAAGGGATTTTGTTGAACTAGAAAGGTTCATGAATATTGAGAGCCTCTATTAGCAACATGGATGTGAAGCATTAACATTTGTTATTTTGTACACTTGAACTTTACTCAAAAAGGGTGCAGAAGGCATAAAGACATATGGGATTGACAAATTGATCCAAGTAGCTGCATCGCAGTTGAGTGATCAGCTCCCTGAGTCCAGGGAAGCAGCCCGAGCTCTACTTCTTGAGCTTCAAAATGTGTATGAGAAATTTCATGATCTCGTGCCTGCTAATGTCAATGAAAATGAGCACACAGTCAATGAACATGAGCACACTGTCAATGAGAATACAGAGATGGGATCTTGGGAAAGCTTCTGTCAGTCAAAACTTTCTCCTTTAAGTGCTCAAGCTGTACTTCGTGTGACCAGTATCGCTCGGGAGGGTCTTGTTTCATGACACGAACATTAACTTGGGTTAGTGGACTTCATGAATTCCCTGGTTTGCTTATCATTTTCTACTGTAAATACAGTACTACAATTGAGATGATTGAGTTTGTCGAAGCACGTGTTGAGCCCAAGATTTATAATGTATTATTTTTCCCCTAGCTGGGTTACCTATATTACTTTTCATTAATATTTGATAGATATATAAATTGCCTTAGTTTTGTTGTCTTGATTATTTTCTTCTTTTTGCAATACACTATCCGCAGTGGAAAATAGTTTGTGTAGTGTAGATTTACAAATAAATGGGCCCGAAACTTTTGGATCAGCATTCGTATCACCGGCTTGTGGTGATTTTTTGGGCTACTTATCAGGCTTGCCATTTTTAATTGCCCTGAAAATTTAAAACATAATAAAATGAAAAAGGCTTCATAATAGGTGGAAACTCGATTTAATTGGAGACTGAATGCCAGAAATGTGTAGCTGGGATTTTTTTACCAAAACACACTTCTCAGACAAAAATTTCGAAAATATACAACCTGCAAATTATTTCCCGGAACACACATATTTACTATTCATATTGGAAATTCAGGTTGGGATCCAAATTTACATTATGGTTTTGTTAATTTTTTATTCACATTTAGAAATTGGATCTCCTTAACCGGGTTTCTAAAAGTGTTTTTCTATTATTTTTCGTTTTTAACTTTTAAAGCATAATTAACTTAAAAAAAAATTACTAATTAATTTAATTACATTAAAAATTAATTGAATTAAAATATATTTTAATTTTTTATACAAAATATCTTATTTAATAAAGTGGAATTTTATTTGAAAATTATATTAACTAGGAAATAAAATTGAAAGAAGAGTTGACATGATAGTAGCTAAATAGCTAAAGATTAGAATTCATTAAAGAAAATACAATACATGCTATGTTTTTTAAATGGTAATACTTATTAAGAAAAATGTGATATACATGCAATTGGATAGTGAAATAAAATTTTAAATGAATAGTGTGAAATAAATTTTTACATGAATAGTGAAATAAAATGTGATAAAATTCTGTAAATGGTTATAACTATATTTAAATTTTTTCATCATGAAATAAAATTGGTTATTTATTTAATGAATAGTGTTAAATTATGTGTCTTTAGGGGTCATCACAATATAAACTCATTATTTAGATAGTGATCTAATTAAAAAATTGTCAATTCATACAATTTTAAAGTTTATTTCTTTAACGATCCAATCTATATGTAACGCTCCTTGAGTCTCTCTCGTTGTCCATGCCCTCTTGTTTCTCTTCTAAGTCCCAAAAGAGTCTCGAGAGGGTCAAGTCCAATCAAGGTCGCTGCTCCTTTGATTTCATCTCCCAATTCCATTCCCTCAGTGCCAATGAAGCGGAAGAAGTGGTCGGAACTTGAAGAGCAAACCCTACTCTTTAAATACTCAGAACTCCTCCGTTCAGGGACACTCGCCAAGCTGAAAACACGTGAGAAGAAGTTCAAACCGGTCGCGGAGCACGTGAACGCCGTGCACCACCTTCGCGACCCATCATCTTTCCCATTCAAGTGGTCGTGGCGAGATGTTTCGATTAAAGTACAGAACATGCGCCACCAGTACCTCGGCGTGAAACAGAAGATCCGCCTCTCCCCTCACCATTTCAATTGGAAAGACGGTCCCAACCACTGGGAGAATTTCCTCAAGTATAAAGAAGTTTTCGGCGATGTTCAATTGTTAGAATCCCCCAAACCCCTCACTACTGCTAAATTAGGGTTTGAATTGGATTCCATTGACTCCGATGATGACGATGATGATGATGATGATGAGGATGATGATGATGTTGATGATGATGTTGATGATGAGGAGGAGGTTTCGATGGTTAAGAGATTAGGTTCTGTTGTGGAGTTAAGAGAGGCGGTGGTGAAGAGGGAGGAGAGGAGGCGGGAGAGGGAGTTTCGGCGGGAGAAAGGTGAAGCGGAGCGGGAGAGGAAGAGGAGGGAGGCGGAGTTTAAGCGGGAGAGGAGGAGGGAATTGTTGGAGGATCGAGAGGTGGAGTGGGAAGAGAGACAATTTCGGTTGGTAAAGAGGGAGGTGGAGAAGAGGGTAAGGTTAGAGCGTGAGCTTGAAGCGGAACGAAGATGGAGGAAGAGGATTGAGGAGAAGATGGAAGAGGAAGAGATGGAATGGCGACAGAGGATGGTGGCAATGCAGGTTGAACATGAGAAGCAGATGATGCAGATGCATGTTGAGGCTTGTCAGAACCAAATGCAGGTTCTTGGGATCATGGCTAGGTTGCTTTGTCAGTTTTTTGGGTCTGGAAATGATGGATTGGGGAATGGGTTGGGAGCATTGAATCATCAGGTTTTGCAGCATCATGGAGGTGAATTGGGTAATGTAAAGCCTGACGCCAATTCGCCTTCTGAATTCATTTAGTTTTAAGTGATTTTTTTTTTTTGTTTCTGGAGATTTTAACATGGAATGTGCAATTTCATTACTCATCCTTTGCAATTGTATCATATTATCTTGGAAGGGGATGTGAAACTTTGGGGGAAACTAGAGCATGTTTTTAACTTTTTAAGTGATATTTCTACTGTGCTTGCAGAGACGATGTAAAGAGTAGTAACCTTTTAGTACTTGTAAAGTAATTGTTTTATGATTTCTGCTGCTATGTATATGCATTAGTTATTGTGTTGCATCTGGATGTTGAAGTTTGGCCAAGACATGTTAGAAAAAGGAATAGAGTAACTAATTTGATCAAAATAGAGAAACTTGGGTAATTCCCAATCTATGATGTGAGTGAATAAGTATCTTTCTTTCTGTTTTACACTAAAATGTTAATTTTCACTGTCAAATGGTCACGTTAGTTTCATCTTTTGGATGGGGGAAGGGAGGGGAGTGTTTCTAATGATTATTGAACCCAATCAAACTCCCTCTTTTTTGCATTAAACATTGCAGGAAAGCTGGTTCTTTTGTTTTTCTTCAACAACTGTTTTTTTTTTCTTTTTCAGAGTTTAGTAGCTGTTTGACAATACACACGCATCAATTGGTTTAGTATTTGTATTCACAAGTTTAAGTTTAATAAGAATATTTGTAGATGCAATGTAGATTTGATGTTTTCTATCATCAAAAGTGGGTACAAACTTCTAGCTCCTTTGGCTTATATAAATTATTGAGTCAATGTTAGGAATGGAATTTAACTTGCTTGTTTGTGCTGGACTGTAATGCTTTATCATTATATCTTCTGAAACATTTTTGTCCGATATTAAAATAATCATTTCTTAGATGTCCTTGATAATTTTTTCTGTTTCCAACTGAATGTTTTGTTCATTTACTTGTTGATGCTGTTGTGGAAGTTCATTGATTCTTTTTTTGCTAGAAGTTTGCTCTTGATATTACTAGGATGCTCTGATATTTCTTTGCCCAAAACTGCTGAGATTCTATTTGATGTTTAGTGGTTCTAAAATTATTTCTTATATTGACTAATATTAAATTGTTTAGCGAAACTTAGATGCTTAATGCTGAGTTTGTGTTACAAAGAGTTTAACTTGCTTCAATATTCTGGATTGTACTTTACTATCATAAATTTGGGTTAATTAAGTATTTTTTTTCTCTCAACTATTTCATATTTCAGATTTTAGTTTCTCTAAATTTTTTTGTCAACTTTTAGTTCATTATTTAATTTTTTGTCAGCATTTTTAGTTCTTATAGTTAAATTAGAACTGTAAGTGTTGATTTGGTCAGAGAAGAAAGGTCATGTGTCACTCCCATATGAGCATTTAACAGATTAATTTAATGTTATGGACTAGAAATAGGAAGGAATATAAATGAGGGATTAAAAGTTGGTAAAAACTTTAGAGGGATTATATTTTGAAATTTAAAATAATTAAGAAATTAAAAGCGTAATTAACCCTGTAAACTCTGGAAAACTATAAATGATAATTGTATATTTATTTTTATTGATAAATGATAATATATTCTACATCAGCCACAGTTCATAATTCGTTCCAATTACTCACGTGGCTGTGATTTACTGGTAGAAGATTAATTGATATTTAGTTGCCCAAAAACAATTGGCATTCATTTTGATGGTTTTAAAATCATTTCATTCCACTGAAAATTGAATATCAATACCAGAGATGAAACTATCATTTTTGACCTTTCCATCAGTTATGGGACTCAAGGTGAGGGACATTAAGTTACTATGGGAAAGTTATTGTGAAAATTTCATTATAATTAGCTGACTGCTCCGAAAGGAGTTGGTACTCATTACAATGACTTTAGATATTTTTTTTTTAAATCACTTTCAATAATTAATCTTATCACTAAATATCAAATAATATCAAATACAAAAAAGGACATGAAAACGAAATGACTCTAAAATATAGGATAAATATTGAAAATAGAAAATCAATTCAATTTCATTTTTTTAATTTTTAATTTTTTATTTGTGAAATATATCTTCATCAAATTTAACGGTAAAAAATCTAGACTAAAATTCAACAAGGCTAAAAATAAAAACATCAAAATTAAAAATAAAATCAAATAATTGTAACTATTTTTTCGAGCTAGTTACCTTTAGGGGTGGGTAAGCGGGCGACCCGTCTTGTATAGGTCCGCGAAAAGCTTGGTCCGCTCTGCTCCACAATGTTAAGCGGACCTAATTTGATGGTCCGCTCACACCCTGCGGGTCCAACGGGCCGGTCTGTGGGCCTAATTAAAAAATTAAAAAAAATGCTAAATTTAGAATTTTAAGAAAATGTTAAAAGAAATGCTATATTTTACTTCTTAAATTTTTAATAAAATAAGTCAACAACATAACTTTTTAATTATCTCCAACAACAAATTTAAATTCACCACCACCTGCTAAACCATTATTATGCAAAAAACTTTTCCTTCAAATAGTCTCGCATTTATCATTAGAAGAAACATTATTAATGAAAAAGTTTTCCGCTCAATCCCCATCCTTTCGCAAAACCATATATAACTTTGATCATCTCACGTCCCCCGAATGTGATGAAGGAAAATTAAGCATTTGACTATTTAACTTCTAATTTGTATCAACATATTGTGCAGTTAATGAAACATAACCCTCACAAATACAAGATGTCCACACATCAGATATCAAGCTTATTCAACATGTATTTCACAAATAATGGTAGCAACACGCCTAGATGATACCTTAACATAAGGATGTGAATACCGTAATAATTCTTTAAACCTCCTATATTCAACAATAGAGAATGGAAGATCATGTTTAATAAGCATCATATATATCATATATCATTTTACATACCACATTGTGATAAAGTTTTTTAATTTTTGATCTCTCATTATGATCAAGAATCATTTTTTCATTATTAGGATTAGGAGACTGGGAGAGTATGACGTGCAGAAAGATTGAGAGGTAGGAAACGAAATTAGGGTTTCAATTTCCAACCCTTTAAATAATGCGGGTTTGTGGATCACACCGCGGACTTGTGGGTTAGGCCCGCAAAATCCGCGAGTTGTGCGGGGCGGACTTTTATGGACTATACCCTTAAATTTTTTAAAAAATTTGATTCAAACCCACGTGAGTCGCAGGGTCTGCAGCCAACTCATAGACTTTCATCCATGTACCCAACCCATCCCTAGTTACCTCTCATTATATTTAATTTCAAAGATCACTTGTTGAAGAGACAAGTGTTTCATTATTGAACCGAGGATTTTGGTTTTGGGTGGCACATGCATCATACACCATGAACAGCTGTTTGAAAATTAATTAAAACAAAACTAGGTCCATTCCTCTGTTTCAGTTGAACCTTGTTCGCCTCGTGGTTTTCTCAAATTGTTCTTTTGTTTTTGTCTCAATCAGTAGCGTCAATTTAATCTTATGTCAATAAAGAATTTTTAGACAAAACATTTGTTTTCTTTTCAAACATGATTGCCTCTTAGCCTTTTTAAGGTTTTACTTATTATATCAATTATCACACGTGTCCTCAAATTTTGCTAATACAAGACAAGATATCCTTCCAGTTCGAAATACCAACCTGTGGTTATTTCTTTATTAGATGTACACGACCACTTGAATATGTTAATGTAAAATTCTCACTCATTCTCCTTAAAATTTATCAAAATTCTTAAAGTAATTGCATATATTATGACGGTGGATGTTCAATCCATGGTGTTAATAATAAGTGTTAGCGATTGGTTTAGATGAATTTGAAATTATTTTAGTTTCAATTTAGTTTAGATGAATTTGGAATTATTTTAGTTTCAATTTAGTTTACAACAACAAAATTAGGACCAATAATTGTAAGAATTCAATTATAAGTAACTTATTCAATTAAATAATTCAATCGAATTTTATAACGTTATTTTAAATTATCATTCAAATTAAACCATATTTAAAGTTGATCAATTTAATTTCCAATTCTAAATTAAAAATATAAATTAGAATCAGGAGAAAGAGAAATAACCATTGAATTTAAAAATTATTTATGGAATTAGTCTTCCACAAATATCTCTAATGAAGATTAAAAAAAGAACATTGACAGAAAAGAGAGAGAAAAAAGATAAACATACAAAAAGCTAAAAACTCAAAACTACAAATTAGAAAAAATGAGTAGTAGTAAGTGTTTCTATTAATAAAATAGACCAAATTCAATATTGAATATATAGGCTTTATAAGCCAAAATGTGAATTAAACAAGGGGAGAAAACAGAGAGTATTTTATGTAATTCATACTTTTTAACAAATTTGAAAAAATGAGTAGTAGTAGTGTTTCCCTTGATCTCTGTTTCAAAACTTTTAAACTTAAATTTCGTTTTCTTAGTCTCTTTGTAGGCTGGTTTTGCTTGTTGTCACATTTCATGTAATTCATACTTTTTTTCTTCAACCTCCCTAGTCTTGCAACTTGCTTATATAATCATGAGAGAATCCATTCTTGCAACTTGGTTAAGTTACAAATTTATCAAAGTTTACTGTACCAGGTGATATCGTTAGAATATAAATTAATAATTCATGTAAGATAAATGTTTATTTTCTCATATAATAAATAGTAGAGTAAAAACAATTTTAAATAAGTATATGGTTGACACATTTAGTTGAGGCTTTTAATGATTATGTTAGCTTTAATTTAGTTTTGATGATCAGATTTTGGTTGTTGATAGGTAATATGTAAATTATATCGATTACATATTTTCATTAAATAAATACCTTCTCCTAATTTAAACTTTTACAAAGCAAAAAAAAAAAAAAGAAAAAGAAAAAGAATAAGGATTTAAAACTATGTTTTATAAACAAACTTCAACCAATAAAACTATGTCATATTTAAAGCTAATGTTTTTTTTTTTAACATGTTTGACATAATATTAGCCTTTTTGATGCTTAATGGAATGCCCAATTAAGGTTAGTAGTTATACCCTAGATGTTTAAGGAAATTTTTGGTTTGTGATGTGAATACTTGATGCTGCTAGTAACAATTAACCAACCAATATATTATAGTAAGGTGGAATTTTGCTGGTACAAATGTTGAATAGAGTATTTCTTCCTTAGTATTTGTCATTATTGCATGATTCGTATGAATCTCTCAACATTGGATGCTAATGTGCGTGACTCTTCAACTCAAAATTGACAGTGATTTTGATATCCAATCTGAATGTTAGATGTTACAGTGCGTCAAACCTAACAGTCCAAATAAAAGTGGTTCACTATCATATGAAGAAACAAAATAGTGAGGTTTGATAGAAGAGAAGAAAGAAATTGAAATTCTAGTCTTATATATATAATTTTATGACCTAAGAATGACATCATTTGGCTCCTGTATAATTTTGTTTCATTTTGGTTCTATATTAACTTTGGCCATGGACATGTCACATGGATGAAATAGTGTCATTTTTTTTGGTCTTATTAAGTTACAAATTAACATTGATGAACATGATAGTGATAAAATTTACAGTAGAATAAAATTTACAAATATCTTTTATTTATGAGAAGGTGGTATCCTATTTTACTAACACTAAATACTGCAAAAGTAGGACAAATCAAGAGAGTTAAGGTAGACCCAAAACCATTTGGTCAAACATATAAAATAATAGAGTAAACTACTTTCTTCATTTTTTGAGAAATACAATAAAAATATATTGTATCTTACTTTGTTTTTTAGAGTTCTTGGTCAAAATTCCTTTAAAAAAATTACTACTGAAATGTTTTTTACACCTTACCTTTATCAAAGATGCGAATATTGCATGTATTTTTAATTGCCTTCACTTGTGTTAAAATAAGTATTATTATTTCTTGAAATAAACATATGTTACATTTTACTTATTTTTTTTCAGAACTTAAAGAGAAGGACCCAAATAATGTAGGACTTTCTTCTTTAATTTTTTTTATTAACCACTTACATAAGAGTATTGGATTAATTAATTTTTATTAAGGTGTTTAATCTTATTTTTAATAGGAAGAAATTAGACAATCTCTTGCGTCATATGCTCGTTGAGACGTCTCTATAGCTATTTATGATGTAACTGCACAAATTGTTTTCGCTTATCATAAATAAAAAATCTGTAAAAATTGTTTCGGTATAAACATTTGTAATATTAAATATGCATATTGAAGGAAATGTGAAAACGAGGAAAACGATGAACATCAAAGAAATCTGCAAGAAATGTGAAAGAAACGTCAATGTTAAATTATTTTATTTTTTAATATACTAAAAGGAAAACGACGAACATCAAAAGTGGAAGAAATGTGATGTATTTCGAATGTACGTGGGTGATTTCTTTATTATCTTATAATACAAAATGATTTGATTTAATATAATTTAGAAATTCAAATCTTTTATATTTTTTAACAATAAAATTTATTTTGATAAAAGATAGATTTTATGATCACATTGTCAAATATTCCTATGAACAATTTTCATCAGAGATTACTTTTTCTTCTATATTGATTATATTTTCTGGTGCCAGTAAAAAATATGATAATATTTAACATAGATTTATTTATTTAATTTAAATTAAAATCTCTAATTTAATTTACCAAAAAAATTAATTTTTTAATAAAGATTGACACATTCATTTATGTGTGATTTAGTAAAGCTAATACTAAATTGATAATAAATTAATAACACTAATTTATTAATTAAGATAGACGACTAGTAACACTTCTTATTGTTTAAATAATATAAAATAATGCTTTCTAATTTAAAGAACCAATGAAAGAATGATATAATATTTTCTTTTATAATTTACAACACAAAATAAATTATAGAATATGATATTAATATTAAACTCTAATAAGTAAACTAATATATTTATTCATCGAATGACTTATTAGTCCAAATCTAATTTTACCATAAAGTTTAACTTAAGACCTAATAATTTTTTTTAATTAATCATTAATTCTATAAATATTAAATCAAATTCATTGCATAAATAACTTTTGTTAATTGTTATTATAGTCTTACAGCAAAACAAAAAAAAGTTTATTATCTCACTTTCTGATAAATTTCTATTGACCATCAGAATTATATTCACCATCAGATGTTCCAAGTCAATTTAATAGTCTGCATATAAAAATTAATAAATAAAATTGATTAGTATATATTTATATTAATCAATTTGAGTAATTAATGTCCTACTTATACGATTAAGAATAATTTGAATAAAAATTACAAAGATTTATTTCTCATTATCATGATAATTTTGATGATAAGAAATTTCTAATTTTAACTAAGCACATTCTTAAACTAACTTTTTAATTTAACGATAAATATAATAAAAATAAAGCATAATACTTTGTCTGGAACTAAAATTTTCTAACATACTTATTTATCCCGGCACATAAAGCCTAGAAATTATGCTCTATGTCGTAAAACAAGATTACAGTGTTTTAAATTCTTTCATCTTAATCCAGCAGCATGCTTTGACATTTCCAGCAGCATATGCTTTGACATTTCAGCTCTGCAAATATTGATAATAAACAATGGAAATGCAGTTGCGACTCGTTGTTGAGCCTTCATATTACGAGTTAGGTATTGCTCCATCATTGTATCAGAATTGACATGTGCGACGCTGTTTCATCCTTTTCTTTTGGTTACAATGCTCATAATTAATTAGCTTTGTTTTTTTCATACAATGGTGCCAATATGAGCCGTCACGTACGATATTCACATCGATTAAAAATATGACTTTAATAATACATATAAACTGTAAATAATTCTCATTTTTAATTTCAAGAAAATTTTCTAAGATTGATCAGCTGATGATAGGAGTTAATTACCTTCATAGGTATTATCTTGATCAAATTATAAATATTGCCTAACTAAATACATGTGTGTTGTTTTGAATTGGTGGAACAGGAATTTAGAGTCATTTTTATTTTAAGATTATATAAACTTTTTACCCAAATTTATAAGAGAAAAATAAAAATAAATAAATATAGGATAAGAAGTTCACATGATAACAATCAAAAAGTACATGCAGACGGTGGTTTAATTTTAGCTGCTTGATTAATTTCTACTTGACTCTTCTCCCTCATCCGATTTAATTAATTTATTCTAAAATTTCGAGTATCATGCTTATTTTCTGCAAATAAAAGTAATAGTTGGTTCTGATATTGTGATTAACTATAGACATCATATATATGGTTCTTTCTGTGATGAACTTGACTAAAGAAATATTTAATAATCAACGATATATAAATCAGTCAATCAATTACCTTATAAAATATAAAAAATAAAAAGTCACTTATATTTTAAAAATTATCAAAATCTCACCTAAAAGTTACTTCACAAAATATAAAAAATAAAACCTCAACTAATGTACAAATGTTTATAACCCTCACTTGACAATGACGTTTACTTAACGGTAAGCAATGGAATCCTGTGAAAACCTAAGGGCAAATGCCCTTATCCACTTATTCTTCTATTGCGGAAAATCAAATCAAAATAAGAAACCATGCAGTGTGGATAATATATACTTCTAAAACATTTTTTAATATAATCAATTAAAATTTATTAAAAATTACAAAAATATTAAAAACCATTAAGTAACAAATCGAAGAAAAATATAAATTTCTAGAGATTATTAATATATTTTAAAAAAAATATTTTTAATATCTCTTATATAACAAATAAAAATGAATCACAAACTGATATATATCAATACCCAGTGATGGTCAGCAACAACACAGCAAAACCACCAGTCCAAAAGTCAATGTATTGATGTATGTATGACTCTATATCATCACAACAGTCATATATATCTATCTACCCTTTCTTCTGCCATTTGTCAGGGCTTTTCTCTCTATCTGGATGTATTTTTAAGCCTTTTCTTTTGACCCAAAAACATATCCACACATGACCACATCCTCTTATAAAGGAGAAGTTCAGAAAACGAAAACAAGAATGAGGAAACCTTGTTGTGACAAAGAAAGCATCAATACTAAAGGTGCTTGGTCTAAGCAAGAAGACCAAAAGCTCATTGATTACATTCGAGTTCATGGTGAAGGCTGTTGGCGTTCCATTCCCAAAGCTGCTGGTAAGTTTTTCATTTTCATTCTTCTATTTTGTTAATCAGTAATTACAATCTTAGATTAGATTACATTATAGAAAGATACATAATTTTATTATAAATTTTCTGATATTCATACGGATAAAAAACATTACACTTTTTTTATCAATTTTTTTAAAAAATATGCTTATAATTTCATAGATTTATATTTAAATTATAGTACTCAAATCCTTGAATTTCTTGGAGATCGACCAAAGAATTTCTTAGGGTACCATTAATAACCTTGTGGCATTCAACATATCAGGGCTTCATCGTTGTGGCAAAAGCTGTAGGTTAAGATGGTTAAACTACTTAAGACCAGACATCAAACGTGGAATCTTTGCTGAAGATGAAGAAGACCTCATCATCAAACTCCATGCCCTCCTTGGTAACAGGTACCTTCAATAGCCACATATAATAATTAGTTAATAAGAAAATTGAAATAGGATTTTTTTATCAACATATGTTATTATATCATAAATGCACAAACCATTCAATGAATATAATTGAAAATATTTAACAAGTGTGTCTTTAATGCTCCTTAACCAATAATTTTAGATTTCTCATTAGAAAGACCTTGTATAGTTAACCCTAATTAGAAAAAATGTTTAAAAAATTATTTTCACTATAAATTTTGATATTTATTTTTTAACAATATAATTTGAATTTAGTTGTTATGTATCATTAATAAAAAGTTGTACATGGTCAATGAATTATAAATCACAATTGATATAACTTTAATAAAAATCTATTATAATTAGATGATTTTATATTATAATACATAACCTATGAAATGCAATAAAACCTAATGTTCAACAAACTTAAATCAAATTATTATAGCATCTCTTATTATGGTATTGAATAAATTTAACTAATTCATTAGATTAATATATATGTGTGTAAATAGGTGGTCACTGATTGCTGGAAGGTTACCTGGAAGGACAGACAATGAGATAAAGAACTATTGGAATTCTCACATCCGCAGAAAACTAATAAAGATGGGAATTGATCCAAATAACCATAAGCCACAACAAATCTATCCACATCCTCTTGCTTCTGCTTCTGCTGCATCAAGATCTCAGTCCATGAACAAAGACCACAAAATCCCTTGCTTCACAAAGAGCCCAGAAGAAGATCAAACAGCAATTATTTCATCACCCACTTTGAATCTTGACCTATCAATTGCTTTACCTTCGCCAATAGTTGGTGCTGTGGAAGAAAAGCCTACACCAAATTCTGAGTCCCCAAAGACATGGGACATGGATATAGATCTTAACTGTTAGTACTTAATTGTTTTAAAAAATGTTAATATATATTATTACCAGTAGTGCATGTTTGACACATTAATTTTGGAGAAATAATCATATATAGAGCCAAAAGCAGAGATTTAAGCACCCTCACTGAATGCAAGCTAGATTTCCGTATTCAGACAAGCTGTCGGTGCAATTTCCATTCATCCTTTTTCAAGTGAATTAATGTTCCTATTTCAAGAGTGGTGGTTGCAGCTACCAGGAAACTCATTCAAGTACTACTACATATTATACAAATAATGTCGGATCTACTGAGAGTATATATATATATAGTCTTATTAACTTACTCCTTTAATAACTTCTAATATAAATTACTTTTCTCCTTCTAAATGCATTTTTCTAGTGTTTTTCACCTCTATATATAATATGTCAATGATCTTTTCTAAAAGAAAAATATGAGATTTGCAAAGAGAACATTTTTATGCGTTTTGTGAGTAGTACAATTTTGAAGATGCTTCTCTCCTATTTCCAATGTCAAAGTACTACATTAAAAAGTCAAGGGGTTATAAGTGTTAGTTTAACAGTTTAATAACTTTTCTTAAAGCAAATTTTTTCATTAGAAACTAGTAAGTTATCTGTGCATGTGTATGTGTTGGTTTGATTTGTATGTATTATTTATGTTTCTTTCAATGACTAATAAAATAAGCATTATTTTAATGCATTTATATTTAGGAGAATAAATAATCAGATGAAAAATTGTGGGAAAAATCAAATATGATGATAATATATTTATATATGAAAAATTAAGATCATAGTACACACGACATAGAAATAATCATAAATGGAGGAGTTCATATTTAATATATTGCATGTTAGAATAAAATGAAAAGAGTTTAAAATTTAGAGGAGATGATTTAATATAGGTAATCTACTTTGTACTTAAATGTACAATGATATTAATTATTAATAAATATACATAATTTTTTATATTTAAAAAAATCTTAAAATTTTAAAAAAATAACAAAAAAATCACAATGATTTAGTCTAATGCTAACAGCATAGTTGATTTCTTTTTCGTAAGATGTTCAAACAATATGCTTTCATGATGTTAAGTAGTTAACTTATGACATTGAGATGATTAACTTGTTGACATTATGACAAAAACTCTTCTAAAAAATTAATTTAAAAGTCTAAGATTAAGACTTGGAGTATTGAAAAAATCTTAAGAAAGAGGGTTAGAAATTGACATTTTCTTAGAATTAGATTATAATTGACGGTTGCCAATAAAATTAGCGTTTGATTGCTTGTGTCAATTATTATAATGATCTACTTTGTGGTTTAGAATGTAATCTAAAAATTTGGTTTTACTTTAAAATGCCTATATAAATTTTTTTGGGAGATTCATCTTTGTAAGTCAAAATACATATAATCTTAGAAAAGATAAAAATTTCTGATTTCTGTTGTTCAAATTTTATCTCATTTGAGTGTTAAGTATTTCTGAATTTTAGAAAATTATTTCAAAAAATAAGAATTAAAAAAAAAATTGAAAATAATCTCAACAACCAAACACTGCCTAAATTATTCAAGAACAGTTTAGATGAAAGTCATATTCTTCTCTTCCATGATCAAGCCAATAAAATTGTTTTACGAATTTGTAAAGTTTTTCAGCACTAGGAGAAATTCGCTCACGTGAGTTCTGTCCACAAAGGGTTTTTGCATGCATTCGAAGATGCCACCCACGTAATAGTAAAATATTTTAATATAAAATTAAATTTATAATAAAACTCAATATAAAATTTTAGTTTAATATTACTTTTAATCTTTTAAATTTTATACTTTTAATATTTAAAAATCTTATTTTAATATTTTATATTTTTAAAATATCACATTTTAATCTTTTAAAAATTTATATGTTAAAAATGTTAATTTTTGAAATATTGAAATTATTAATTCAAAATAATACCAACTAATAATCGTCATCGTAAAAAAAAAATTGTTATAATTAGTTTACTTATAATAATAACTAAAGCCTAACCATTGTAAAAGACTCCCTACTTCAATATTCCATTCTGCTCAGCTGATTGCCGCTACGGAACAATGGGCTCGAATGCCACCATTCACCTCCATTGTAAGACTCGTTCCAGCGAGCTTTTTCCTAATAACAACAACAACAAATTATTAACATTAAACATGCATAAACACACCAACTAATGTATGAAAAATAAAAACATGCAAAAGGTTTTTCCTTCTTGTGCATGTTATAAATTAAACATGTTATGGTGTACTCCTATCAAGTTGCCAATAAAATATGGACAAATTTGTAATGTGATACTATGTGAGGTTATGAATTTTATTCGTTGAAAAGTCATTTAGTCTCGTATCCATTTAAAAGTTAAATAAAAACCTGCATTTACAATATCCAATATCATCTATTTGAAAGTCAAAATGCATACATTTACAATATTTAATATCATCTATTTGATTTAAACATAATTATTTGAAATGGAGTTTGAGAAACTATTTCCCATCAATATTTCCCGTCCCACTTTCTTAATTTTTGTTCTTACAAAAAATGAGTTGTACACACGTGAAATGTTTGGTGGAATTGTTGAGAGTCATTTTAAGAAAAAAATATTCAACTTATAAATTCTTTTATGGAAAAGTTAATCTTCACACATGAAAAGAAGATATATATGCAAAGACATTTTGACGTTTAAGTCAATAAAAGAAGGGTTAAAAAAATTTATAAGTGAATAAAAAATAAGAGAATTTAAGTGTAAAAAAATTAAAATTAACGACAAAATATTATACTGGTTGATGGACTAATCTTAATAAATCGTATGATAATAATCACCTTATCACACATAAATAAATTGAGTCAAGCAAATAATAAAATATGCGAAATTTACATATTATATATATAAATGATATTTTGTCTAGACTAATCAACCAGAGAATTGATAGAATTTATAAAATTAATGATGAGATATAACTCATTATCAACCGTTAACACAATCATGCACTTCGTACGGTGTACAGTTAAATTTCTATAACAAACATCCACCTAGTTCGCATGTAATATCATCAGATAAAAATCACAATATAATATGTCGTTATATTTTATTGGTTATTGGTAGGAAGGCCAGAAACACCTTGTTTAATAACACGCCTGACCATCAAAGGAAAATCTAATTGAATTAAAGGCATATGATGTACGGAATCTGCAAATTGTTACACGCCGTCCGAATTTGAAGGCTTTGAAATTTCTAGCTTTGGCGGGGAAGTGGGTTCAAACTTAAATTGAAAAAAGTGGTCGTTCATTCATTCTTGTCTGAGAGCTTGAAGACTAACTTCCATTTACCTGGGAACTTGAGAACTAACTGGTGTACAAGAATTTCCTCGTAATTTATATTATAGAAAACAACTCTCGTTGAGTCAGTAAAATTATTATAAGTGATAAGTTTTCATTTTCAAAATATTTGACATAATTGTATTTTTCTCAATAACCCTAGACTTATAAAAATGAATTATAAAGTTCCTGGTATTTTGAAATAATTTTATAAAGATAAACATATTTCAATTATTTTAAAAATTAAATTTATAAATAAGTTCTCATTGAATAATATTTTGCTAAATTTATATCTAAGGAATATTGAGTTAAATTAAACTTATGAAACAGATAGATACAAACCCCTTGGAAAAGTGGAGATAAATTAGGTTATCCTTATTAGACTACCACTCGTTGTCTATGTATTTATTGTGTTTTATTCTATATTTAATTTAATTTTTTTAAAATTTTGGTATGATCTTTTGATGATAGTCAGTTTTATATGAAAATAATTGTGAAATTCAAATTTATTAATTTGATATGAAAATTTATTATTTTTTCCACCAAATATCATGTAATAATAAATTAAGAAATCACTTTTTTAATTTTTTAATCTTATATCAACAACATCAAAATCATGTAATAAAAATAAATTTTTTGTTTTATTCTCCTTTCAATTAATATATTGTATTTCAAATCAAATCATTTTGTTCAAATATGAATGTAAATTTTACATTTATTTTTATATCATGTATAGATGGATTATCATCAAAAGAACATGTCAAATCTTTAAAAGAGATTAGACATAGATCAAAATTAAAATTCAATAAAAGTATAAAGATTAAAGGCAAACAAAAAATAAATATTAAATCGCAAGTAAGAGTCAATAAAAATACATGAATCAATACATCTTAAACAATTATAAATGAATTCAAATGGTCACCCAGCAAATTATGTGACAATAACCCTTTGCCACGTGAATATAATTTTTTTTATTAAAGTTAAATAATAAGAATTAAAAGTAAAATATTATAAAAATATAAGAATTAAAAAAATATTGAGACAAAAACAAAACTCAATCAAAGTATAAAAATCAAAAACACATTGAAACTTAAGCACAACATAAACCAATGAACAACATAAACCAATGAACGATATAACTTTATTATGGTGAGGAGTCCCCATATGTGAGATTTTGTGTGTCTACGTGTGTGTATATTATATATATATATATATATATATATATATATATATATATATTCAAAATTCTATGAATATCAAAATAGTTGTTACTATGATGGAATATCTTTATAATAAATAAATATAAATGAAATGAAAATATTATTTTATATTATTAATTAATAATTAGATATATTAATTTTATCATGATTATAAAAATAATTAAATGATATTTTATTAAAATTTAATACCGTGATAGACTGGAATAATTATTAATAAATAATTGATTCCTAATTATCTACTACTAGATTATTTCATGAGGTGAATTACATATGAATACAACTCTCATAAACAATAGGTAAAAAATTGTTACACGATATAACAAGTTTTAGTGATACATTTATGAAATTTATCTATCATTATATTCGAGCAATCTTAAATATATCATATTAATTAGTTTAAGCATTAAAAAAAATAAACAACATTATTTTTAGAAAATATTGTTATTTTTTTATATATTCATAGTTTCGTTTTCTGTGTATGGTACAGATGAAGGTGATAATATATATATATATATATATATATATATATATATATATATATATATATATATATTATTAAAAAGATATTTAAACAATAATATGATGTTAAGTAACAAAAATGATATAAGGTGAAATATAATATAATGTAAGTGTGTATGTGTAAGATCTTTTTAAACACAAGCAAATGAAAAGCAGCTTACGGTCAACATGGGAAAGAACCATCGACCTAATGTAAGACTCTTTCGAGCAACTCCATCGCCCACACCCATTATTAAAAAAAAAGTTAAAATATTATATATTATCAGTTTAAAATGATTTACATCATGAAATCAAATACTATTTGTTCTCGCTGAGCTCAGCTCGATCTTGAGAAATCCGGCGACGTGAGGGGTTGAAATCCTCGTTGATTTATATGAGTAATTTAGGTTTTATTTCATGTGTCGATTTTGAGTCCTCTATTAGTATTTATAGGGATCATAATTAGGGTTCTATATTCGTGGATTTTATGGGAAAGATTGTTTCAGGCCCAAGAATCCCGATAAATCAGGGAAAAGATATATGTCCATATTTGCCCAGATACGTTCTGTTTACGTCGAGCTCGGTCCGGTCAGTAAGGTGAGCCCGGGGTCTAGGGGATGAGTTCGGTACTCATCCTCAGCCCGGCACATCAGCCCCCCAAGCTCAGGCCAAGCGATCAAGTGGCATGAGTTTAAGTCATGAGCTCGGTCTTCCGATGTCAAATGGCGGAAACTATCGAAACGGTTGGTATTCCTTCATTTAATTTTATTAAGTTTTTTATTTAATTTTTACATTAAATGTGGTTAATGGGCCATTAAGGGGCTTTACGGTTACCATTTTTGTTAACTGCACCCCCTCTAACGACTCCTTTCCTTCTTTAAATACCCTTCGCCCCTTCATTTTCCCATTTCACTCTCCCACTCCTCTCTTGCTACCTTGCTCCTTTCTTTCTCTCTGTCTCGGTTCTCTCTCTCGTTCCCGGAGACCTCCGTTATCTTGCGTTCACCACTCTTTTCTGTGCGTCCTTAGGGTCCATTCTGTGTGGGGCACTTGTCCGCTATGCTCTCGTCACCTCTTCTCGCGTCCATCGTCCTAGGTATGTCTTCTTCGCACTCCTCTGCTACTCGTAGTATCAAGAGTATGGTTGTCGGTTCGGCCTCCGGTTCGGAACCTGAATCGGAGGAGGTTTTCGCTTCCTCCAGCGAAGTGTCTACGGCGGAGGCCACTCCTGAGTCTGGCCCCACCTCTGCAGCTACCGAGGCCCTCCCTGCTGGGGCCGAGGTGAGGTCCCTTGAGTGCGCCGTGGAGGCTACTATGGCCACCGAGGTCCCGCCAGCTGGGGCCGAGGTGAGGTCGGTTGACTGTGCCATGGAGGCATCCGGCTATGGGGGAGTTTGTCATGGGTCGGCCGAGGAAGGGGTAGTGAGGGAGCCCGAGGGGGCTGATCTCGTTATACCCGTCCCAGCCGATGAGCCCGACTTCTCGTGGCTCTTGGACGAGGTCTCTAGCCACGTCTCTTCCTATGACAGTGTGGACAAAATCCAAGTCCTCCTAGATAGGTACGAGGTCCTACGGGAGGGCTATGACGACGTGGTAAGGTTCAGAACCTGTAGGCGTCATCAGAGGGTACATTCTCGTACTCTTGTAGCCGGTCGGTACGCGATCACTGTCTATGAGTACATGTTTAAGGAGTATGGTTTAGTCTTCCCTTTAAGTCGTTGTGAGACCGAGGTCCTAGCCTTCCTTCATGTAGCTCCTAGCCAGCTCCACCCTAATAGCTGGGGCTTCCTCCGTGCCTTCCAGATATTATGTAAGATGCTCGACGTTAGGCCGAGCTCTCGTGTCTTCCTCTACCACTACCAGCTCAAGCACGACCCAAAGGTGGGCTGGGCTTCCCTCAACAGTTCTCGTGTGGGGGGAGGTCTTCTCGTTCCTTATGCTCAATCCTACAAAAAGTTCAAAGAGCGATATTTCAAGCTATCCCCCATCGATAACAGGACCGTTAAGGCCCTTTTTTTGAATTATGACCTTAAGCCGAGGTATCCTTTGCATTGGTGTCTACCTCGCAAATATACCAAGTTTCCTGAGGACCTGTTGACCCCGGGAGACAAAAATATTCTTCAAGTGTTGCATGGTCTCCCTCTACCCATTAGCAGCCGGGCTCTGATACATTCTGCCCGGGAGGAGGACCCCTTCCAGCACTTCTTAGGTAATTACTTTAGTGTCTCTTTGCTCGAGCTGTGAGTTGTATGATTAATATTTTCTTATGTATTTCTTTGCAGATTCGATGTCTGACAATTTCAGCCTTATCGCTGCTCTAAAGGCCCGCAAGTCGGGCTCTAGGCCATGGGGTCGTGGGACGATCTCTCGTGGGCCCAGCCCGGCTCCCCGGCCTCCTCTATCTCAAGCTACTCTCAGTCCTAAGAGGCCGAGGGCTAAAGGGGCCGAGCTCCCGTTTGATGGTGTGGGGGGCTCGCCCAAGAGACAGAGGTGCGAAGAAGACACCGCGACCTCAGTTTCTCATGCCTCTCGGACCGAGGTGGTAGTATCCGAGTCGGCACCCGAAGGGGGGTGTGCCTCCCACTACTGCAAAGACCTCCGGCAAGCTTCCTTCCGGTGCCTCCTGGCTTGGCAAAGAAGGTCCCGGACCCCGCATTGAGCAAATGGCGGCCGACATCCTGCCCGGTCAGTCATTATGGGACTCCTCTCTCCGGGGGGAACATATCCAGATCAGGCAACCCTTTCCCAGCTCCTATGATAATGCCCTCCTGGACGCAGTGGGCGTGCCAGACAACTTGGACGGGGCTGAGGTATTGTTGAGCCGCCTGTTGGCCATAACTCGGCACAACAAGAGACGGGTGACTCAGGAGTTATCGTTTTCTACCCAGGTGGCCGAGTTAGAGGTTACATCCGTCCGCCGGGAGCAGGAGTGTGCTGCTCGGGTCGCTGTCCTGAAGATGGAAGCCACCAAGTTAAGGTTGGCTAAGGAGGAGGTCAAGCAGGAGCTCGCCGCCGCGAAGGCTGGACCGGAAGAGCTCGTGAGGGAACTTGTCGCCTCTAAGGCGAACGAAGAGGAGCTCCAAGGTAAGCTGAGCTCAGCCGGTGACCATGCGTGAGCTCCAGAGGCCAAGGTGCTCGAGCTGTTGGAGAAGCTCGGGACGTTCGAGAAGACCGTGGCTCAGCAGCAAGAAAAAATGGAGCAGATGGAGGAGGCTGCGTGTCTGGCTTCTGCTCGGGCTTCGATGGAGCAGTCCGGCAAGCATGCTTCCTGGCTCCGTCGCTCGACCTCGAGTCCTTTGACTATGTCAAGGATGTCGTAGATGGTGAGTGGGTGGACCGGGCCGAGTAAAATTATCTCCTCCTTTTTTCTTCTTTTTTTTTTTTTGTGTTTGCCGGCCTTTAAGGTCGACTTTGGTTTGTAATTAAGGTCGTTTTGGCCATACAATGTTTACTTTCCCTTTCCTTAATATCATCGTCTTATCTTCATACCTGTTCGTCTGCTTTAATATTATCGCTTTATTCTTCTTCTCGTCGCCTTATTCCGCACTTGTCTTACTTGACTATTAGCTCGTGTCATTTGCCTGGCCGACCTCCAACGGGTCTCAGGTGTGTGTTCTCAGTCCGGCATTGACCGAGCATGATGAAGGGCTTGGTATCCCGTATATGGACACAATGTCTCCTTTAGCTCGGTAGCCGCCGAGCTCGGTAAGGGACTTGTAAAGGGACACGATGTCTCCTTTAGCTCGGTAGCCACCGAGCTCGGTAAAAATTAGTAAAGGGACGCGATGTCTCATTTAGATCGGTAGCCACCGAGCTCGGTAAGGAACTTGTAAAGGGACGCGATGTCTCCTTTAGCTCGGTAGCCGCCGAGTACGGTAAAGACTGGTAAAGGGACGCGATGTCTCCTTCAGCTCGGTAGCCGCCGAGCACGGTAAAGATTGGCAAAGGGACGCGATGTCTCCTTTAGCTCGGGAGCCGCCGAGCACGCTATACAATACAAGTGTAATGGTAGAAATTCTCCTTTATTGAATACTAATGTGGTGCCTTGTTAAAACCTTTCCCGGAAAAACCCTCCTTAGGGAAAAACCCGAGCTTAGGAAAAAGAGTACACCTCTATGACAAATTAAAAACATAACAAATTGTTTAAACTTTATTGAATTGAACACTAAATTAAAAGGAATACGCTAACTGAAATAGGGCTTCAGATGATTGGCGTTCCAAGTTCTTGGGATTAGACGTCCTCTCATTTCCTGTAACTTGTAAGATCCATTCTGATGGTTCTCGAGGATGCGGAAGGGGCCGTCCCAGTTGGCGGCGAGCTTGCCATGAGCTCCAAACAAGGTCTCCTGGGATGAAAGACCGTTCCCGGACTCGAGAGTTATAACGACGAGCTGCTCGCAACTTTGTGACTAACTCCCTTACTCTAGCTTCTTCAATAAGGTCGAGCTCCTCCCTGAGGGCGGTCTCGTTGCTTGAGGATGTGTACATCAACCTCTTCCACGAGGGTTCGCCGACCTCAACTGGTATCATGGCGTCGAACCCATAAGTGAAGCAAAACAGTGTTTCGCTGGTCGAGGACTGAGGCGTGCTGTGGTATCCCATAATACGCTTGGCATTTCCTCAGCCCAATCTCCCTTTACTCGGCCGAGCTTCTTTTTCAACTCATTGAGGATAACCTTATTGACTGCTTCAGCTTGTCCATTTGTTTGGGGGTGCTCCACCGATGATGTCCTGTGTTGAATACCGAGTTGAGATAAGAATGTGCAGAACGTAGCATCTATGAACTGTCGCCCATTATTGGTGATCAGGCCATGAGGTATGCCATGTCGGCAAACGATATGTCTCCAAACGAATTTTTGAACTTGTTTGGCCGATATCGTTGCTACTGGTTCGGCCTCGATCCATTTGGTGAAGTAGTCGATGGCCACAAGTAAGAACTTGGTCTGCCTCTGTGCTGGTGGGAATGAGCCGAGGATGTCCATTCCCTATAAGGCGAACGGTTAGGGTGACGAGATGAGCTGGAGCTCGGTCGACGGTGCAGCCGGCAGTGAACCGTGCTCTTGGCACTTTTTACAGCTCCTAACATAATCTTTGGCATCCTTCTTCATTGTGGGCCAGTAGTACCCAGCTTGGACTAATCGGGCCACCATGTTTTTGGCCCCTGAGTGCATGCTGCAGATGCCAGTATGGAGCTCGTCCATCACGTACTTGGCTTGTTCTTTGGTCAAACATTTCAGTAACGGGGTAGAAAAGCCTCTCCGGAACAGTTCTCGATCCCGTAATACGTATTAAAGGGCTTGACGACGTACCCTTTGGGCCTCATTCTTGTCGTCGGGCAAGACGTTATCTTGCAAATATGATATGAGGGGGGTCATCCACGAGCTCGGTTCCGTACTGACTGAGTAGACCTCATCCTTGTCCCAGCTCGGGGAGATGAGTACTTCCTGAATGATTGAATGGTGTTGTCCCCTCTTGCGGGAACTCGCCAGCTTAGACAGGATGTCAGCTCTGTCATTTTGTTCGCGAGGGACATGGATGATCTCAAACTTGACGAAGTGGGAAAACATGTTCTTCACTCTATGATAGTACTGCTGTAGGAGGGGCTCCTTGGCTTGGAATTCATCTCTAACCTGAGATGTAACTAACTGGGAATCACTTAGGCATTTCAAGTGTCAGACACCCATGTCCCGGGCTAACCTGAGGCCGGCCAACAGAGCCTCATACTCGACCTGATTGTTTGAGGCTGCAAAGGAGAAGCGTATAGCTTGCTCCAACACAAGATCGTCTGGTCCTTCCAATATAACCCCTGCTCTGCTCCCTTTCTTGTTAGAAGAGCCATCAACTCTTAGCGTCCAACCTAGCTCACGATCACCGAGCTCGGGTAACTCGGTGAGGAACTCGGCCAGGAACTGTGCCTTCATAGGACCTCGGGGTTCAAACTGAAGCCCAAACTCGGATAACTCTACAACCCAGGTTGTCATACGACCAGCAAGGTTAGATCGCTGCAATATCTTTCTGATCGGATAGTCCGACCTTACAATTAAGTCATGGCTACGAAAGTAGTGTCTTAGTCAGCGAGCAGTGAAGACAAGGGCGAGCACTAGCCTTTCTATGGTTTGATACCTGGTCTCCGCAGGTTGGAGTGTTCGGCTCACAAAGTACACTGACGTCTGAACTTTGTCAATCTCCTTGACCAGGACCGAGCTGATGGCGACCTCGGAAACTACTAAGTAAACATACAGAGGCAGCTCAGGAGAAGGGCTGGTCAGGGTTGGTAAGGAGGCTATCTGTGTTTTCAGCTTGTCGAAGGTGGAGGCACATTCATCGTTCCATTCGAAACGGGCTGAGCGTTTCAATAATGTGAACAGGGGTTTGCTTTGTTCAGCCAGCTTGGGCAGAAACCGAGATAGGGCGGTCAAGCGTCCGTTAAGTTTTTGCAAGTCTTTCAAGCAGGTCGGGCTGGGCATGTTAGTGATGGTCGTACACTTATCCGGGTTGGCCTCAATTCCTCTCTGAGAGATCATAAAACCGAGGAATTTACCCCCTCCTACGCCGAAGGCACACTTTTCTGGATTCAGCCGGATTTGATGTCGGCGTATTTCTGCAAAGATTTCTCTTAGATCAGCAGCGTGTTGAGCATGAGTTTTTGACTTCACCATCATGTCATCAACGTAGACCTCCATATTACGTCTGATCTGGGCACTAAAGACCTTGTCCATTAATCGTTGGTAGGTGGCCCCTGCGTTCTTGAGGCCGAAGGGCATAACTTAGTAGCAGTAGTTGGATGTGGCTGACATGAACGCAGTCTTCGGTTCGTTAGGGGGATACATCGGTATCTGATTGTAACCAGAATAGGCATCCAAGAAACTGAATGCTTCATATCCTGCTGTGTTGTCCACTAACCGGTCAATGTTAGGCAAGGGGTAGGTGTCCTTAGGACAGGCTTTGTTCAAGTCGGTGTAGTCCGTGCACATCCTCCATTTCCCATTTGCCTTTTTGACCATCAAGACATTTGCCAGCTAGGTGGTGTATATTATTTCTCGAATGAAGCGAGTCTCCAGAAGCTTACCGACCTCCTTTTGAACTACCAGACGACGCTCCTCGCCTAACTTTCTTTTTCGTTGCGCCACTGGCCGAGCATGAGGAAGCATGGATAATTTGTGGCACATCAGATTAGGATCGATACCGGGCATATCGGATGGTTTCCATGCGAACAGGTCCGCGTTTTCACGTCGGGTTGATACAACTTCTTGGAGGAAGGAGGTCGGCATGGAGGTGCCGACCTTGGTTACTTGGCCCGTTTCAGGGCCGAGCTGCAGCGGCTCAAGAGGCTCAGCAAATGAGGGACGTTCCTCTTCAAACTCAGCCCGGGGATCAATATCCAGCGGTTCATCAGCACTGCTGTGGACAGAGCATATGTTCAAGGTAGGTCTCCTATCTTCTTTCTTGATGGAGTATGGTGCGACCTTCAGACTCCGGGCGTAGCATACCCGGGCCGTCCTCGGGTCGGCCTTGACTGTGACTATTTTTCCCCCTTCCTCTGGGAACTTCATGGCCATGTGTGGTGTGGACACAATGGCTCCCAACTGGTTCAGTGTTCTTCTGCCGATGATGACGTTGTAAGAGGTGTCGGCGTCGATCAAAATGTACCTGACTTCCACTGTTTTGTAAGCCTCGCTTCCGCTGAAGGTAGTGAGCAGATCAATATAGCCCTTGGAATGGACTCTCTCTCCGGCAAATCCGAGCAGTGGCTCAGGGTATGGCTTGATGATGGACTCGGGCAGCTCTAACTTCTTGAAGACGGACCAATATAGTACATCGGCCGAGCTCCCTTGGTCGATCAACACTTTGCAAACTCGCCAGTTGGCTATGGTACACGAGATGACCATGGGGTCGGTCTGGTCGGAATCCTCTATGCTGAAGTCGGCATCAGAGAATGTGATGGAGGGCAAAGTTCTCTTCTTGGGCGACCCTATGTGATTGACGCTTCTCGCGTATCGTTTTCAGGCCGAAGACGTAACTCCCCCCTACGAAGCCTCCAACAATGGTATTGATAATCCATTTTACCTTATCAGGATTCTGGTCAGTTTCCTTACCCAAGCCTCTGTTCCTGCGTTTATTCTGGCCATCCCGGGTATCCCGATCTGAGTCCCGAGGCCGGGTCTTGGAGCTCGGCCCGGTATACCTCTCAGGGTGTTTCTGCTCCTCTTGTACGAATCTTCATAGCTTGTCTGATCTTATGAGTCGTTCTATGAGGTCTCGTACTTGGCGACAGTCTTCGGTGGTGTGCCCAGTATTCTGGTGGTAAGCGCATTGCTTGGTCAGGTCGACGTCCGCGAGAGATTGTGAAGCTTTAGGACGGCAAACTAAGTCTAACACGCACGCTTCCCTAAAAATCCTGTCCCTGGACGCATTCAGGGGGGGTATGAGTTGTACGAGTTGGCGCGGCGATCTCTATTTGATTCCGCCCGACAGGAGGAATGACTCCTTTGCTTGGGTGGACGACCGTGCTCTCGAGCTCGGCGCTTAGCCTCAGTGTTTTCTTCTATGTTCATGAAGCGGGCAGCTCGGGAATGGAGGTCGCTCATATTGATAGGAGGTTCAGCAAAAAGGGAGTCCGAGAAGGGGCCGGAGTTGAGCCCGACCTGTATAGCGTGTAGTGCGACAGCGGGTTGGAGGTTGGGTATAGTTCGGCAGGCCAATGCGAAGCGGGCCATATAGTCCCTGAGGGATTCTTTGTCTCCCTGCACCACATGATGAAGCGATATTGAAGTGGTAGACGTCGGTTTGGCGTCTGCGAACCAGGCTTAGAAGTGTTCGAACAGGGAATCAAAAGAGTTTATCGACAACGGAGGGAATGAGTAGTACCAATAAAGGGCTGTCCCTTTTAAGGTTGAGGGAAACATTCGACAGAGTACGTATTGGTCTTCTACGGTCATGGCAGCCTGGGTTAGGAAGGCCCTCACATAAGTAACTGGGTTCGTAGTTCCGTCATATTTGTCCTGGGATGACGATCTCCAAGACTCGGGAACCAGGACAGAGAGGATGGCCGGGATGAATGGGTGGAGGTTCCAGACTTTGCCAAGTCCATGTGTCCGAGGAGAAGGTCTGAGGTCCGCGAACGGCTGAGCCTGGGAGGGGCCTGGCCGAGCTGAAGAGACAGCCACGCGAATCTGGGAGAGATCATGCCGGGGCGCGGAGGTTGTGACATGCATATCCTCCCCCATAGTGCGGGGGTTATTAGGACCAACACGCGAATTTGACCTGGCCTCCTCTCCCTGTCTTTGTTCGTCATCCTGAGTGGGAATGAGTGGGGTCCCGCCTGGAACTCCTTGGTTTCTTTGTCACAGGGCCTGTAATTCCAGAAGATCAGTTTGACGTTGTCGCTGGACGGTGTCCAAGTTCGCCTGCGTGGTCTGCAAGACCCTATCAGTTTCTCGATTATGGGCTCGCAAAGCTTCCACGTGAGCGTCCATCCGTTCTTGAGCCTCTGCAAACGCCGCGTCCACTCGTGATTGTATGAGTTCCGCTATGGCGGAATCCACCACGACATTAGAGTGACTGCGAGTGTGAACCATCTGGGATTGTTGTGGGATCAAGAATTATCAGGTGGTTGTGAGATTAAGAATTATCTCGTGGTTGTGGGATTAAGAATTATTTCGTCCCACGGTGGACGCCAAATGTTCTCGCTGGATTCTGAGGTGGCCCGAGCTCAGCTCGGCCTTGAGAAATCCGGCGGCGTGAGAGGTTGGAACCCTCGTTGATTTGTATGAGTAATTTAGGTTTTATTTCGTGTGTCGATTTTGAGTCCTCTATTGGTATTTATAGGGATCATAATTAGGGTTCTATATTCGTGGATTTCATGGGGAAGATTGCTTCAGGCCCAAGAATCTCGATAAATCTGGGAAAAGATATATGTCCATATTTGTCCAAATACGTTTTGTTTACGTCGAGTTTGACCCGGTCAGTGAGGTGAGTCCGGGGTCCAAGGGATGAGCTCAGTGCTCATCCTCAGCCTGGTACACTATTATTTATATATTTTAAGATATTATTATAAAAAATTAAAAATTATGTGTTGTTAGTATAAATTTTTTCTATAATTAATAAATTAAATATCTTTATGTAATTTTCTTAAGATAATTATTATAAAATAGAACTATGTTAACATAAACAACGTAATTTAATTGTCATAAAAATAGAACTATGTTAACATAAACTGTCCTCTTCATTGTAGACAAATCTTTGTCAAAAATATTTGATTTACTTGTCAGCCATTTGCATAATGCATGTAAATGAGGTAATCCGTTAAAAAAAAAAATATTTTACATGCACACGCAAAAATGCGTATTCAAATTATCCTCCATTATATAATCATCTCAGAGAAATTTCTATCTAATACTAACACAAAAAATCGAATTTAATCAATCTTTACTACACCCTTCAACTTGTATTCAATTCATCCTCCATTATATAATCACATGAGAGAAATTTCTATCCAACACAACACAAAAATCAAATATTAATTCTCTTCACTTCACCTTTCAACTCAAAATGTTGTTGTTTATTGTTCCGAAATGTAATAGCCTGAAGAGTCAAATTAAATTGAGGGTAGAGGGGAGTTAATCTTTGAGGTGAAGGGTGAAGATGATTAATCTTTAAATTTGTGTTGAGATAGAGAGAAATGTTTTCTAAGATGATACACGTATAAAATTTTATTCAAACTATTATACAAATTATTTTAAGTATATACACATTTCGTACTAATTAACAAACTGTTAAACATAATTTTAATTGTTTACAATATAAAATGAAAATAAAAATTATAATTTATATATTTAAATAGAGAGGATACACTTACAAAATAATATTTTAAATTGTTATATGAATTATTGAATTTGTATGCAAATTTCGTACTCGTTATTCTTTTTCATCACCAAATCATATATATATATATATATAAAATAGTGTTCTAAAAGATGTATGATTAACTTTTTATTAAATTGTATAATTTATGCTTCATTCAGGCCAAATAAATTTCACAGCATGAAAAAAATCCCAAATTATTTATAATTTCACAAAATCAACAAAATGTTAAACATAGTTTTAGTATATCTATGATTTGGTGATGGAAAAAAATAAACAACACGAGATGTGCATACACGTGCAATAATTTCACGTATAATAAAATTTTTCAAATTATTTATAATTTCTCGTGTAAAATATATTTAATTTATATATTTAAAATTAAAATAGATATATCTCAATTATATAACTTACATACATGTTTATTCAATAATAATTAAAACACGTGAGATAAATTAAAGACAGAAATTAAAATAGAAACGTGCTTTATTGTCTTGGTTTATAAATTCTCCAGATCGAGTTTATCTTAGAGTAATTAAAAGAATCTCGAGATGCAATAGTCTATGGTTTTTATAAGTTTTGAAACAAAGGTAGTGAATCCAAAAATATTCTGACAAGGACTAGACAGGGAGCACAAAAAATGCAAAGAAATTCTTCTTATTAGGAAGTGATGTTTTCTCTTGAAATTCAAAGAAACAAGACATATGGTCCTATCCTCAACTCGAGCTTAATACATTGGAGCAACTACTAATGCAAATCAAGTGATGTTTGTGTCAGGGTAGATCACAAATCTATCATTGCTATGACTAAAAACCTTGTGCATTATGGGTTTACGAAATATATAAATATCTAATATCATGTTATAAGGAGAAATAGAAAAATAAAAAAAGTCAAGACATTGTAATATAGATGATCAACTTGTTAACCTTATGATAAAAACTCTTCCAAAAAATAATTTGAAACTATGAGACCAAGATTTAGAATATTGGAAAAAATATTAAGGAGTGTTAGAAGTTGACATTTTCTTATAATTAAATTATAAATAATTGTTGCGTATAAAGTTAGCCTTTAATTACTTATGTTAATTATTATTATAATTTACTAATTTGTTGTTTATGTGTAATTTAAAATTATAGTTTTACTTTAATATGTATGTATATATCTCTTAGGATATTCATCTTTATAAGCCAACTTATATGTACTCTTAGAAAAAATATAAATTTCTGAATTCTGTTCTTCAATTTCCCTCTCACTCAAGTGTTAAGTATTTCTGATTTCTAAAACACTATTTCAAAAAATAAGAATTAAAAATGAAAACTAAACACCACCTAAATTATTCTAAGAACAGTTTGGATTATCAAAGAAAGTCATGTTCTTCTCTACCATGCTCACAAGCCCATGAAATTGATGTAACCAAATTTGTAAAACTTTTCATCATTGGGAGAAATCCGCTCAAGTGAGTTTTGTCCATGCAGTAAGCATTGAAGATTCCACCCACTTAAGAGTAAAATATTTTATTACAAAATTAAATTTATAATCACACAGTGTGCATTCGTAATATAACAATTTAATCACATATTTATAAAATTTATCTATCATTATATTTGAAGAATCTTAACTATATCATATTAATTAATTTAAACATTTTAAAAAATAAAGAACATTACTTTTAGAAAATATTGTTATTTTTTTATATATTCATTGTTACGTTATTACTCGTTTCGGTACGAACGAAGGTGCAATGTAATATAGTATATGTCTGTATGTGTAAGATCTTTAAAAACACGAAGCAAAATGAAAAGCAGCGTACCGTCAACATTGGACGGAACCATCAACGTAATGTATACTCTTGCGAGCAACTCTCCATCGCGGACACCCGTTATTAAAAAAAATTAAAATATTATATATTATCAGTTTAAAATGATTTACATCATCATATCAAAAACTATTATTTATAAATTTTAAGATAATTATCATGAAATATTAAAAAATTATGTTTTATTAGTATAAAAGTATTGTATAATTAATCAATTAAATATAACTATTTTTAAGATAATTATTATAAAAGTTGACAAATTTCTAATAATTTTGAATTATAATTAGATAAAAGTGCAAAAAAATGGTGAATTATACTGTCAATATATAATCTATTTTCTTTTAGGAAAATACAGAGAGTCTATTTTTTATTTTTAGGAAAAGGACTGAAGTGTCATTTAAAATGTAATAAAAATAAATTTTAGACACCTAAAACTTATTCAACACAAAATAAAAGCAATAAAAGAAAAAAGAATATAAACACAATTAAATGTGTAATATTAATATGATGTAATATAGAAAAGAAAAAAAAATAATCCACTAAGTGTTAATAAGATGTTAGAAAATTGAAATATGTAAAAATCATGACTCAAAAGGTGAAAGGGACTCTGGAGTCTGGATGATCTTATCCATTAGAGTTGCCTAATGCGAATAGCTTTTGCGTAGCATCTTGAGACACCAGCACCATCATGGGTACGTACACTATAAATTAAATAAAGTGAATAAAAGAAAACCCAATAGATCAGCTATAATGATGAAAAATCACAATTCAAGATTTTTTATGATAACAGAGTGCTTTCCATCTTTTTCTACAAAGGCGTAAAGCATGTTAGTTACGTGTAATGGTTATTATGGTTTAGTCCATAAGCCTCTTTCATAATCATGTTTGGCTTGAATCCACACGAGTGCAGTAGTAGTATTCCATAAACTTTCTGATTCTTATCACCAATGAAACTTAGTTTTTCTTAAAGAAAATAAATAAATCAATCAGAATAGTCGCATGAAAGTGTTTTTAGAGACATTTTAAATAAGTGTAATTTAACTATTTACAAATATTAGTTGTTGAGTGTATTTGGATATCATGATTCATATTAAATTCGGTTAAATACATGACTTAGAGTTGAAAGCTAAGTCCTGTTATTTTATTTTATGGCTAACAGACATTTTTAGTATCACCAAAGTAATAAGATTCTAAAAATATTTGTAAAAGAAAAAATAAGCAATTCCAGAAATTGAACAAAACATTAATTTTGTCTTTTTTTATTTTATATATATTGACAATATCCAACGTCATCATCTATCTCAAACGCAAGGACAGGTAGACAAAAGTCACAAGACACGTATGAAAAGAATAAAAGGGGATCCCACTTCTTTTTCTTCTTTTTCCAAATTGGGGTACAATGTGATTGATTAATATGAAAGTTTGCGCTTGGCCTACCCCACAGCTATTCTTACAACCCAACTACACGAGCTTATCTCCTTCCAACAAAATTTTCCCATTACTATTTACCATCTATATCCAGCAACAAAAATAAATATAAATATATATAAAAAATAAAAAATGCTAACTAATATTCTTGAACATCAATTAAATTTTTTTTAAAATTTCATATTTTCATTGAGACATACGTAACTATCAATAAAGAAATTTTTTTATTATCATTATTTTTATCAATATTTTTATTAAATAATTTTATCCTTTTAAATTATGACATTACTTATTATATTTTTCATATTTTAATCATTTTTTTTTATAAATGTTATCCTAATAAATTTAAAAATTAATTTAATTTTATATCTATTTTTATTGTTTAAAAATCAATTTACATATCAATATATTATAATTTTTTATTAATTTAAAAATAAAAATCAATAAATCTTTAGTCTCAACTAATTTTTTTACTCATTTACCGGTAGAAAATAATGCGTTTTTAAAAAAAAAATTTCCACACTTTTTATATAAAAAAAAAAACCCTTTTAAGATTCAACCTATATTCACACATGCCAACTCATAATTCAATTTTGATTTTGTCAATCCCTTGTAACATAAATACCCCCCCACCAATTCCCACACATACCTTAACTTAAAGCAAAAACAAAAATCGAAAAGAGGAAAGAAACACAAGAGAAAACTTGAAGCTATGGGGAACACCATGGGTAGGAGGAGTAAAAAGGCCAAGGTCATGAAAGTTGATGGAGAAACCTTCAAGTTCAAAACACCAGCCAGAGCTAACGACGTCGTAAAGGATTATCCCGGTCACGTTTTGCTGGACTCCGAAGCGGTTAAACATTTTGGGCTTCGGGCCAAGCCTCTTGAGCCTCATCAGGAACTCAAGCCCAAGAAAATTTACTTTCTCGTTGAGTTACCAAAGGTTCAGCCCCAAGAGGAAAAGACGGCGCTACCCAGGAGGGTGCGATCCAGTGGTATACGCTCCATGAACGCCCAGGATAGACTCGACCTATTGATGCTCTCCAAACGCTCCGTTTCGGATCTCGCTCTCGTTCGGTCGGGCCCCAATCTGGGCTTCGACGGGCCCATGAGGGTTAAGATGAGGCTCCCCAAAGCCCAGTTGGATAAGTTGATGGAGGAGAGCACCGATGGGTCCCAGGTGGCAGAGAAAATCATAAGTTTGTACAGGGCAAACAATGCCGCCGAGGCTGGCGGCGGTGCTGCGGCGGTGGACGGTGGGGCCAGTACTGTGTTACATCATCATAGTCACAAACCACGTGGGGTATGTATTTCTTTTGCCATTAGTTATGATAAAGGATAATTACATGTTCGGTTCCAATTTTTATATAATTCTTATCCTATAGAAATTATTCATTTTATTCATTTATCATATAAATTGAGTAAAACACATTCTAGTTTTATTACAATGTATAAGCTTGGAACAATTTGATATCAATTGATAATTTCATGCGGTGTATCATATTTATTATATTAGTTCTTAAAAAAATCTAAAATTATTTTAATGCTTAAACTTTATTATTTATTATTATTTCAATTCTTAATTTAGAAAGTAAAATGAGAGTAATTATAATATTTATGAATAAAATAATAATAAATAATTAAGTTCAACCATTAAAATGGAAAATTTTAGAGACTATTTTTTTTTTGTTATTTAAAAATTAAATTATGTAACTATCACATAAAATAATTATAAGTATGGACACAAAAATCCAAAAGATTATAGAAAAAGGAGTAGATGTGTGATTAAAGATTTGGGTAATATAAAAGATATTCTTGGATGTTTGAAAGTGTGTTGAAATTTCCTATGTTTGGGAGTTTGCATTCACGGGCGCAAATTAAGGCGTTAGTTAATGGTGATGTCGACGCACATGTGGTTGCGTAGACAGGGTCGTTTTCTTGTAGCAGATTTCATGGGATTATAATTATATTTTAAGCGTTCATACTTCACACATTCAAAATTTTATCAACTTGTTCGTTACCTTTTTCTTCAAACTAGAAGTTATAGTGTAAGTTCAATTATGCAGTGCAATTTAAATTCATGTTATATGCATGTTTAGTTCTATCAATGATGTTTAGTTTGGTAACATCCTGATACGTGTTGAATGTGTCTGTATCCAGAAGTGATTACTAGTTATTTTTACACTAATTTTATTGTGATTTTAATGTGAATCCTCATTGTGTTACCAACCACCCGCTATGTCCGGAAAAATTTGTCTCTTAGGAAATTATAAATAGTAGTTCCTGCATATTTTTTTTTCTATTTGATGTGAAAACGCAAGAAAATGAATGTTGAAAATGCGCGTCCAAACACCCCTATAAGTCTACTAAATGTTTTGGCCTTTAAATTTTAATTAATTGGGACTGCTTTTTTACACGAGGACAACAATTACCAACTTTCTGGCATCTTATGTGTGAAGACTATTTCAGTGTACGTACAACGTGTTTTCACTATTTGTTTGAATTTGATGGTCTTGCTTATATAGATTAATCACGGTTGCGAACAAAATTGTGGAAATAAACTCTAATTTGAAATTTGTGGACAAGAAAGTATTGGTCTAATAATTAAAGAATTAGAACTAAGATTCATAATTCAATTCTTTTTCTCAAATAAAGCCATACCATACCAAACATACTAGTAGGACAATAGAAAATGAAGTCATAACGAAGGAAACAAACAGAATTTTGGAAGTTTATATAAAATCAAACACGCCACTAGAAGATATATTCTAATTTTTGACAGTATTACATGTGCACTCAATTATAGTGTTCGTCGTTTACTAATTGTGGCCCAAAACAATGTGTTATCGCTGTGTATAGGAACATTAATTAACACAACCCTTTCAAGAAATTTCAATTAATTGCTACTACATATTATGTTACCCCTTATTAAAAATGAATTCATTGTTATTTGACTATACCAACTAACCAAGTCTAAGTCTCCATCTTGAATCTTATGATTTTGCAGAAACGAGTGAGTTTTAGCCCGATGGAAAATGAAGAAATTTGTGTAGATACAGCTCCACAATAGTTACTAGTCAATAATAGGGGTACTTATTTTCTTGTAATTATTTAAGTAGAAGAAGCAAGGCGTGACCAAAGGCAAAAACTAGTGCTAGCAAGAGCACAGTTTTGGAGCTTCTGAAGCATGTTGATTTTGTTCACAAAATGTGTAGCATACTTTACTATGAGCTCAGATATAGATATGTATATACCAGCACTCATTTTTTGTGAATAGATTAGAAGATTATTGTGATCCTCTGTGGTTTGTCTGTTTAAAATTTATTTTTCTCACAACAGCATCTCAGTATCACGTCTCCTAATTCCGTTTGTTAAAAAAGAATTGGAGATTTTCTAATTTCTATCACCAAATGCTTTAAAAAATAAGTTATTCTAATATAAAATACTTTGGTGGCTAGTTTTTAGATATTTTAAAAGTAGAGGTTATTTTATATTTGTTTACAATCATAATTCAGTTTTAAGAAGTAATTGATTTTATGAGAAACTACTAAAATAGCTTTTGAATGACTTTTCCTATCAGCTCTTTTCTTACAAGTTGTCTCTACAGTTATTGCTGAATGACTCATTTTCATTATTTGTAATCTTAATCTTATCAAATATCATTTATTAACTTGCACTATTTTTTAAATTCATTAACTTATTTCTTTTCTAAGCAATCTTTTTTCTTCTTATACTTAATTATTACTACTTAACAGCTGAAAATACTTATGATAGCTACAAATTAAGAATTGTACCTATAAATCCTAAATCGTAAAAGTCCACAAGAACTTGATTCATAAGTTGATATTACTTTCCGAAGTAGGGCTATTATACATTCTTCATTGCATATCTAAACTCCTTTCTAGTTATTTATAAGATCAAAGATCTAAAATGCATTTACTTGTTTCTCTCATTCTTTTTAACTCAATAGCTCTTTTTATTCTTTTTTTCTAGTTGAGTAAAACTTTTTACTTCCTATACTCAATAGTCAAACATATAAATTTCAACTTTTCATTTATTTAATTTAGTAATATTTTTTTACATTTATTGTAACATTTTCTATTCACATTTTCATAGATTATTTTTAAAATATTTTGTGTAAGTAGAAATAAATTATATATGTAAGTCACTGTTTATATAAATTAAAGTCCAATTATATTATAAACTGTATTTATTTTTTTTCTTCCTTCTATCTATCTTTGTTTTTGTTAATAAAAAGTTACTGCCAACAAGAATCAAACAAAGATCTTTTAATACCACAAACCAAGACCTTATTCTTTTCCACTATGCCATGTTCATGTTTTTGTTTTCTTCATATGTATTTTATATTTTATGTTTACTGTTTTGAAATAATACAAAACACATGACACTGTTTGAAAATTTTAAATAGGGTGTGAGAGTGGAGTCATCATAATTGCACAATTATAAAGAAAAAATTAAATGATTTTTTTTAATATTAATGCAAAGTAAAATCTTTAAATTTTGTCCGACTTATAAAAAAATACACATTTGTATATGATTTTAAGATGATAATGTTAAATATTTTGTTTAATGGTAAACTAACTACATAACAATTGCAATTACTCTGTAGCTTGTAAGAGCAATTTTGAATTACGTCGAGTAATTCTTACCCTCCAACTTAAAGTTACTCTTGCACTTAGAGTACCACTAATACGTTGGAAAAAGAATATTTCACATGTCATGCACTTAGAGTACCTTCAATTACATTATAAATTGTGTTTATTTTTTTTTCTTCCCTTCTATTTATCATTGTTTTCGTTAATAAAAAAAATCAAATATTAATCTCTTTACTTCACCTTTCAACTCAAAATGAGTTTTCCTCCACCCTCAAACTCTGCTACAAAAACAAAAAAATATATATGAACTGCAAACAGAATTTAGAGACAGAAATGTTTCTGTCTCTAATTTGTTGCAATTCTAATATGTCAAAACACTAATATTTATGAAAGTTAAAAATTACTACCAACAACAGTCAAACCAGGGCCCTTTTAAGGCCATGTCTCTAATTTGTTGCAATTCTAATATGTCAAAACACTAATATTTATGAAAGTTAAAAATTACTACCAACAACAGTCAAACCAGGGCCCTTTTAAGGCCACGAACAAGACTTTATTCTTTTCCACTGTACCATGTGAATGTTCATGTTTTTTCATATTTATTTTATATCTTATGTTTACTGTTATTCAAAACACGTGACACACTGTTCAAAAATTTTAAATTGGGGTGAGAGTGTAGTCATCATAATTGCGCAATTATAAAGAAAAAACTAAATGATTTTGTTTAATAATAATGTAAAGTAAAATTTTTAAATTTTGTCTCACTCATCAAAAATACACATTTGTATAAGATTTTAGAATGATATTGTTAAATATTTTGTTCGATGGTAAACTAACTATGTAACAATTGCAACTACTCTGTAGCTTGTAAGAACAATCTTGAATTACGTTGAATAATATAGTTATATACACTATTAAATAGGAAAAAAATTTATAATGAAAAGAAAATTAATCAAAATAAAAAGTCTTATTGAAAATGTATAAAAGTTGTACGAGAATAAAAATAAAACACACCATGTATGAAATAAGAAGCAAAGTCAACTTACGGAAAAATGAAAACGTGTAACATGAAAATGCATTGTATTATTATTTTTTATTATTCTAGTATTTCATAGTATATACCTTCTTTCACAAATAGCAAAGAATAACACCGATCAGTTCAGCATTTCACAAACTCCAATGTCTACTTCCATTCAACTCTTCATTTTCCTTTCTATTCTCATCTCCATCCCCTCACGAATATTCCTTGAATTTCATTTTCTCCATAATTTAATTGACATAAAAATAGAACTGTGTTAACATAAACTGCCCTGTTCATTGCCATTGGAAAAAGAATATTTTACATGTCATGCAGAAACGCATATTCAATTCATCCTCCATTATATAATCACCTCAGAAAAATTTTTACACCAAAACGCAAGAATCAAATATTAATCTCTTCACTCCACCCTTCAACTCAAAATGAGCTCCCCTCCACCCTCAAACTCTGCTCGCTATTCCACTGGGAAACTCAGAGTTAATTTTGCTGTGCGTACTAATGACATTGGTCATAGTTTATATAATCCAGATATTGCGCAAGAATATCAGGCACCCCACCACCTGGACGAGTTATTCCAGTTGGGAAAATGGAGATGCTAGGAACATGAAAGCACAACACATTTATTTATTTTAAGTTATGTCTTTAGTTTATATTTATGTTTTAATTGTTATCAAGTCTTTAGTTTATCCAGGTTTATGTTTTAATTGTTACCAAGCACGCGTGTGTAAGTTACTGTTTATGTTTTAATTATGTGCGTATAACCTATTTTTATTTATTTTTCTTCTATTTATCTTTGTTTTCATTAATAAAAAAAATCAACACATAAATTTATTAAAATATTTTAATAACTTATTGAAAGAATCATAATTATCATAATTCAATACAATAATTTTTTTATGACTTTTTAAAAGAATCATTGCTATCATAAATTAATGTCACAAGAATTTAATGATTTTTTTAAAAAATTATAATTATTTTAATTGAATATTATAATTTTTTTCATCATTTAAAAATCTTAATTAAATACTACAAGACTTTTTATATGAAAAAATTATTTAAAATCTCAATGGAAACTAGCTTGGATCTTATTGTTGCTTTCTCTATTTTTATGTGTAACTTCTTTAGTTTATCAGAACCGCAGAGGAAAGTAATGACAGAGAATAAAGAGATGACAGAAAGAATAACAAAGTAAATGATGAAGGTCATGGAGGAGAATAGAAGATGAGAAGGAACAAGAGGCATCGTCATGTTAATAAATGAATTGAATTGAATTAGTTACCTAGCAGAGAAGGGTTGCAATAAAAAGAAACAGGGCATGACATAAGAGTGTATCACACTCTCTAAATGCTAACTCTGTTTATTTGCCACTGTTCAAAGATTGTGATATGTTTATGCCTAAGTCTTCCACTTCTTTCTTACCCATCATGTAAAATGGGTTGCAAAACTTATCTCAATAAAAATGGAATTAAGTGAATTAATTAATAATAATTAATTTAATTTGTCTATATATTATAAGGTAACTGGTTATATATTTTTTAGTATATTAACTTTTTATTGAGTTATTTAATTAATTTTTATTTAAAATAAGTTAAATAAGTGGATAAATCAAATTTATAATATTGAAGGATTATTTGGTCATTGTATTTTAAAATTTATATTTCATTTTAAAAAATTAAATTTAGTATTGCAATGCGTTTGTGAAATATGTTGTATATTTTTTTTTGAAATATATTATATAATTTTTTATTTTGATTTTGTTTTAAATGGAATATATACTTTGAAATAAGGTGGTTGGTTTACCCATATTCAGTTGTCTGTTTAGCACTATTTCTTACATACTGAGTCTTTTTATTTTGTTATGTAAAGTTAATTGTAGATAAATTTTAAATATATTTTTTTATGTAAAAAGTTTATAATTGATTTTAAATTTATTATAAATTAGTAATTTTAGATATTTCTACATTAACAAGAAAAATAAAGTTTTATTTGAAACATAATTTTATAATAAATTCAAACATAAATTATATCAATCAAATTTCATTGAAATCAATTTCACAAAAACCAATATCATTCGAAATGAATTTTTTCACGATAATCTAATTATCACATATGTTTAAAGGCACAATTGATTTGAATTAAAATATATTGTAAATTCCATGAGGTTAAAATACTAAATATACATCATTAGTTGGTTGAATTAATTTAGTTTTGATTTAATTTGCATAAGTTCATGGTTTGTAGTTCGGTTTCAGGTTATATATATACTAAAGATATTTTATAGGAACAAAAAAAATTACTTTCATTATTTCTATGCTAAATAAATTAGTCTTTGAGTTGTGAATTGAGAGCATTAAGTAAACACGTTTTAACTTTTTTGACATTATATAAAACTTACTTTGGAAGAGCCGTATACTAATAATAAAAATAGAGAATTCGCCATGTTCTTATTTCAAAAATACAAAACGAACTGGATTTTGAGTTACTATGATTTTTATTCATAATTTTAAAGGGTTATATTTTTATAAATTAAAATAAAATTATAATAATTAACAATAAAAATTAAATAAACATCACCTTATATTACAGCAAAAATATTTTCTTGCTTAGGCCCCACGCTATTGTGGGTGTACCAGTCTTAGCCATTTTTATCTAAAGTCGAAACTAATTGATTTCACTTTTCTTCCTTTTTTTTTCAAAAAGCAAATCAAATACATGCCTCGCATAACTATCTTTTAATAAATTTCTATGAGTAATTTTTTCTTATTAAATATTATCTAAATCTAAATGCAATCACTTTTCAATAACATTATTGCTATATCTTTTATTATATAACTCTTCCACTAATTTTTAAAATAAGAACAAAAATACTTATTCAAACAAACTATTATTTTATGATAAAAAGTGTAAAAAATAACGCATCATTATTAATGAGCAAATACCAAATTCCTTAATGGTGTAAATACAAGTGGGTGCATATTTGGCATCAGGAAAATGAGCATTGCTTATCTAAAGGGTTTACTTGACTTAGACTTGGGTCATCGTTTTTGTCTGTACTCTGATTCCATTTGTTTAAGATCTTCTGGTCATTCACGGGTCAAATTTAACTGCTCACTTAGTTCATTTATATTTTATATTTCGAGTAAATCACCTATTTACAATCAAAAGAGTGAATTAATTTAATTTTTAAAAGATAAAATTAATAAAATAGTTTTTAAAAATATAATAAAATATTTATTATTAGTTTGTTCTTATATTTGTGTAATGTTTATTGTAATTAGTTGATGTTGCTTGAATTGTGAAGAAAATCGGAGAAGCTTCTAAGCAAAGACCAAACAAAGTGCCAGAACCATCTACGGAATTTTAAAATAGTGGAAGTAGATGGTAGAAGGGTTTTCACTTTTCATCATTGTTAGTTACTACTTACTAGCAACATTGGAACAAATGTCTTGGCTAGTATTTAAATATGGTGCTTCAACTACCGTGCTTGATTAATTGCAAAGTTTCAGAGTTTGGAGCCAGTTTTGGCACGATGTGGTTATTTCTCTTTTATGGACATCAAGAGTTAGACATGCGTTGGTGGCAACTAAATATTGCAACAACGGATTATGGGTAGCTGATTTAGTGTTTTGTGTACCAGATGATGCTTGAGTTATTTGGTTACACCACTACATTTATTTGACATGCATTTTTAATTATGCATATTTTTTCTAATGATGAAGCTTATTTATTTCATATGCTAAATTAAGTGAGTGTGATAAACTATTGAGAAATTAACAGATATTAATGTTAATTTATCAGGGATAATAAGAACCATAATATGTTATGTTAGATGAACTATGATCTTTAATATATTGGATAATTTAATAATAATTTTTCTCAGCAAATTCAAAAAATCTAGTTGAAGAAATATCATCAAGTCACCGGTTATATTATTAATTGGGTATTCATAATATTTTTAAAAGGACTGTTAAACCAACATTTTAGTCTATGCTCAAGATTATTTATCAATTTAGAAAATTCATTTCTCTAAGTGTAGATAAAATTTACCTAACAATATTTGCATCATTTAGTTAACAAATAAATAATTAATACCTGTTTGAACTAACATGCAAATTATGTACATTTAAATCTTTTTAAAACTTGGTGACTAAAAAATGTGTAACAGAAAGAAAACACAGATAGAATCAGTATAATCAGAGGATCTCTTTCTTTTTCAATTATGGCCTAATCAATTCCGGAACTGTCACTTTTCGGGTACAATGTCTACTTGCAAAGAGCATCGACAAAATTAGTCTCTTGTGTAGACCGAACATTAGAAAAAGTTGTTTTTTTTTTTTCCATTTTAGGTACAAATTTAAAGTTATCAAAATGTTAATAATTAACTGGGTGGAACTGCGCCCAAACTTGTGTCGATGACCTCGATGAGCTTGTTGGCTATGGCAGTTGCATAAACTGAGGAACCTTCACATATCTGCATAACCACAGAAACAAAAACACATATTGTGGCCATTTCTGCGTACACACACAGACCTTGGTATTGAACAGGTAGCTGCAGAAATCGCCAATGTGGCCACCAGCAACATGTTGGAGGTCCAGATTAAGTTCATCCAGAACCTTTGAAACATGCATCAAGCTATCAATCTTCTTTCTTTGAACAAGCTTAATCATTACCTGGTTGTCAACAATGTGAACATCTACCTCAGTGTCTTTGGATTTTCTTTGAATCCAAGAACTTCTCAAGCTTTCATTGTAGGAAGGATTATCCGGTTCATCTACTGTTTCCACCTTGGAGTCACCTTCAAGAGTTTCAATCTTGTGCTTCACTATCACCCTTTGTCTCTCGTGCCTTTTCTTCTCTGCCAATAATTTGAGTTCGTTCACAGTCCTTAGTAGCTCTCTTATATAGTCAATAGCATCTCCCACCACAGATGCTCTATCAGTCTAAAACAAGAGGGAAATAATCAACCATTTATTTGTTCACATTCAGAGCATTAGTTAATTAAGATGGGGATTGTGAAAGAATGTACCTTGGAGGGGTTTGGGATGAGTTCTTTCAAAGCATCAAATTTACAAGTCAAATCTACTCTCCTTTGTCTCTCTGTGGTACTTGTAAATTGGTTGGTTCTTTTGCTGCCTCTTTTTTTCCTTGAAAAAATAACATCTTGGGGCAACCCCACCACTCCATTTTCAAAACCTTGAAAGGCAACTCCTTTGTCTTCATACTCTCCAAAGGCTAAATCATTTCTTAACGGTGGCATGTATGGAAGCAACTCTCTGAGTGCAGGTTGAGGAGGTGCTTGCTGCATGAAAGGGTCGTCAGAGTAGACGTTTGTGCTGTGTGTTGCTACCATAGAGTGCTTTGGAAGATTCGTTGGGGTTTCAAAGGAGTTCACAGTTGGGTTTGTTGGAAAATGGAGGAGGTTAAGGAGATCTGGTGTTGATGTGGAACAAGGAAATTGCTCATGGTTCACCACTTCCACAAACTGGGTGTACATGTTATTGAATGGAATATTTTGTTGTTGTTGAACCATTGGGAGGGTACAAGACCAAGTAACAATTGGATTGGCAGCATCCTCTACACTGGTATACGAGTAGGGTAAGTTTTCCACTGCAAAGGCGTGAGTGGCAGTGGCAGTGGTAGTCCTAACCGTTCCTGTTCCATGTGCCATCATTGCATTGGGATCAAAGCAACCACTTTCTTGGTACATATTTGGACCACTGGGATAAATCTGTCTATGTTTATGCAAACAAAATGAAATTAATAAACAAGATTGAGAAGTAAATAGTTTGTAAAAACAATGATATGAAGAATAGAATGATATATACAAACAGGAATATACCTTACAAAGAAAAAGACCAGCAAAACTTGATAAGACAGGGCAAAACAGAAAAATGTGTGTGCGCTCTGGTGTGAGATAGTTAAATGACTAAAAAGGGTCGTACTTTTTTGGACCACATAAATGATTTATCTATAGTATAATTCACTCATATTGCAGTAGCTGTTTCTGCTAGCCTTAATGTATTTTCTGGTTATCAATTACAGAGATTTTATATTATCTTGAGACGTTAACAAACGTGAGAATCTAACACATGACTCTATCCCTTATGCATTGTTGCAGCATGAACATTTCGTTGGGCTGCAATCTGATAAGGAAATGTGGACTGCATGTTTGCAGCCTGTAGCACGATGCATAGCATATGTAACCTATTTTGGGTAGGTACCCTTGTACATTATTGCCATATTGTTCTTCAATATTGTTCTACTTATTTATCTTCAAATATCTTTGTTCTACATATCTTAGTGTTCCAATCAATTCGTTAAGAGATGTCACGTCCTAAGATAGATATAACAGTGGACATAGTTTCTCATGTTGCAGGCAAACTATTCAATATCTTCATGTTGTTTTGAGTTTTAGTGAACATAGTTCCCAAAGTTGTTAATCCATTCAACATGGTCTGGAATTTTCCAAACATCATATCAATATATTCTCCTTTCTTCATGGAGAACATCTCGTATTCCCTTTGGAGGGTGGCAGCTTTTCTTAGTCTGACATCCTCTATTCCTTCATAAGAGATCTTTAGAGCGTCCCAAAGCTCTTTAGCTGTTTTATAGGCACAGAATCTGTTGTATTCTGTCTTGAGAGCGTGTAAGTTATGGCGTATCTTGCATTGTTTTTCAGCTCCATGATGGAGTATTCCTTATTCCCCCATTCAGATTCAAGTTTGATCAAAGGAATGTCTCCATCTGTGATGATCTTACAAAGAAGTATGTACTGGGTTGATTTGATATACATCTCTATCCTATCTGCCCAATATGGATAATCGTCTCTAGAGAACGCTGGAGGTTTATTCATTGATGATCCTCCTAAAATAAACATTGGCTCTGTGGACTCCATTCTTGATCTTTTCCTCTAGCAGCTGTTAAGCGCTCAACCCTTAGAAACTAAGTTCTGATACCAAACTGTAAAAGATAGAAACACAAGAAAGGTGGTTGAATTGTGTTATTAATAAATTTTTTACATTTGTGTCTATTGTTTTACAAAAAAGTCATACACTTTAACTGTTGATTTTAAGTTTCAGACGTTTAAATTGTTAATCCCTGTTAGTCAACAATAAAAATAGTTAAGGACAAAGATATTTTTATACTGGTTCGCTTAAGCAGTCAACAATAAAAATAGTTAAGGACAAAGATATTTTTATACTGGTTCGTTTAAGCAAGCTACGTCCAGTTACTTAACAACTTGCTATGTTTTTACTACAAACCGTGAAAATGTTACAAGTATTCTTTGCACCCAGCCATTTCTGGCTATAACGATATTCTTTGATCCTAGCCTTCTCAGGCTATACAAACGGTATAGTTTAGAACGCGCCTTCACCAGGCTAAAGGAAAGGTATTCTTTGAAGACACAATCTCCTCATGCTAGGGCACCACAACAATGGATTTTGAAAGAATGTTTATAAAAGAAAATCCTCTACGCAGAGAGGTGTTTACGATGAAGAGCGAAATCTAGTATATGAGCTTGTCAAGCGTAATTTCGCCAACTTGACCTTGATGTGGTGAAATCCTTGTTAAGTCAAAATGATTTAACATCTTAATTTTGATAATTACAAGACAGACGAATGTATCAACAAAAGTAGAAGGAACAATGATCAGACGAATCATTATCAACATAGACGAAAGATGCACCCTCAAAACATAAGATGTTCCAAACGCAAGGTTTAAGTCGTCATACTTCAAGGAAACCTCAAGACTAGACGGAGAGCGCGTCCCAACTTCAAGTCATGTATTCAAGAGTGAAAATTTGAAGGCTGAAGTTGAAGACGAAGATAGAAGACAAACAAATGAATTCAACACACAACTCATCTATTTGTTCATTCGTCTATCTGCTTAATGAAGTTCAAGATGCTGAGTAACACGTGCATTCGTTTCAAATCAAACCGTTACTCAGAAGCTTCTATAGGTGGAAAGAGATTTCAAAATAAACCTCTGCAACACGAAAAACAATTTTACGTTTGAGTGAAATCTCTGAGCATATCAAGTAAAAAGCAGATCTCACACTGACATCCGCTGACTTTTCATTAAATGTTTTGATTGCTCACTCTGTCAGATGTGAAAGTACCCAAGTCAAGGACTAACGTTAATATCTACAGTCTAATGGATACTTCACAAGAACACCTATATAAGGACTTCATCCCTGCGAGTTCAACTTGGCGAACTACTCTGATCAAGACTATATTCTTATACTTGCTCTAGCTCTCAATTACAAGTTTGCTCGCCACAAACTTATAATAGAATTTAATTGTAAAAGCCCTCTCTGCGTAGAGGATATTTTCTATTTGGTGTTAATTGTAAACCATTGTAGTGGTAATTTTAGCCTGAGGAGGCTAAGTGTTGAAAGAATACCTTGGTTAGCCTATGGAGGTTGTGTTCAAAAAATACATAGGTTTAGCTTGCGGAGGCTGAGGTCAAAGAATACCGCTTTAGCATGAGAAGGTTATATTCAAAGAATATCTGTATTTTAGCCAAGAGTGGCTGAGTTCAAAGAATACTCTTAATGGAATCTCAACAAGTTGCTGGGTAACTGAACGTAGTCTTGAATAGACGAACCAATATAAAAATATTATTGTTTTGATTATTTTTATCTGCTTACTAACTGAGGATAATAACTTAAACTGCATTCTTACTTAAAACCAACATTTGAAGTATAAGTTTAAGTTTGTGTCTGATCTAAACGTTTTAATACAGATGCAAAACACATCGTCCGAACAAGATTTTAACAATAAACACAATTCAACCCCCTTCTTGTGTATTTGTATTTTACAATGCTTTTATAGCTGAATTCCTCGAAGTAGCCGTTAGATTGATTCACTTGACCGTTTTCCTTTTGTCCTTGCGTACTTCAGAGTTGATTGACAGCTAATCAGAATCATTAAATATTTTGCAGCGGAGTCAGCGTATATTCACCTTTTTCTGATTAGTTTCATAAATATCCTAGAAAAACACATTTTGTTTTTCGTGTTGCGTATGAGATTTTACTGACTTTGGAAACTTTTGAAAGTAACTTCTTTATTTGAAAATAAGGCGTGAGTTACTTCGTCTGTCTTCAAGGATCTTCACTTAATCTTCATTAGACAAAGAGTCTTCACAAGACTTCGTATATCTTCTTTCTTTCAAAACTTCATCTTGAGGCATAATTCAGTTTGTTAAGCAGTAGACGATGATTGACTTTTCAGAATGTTGACTTTGATGGACCTATCTTTGTCTGTCTTGCTTCATCTGTCTTATCTTATGTTTTTTCAATCTGATGTTTGGACCGTCTGTTCTGTAATTATCAAAATCTAGGATGTTAGTCATCTTGACTTAACAAAGTTTCGCTCTCAAAAGCTCTGAACATCATTTTCTTGTTCTATATTGTAAAAACCCCCCTATTTGCATAGAGGAATTTTTTTTAAGAAAACTCTTTGTAAAATCCACTTTCGTAATGCTTTACCTTGAGGATGTTCCAAACAATACCTTGTATTAGCCTGAGGAGGCTGGGCCCAAAGAATATCTTGTGGTTAGCCTGAGAATGTTGTGTTCAAACAATATCAATATAGCCAAAAGTGATTGAGTGCAAATAATACTTATATTGTTGTTCATTACTGATCGTGAAAACTTAACATGTTACTAAGTAATTAAACGTAGTCTTCACAAACGAACCAATATAAAAATCTTTGTGTTTTTACATCTATTTATTTTCTAACTAACGAGGAATAATTTCCTTAACATATTTTTATTAAAATCAATCTTTTAAGAGAAAAATTCTTGCGTATGCTCAAAGACTTATAACAATAGACGAAAACGCATCGTCTAAAATTTTAAAATTTTAATTAATACAATAAATTCAACTCCTTTATTGTGTTTTATTTTTTTACTGTTATTTTATCTTTTCCGTGTATATATATATATATATTAAATATGAAAGTTTTAAAAATAAATAATTATACTTAATTTTGATAATTAAAATTATTTTATAATATTGTATAAATAATTATTTTTATATGGATTCAATGCAGATTTTCTTTAATAAACAGACAAAAAGTAACAAAAAATAAAGTTAGATAATGCAGTTTTTTAAATTTAGTAAATTTGTTTGTTGTTTTTTCTTGTTACCCATGTATCTTTTGACTAGTCAGTCTATCTTTTGCTTTTAGTTCTCCAACTATATAAGAATTCCTCTTTGTATTTGACATGTATATTTTCCTTTCCAACAAACACGGTAAATATTTCCTTTGTCTATTAAACTTGATAATGAAAATGTTTAATCTTAAACATGGGACAAAAACTATTCGATCCATCAGATCATATAATCAACTATGTACAATGTGAGAAAATGAAGCATAAGTCAACTTAATTTTTTTTTTTCTTTTTTTGCTTTTTATCAACTCAAAAGTTAAAAGAAAAATAAAACTAGTCAACAGATAAATTTGTATAAAAATTTTGTCCAACACAAGCAATTCAACGCTTTGCTCCAGAATCCAGATTAAGGTATTAATTTCTTAAAATATTAAAACCTATTCAAAGTGTCAAATTTTTTTTTACACATATATAAGGATCGAACATCTTACGATGATTAAAAGACCCAAATTATCTATGAACTATGAACACGACACATGATGTTGGTGAGTTTATATGTACGTAAGTCAGGAACTTATGAACTAGGTTATTAATTTCATCAATCTCGTAATGAGTTAGGTGGTAACTAAATCTATCAACAATGAAACAGCTCAGGAGCTAGAAAATTCTATTTCTAACCTTTCCTTCATAAATTCTGAAAACCTGTTATCAAAACTAGAAGATAAATTAAACAAAATGAAACCAAGAAGAAACTCTAGTATTTATTACTGTATGTTTGGTTTAGCATTCTAAATAGAAAAATTATGCATTTTAATACAAAATTTTAAAAACTTAAAATTATAGTTTTTAATTACAAATTGATTTGAATTCAACTAAATTTAATTATGAACAAATACACACCTAGAAGTTTCAAAACTGTGACTAACCAGCAAAGAGTTCACACTTTCACACTGAATTGACACAGAAAAAAAAAGTTGCTAAATTTATTAGTATCTTACAGCACAAACACTACAAACTGTCTAAAACCTGAAAAGCACAAACACTACAAACTGTCTAAAACCTGAAAACCTAGTAAGATGTTGAGATTCAAATCACACAAAAACTTTTTTAATTAGAATTAAAATTTCTTTTCAATAATCTGCACAATTAAAATTATATTAAATTAGTATACAGATTATTAAAATAAAATTCTAATTCTAATTAAAAAATAATACAAACCACTAATCCTTCTAACAATACTGGTAGACACAAAGCCTTAATTTTTGGCTTCAAAATCATTGTCAAATTTGCCAGAAAAGTTAAAAGGACGACACTTTTCTCCCATCAAGATGTTTTTTCTCCACAAAGCTTCTTCATCATGATCATGGTCACCGTAATTATGAGCCTCAACTTCACCCTCTGCCTGCACCTTCTTCCACGACAGCATCTTCACCATGGAGAGTGCCCTGTTGCCGAGGTTGCTGTTCAACTTGGAAACCAGCTTCGATCTTGTTGTTGCTTTCTCCGTTTCTATGTGTAACTTCTTTAGTTTATCAGAACCGCAGAGGAAAGTAATGACAGAGAGTAGAGAGATGACAGAAAGAATAACAAAGAAAAGGGTGAAGGGCATGGAGGAGAATAGAAGATGAGAAGGAACAAGAGGCATCGCCATGTTAAGAAATGAAATGAATTGAATTAGTTACTTAGCAGAGAAGGGTTGCAATAAAAAGAAACAGAGCATGACATAAGAGTGTATCACACGCTCTAAATGCTAACTCTGTTTATTTGCCACTGTTCAAAGATTGTAATAGGTTTATGCCTAAGTCTTCCACTTCCTTCTTACCCCATCATGTAAAATGGGTTGCAAAACTTATCTCAGTGAAAATGTAATTAAATGAATTAATTAATAATAATTAGTTTAATTCTTCTATATATTACAAGGTAATTAGTTATATTTTTTATTATATTAACTTTTTATTGGGTTATTTAATTAATTTTTATTTAAAATAAGTTAAATAAGTGGATAAATGAAATTTATATTTCATTTAAAAAATATTTGAGTTTAGTGTTAAATATGTTTGCGAAACATGTCATATATTTTTTTGAACATGTTAAATATTTTTTTGAAATATATCGTATATTTTTTCAATTTTAATATTTTTAAAATGAAAAAATATATATTGTGATGCTGGTCTCATGCTCAGTTGTACTGAGCATTACTCTTGCGAGATTAAATCTTTTTATTTCGTTACGTAAAATTAATTGTGGATAAATTTTAATATATACATATATGATAAAAAATTATAATTGATTTTAAATTTATTATAAATGAGTAATTATGGATATTTTTATATTAATAAAAAATAAAGTTTTATTTGAAACATAATTTTATAATAAATTCAAACATAAATGATATCAATCAAATTTCATCGAAACCAATTTCATAAAAACCAATATCCTTCGAAATGAATTTTTTCACGATAAAGGCACAATTGATTTGAATTAAAATATATTCTAAATTCCATGAGCTTAAAATACTAAATATACATCATTAGTTGGTTGAATTAATTTAGTTTTGATTTAATTTGCATAAGTTCATGGTTTGTAGTTCGGTTTCAGGTTATATATATACTAAAGATATTTTATAGGAACAAAAAAAATTACTTTCATTATTTCTATGCTAAATAAATTAGTCTTTAATTTGTGAATTGAGAGCATTAAGTAAACACGTTTTTACTTTTTTGACATTATATAAAACTTACTTTGGAATTTCGGCTTGCCATAATTATTTTTTTTTATTTCGAGTTACTATGATTTTTATTCATAATTATAAAGGGTTATATTTTTATAATTTGAAATAAATTTATATTAATTAAAAAGAAAAATTTTAAAAAAAAACATCACCTTATATTACAGCAAAAATATTTTCTAATTGCTTAGGCCCCACGCCATTGTGGGTGTACCAGTCTTAGCCATTTTTATCTAAAGTCGAAACAAATTGGTTTCACTTTTCTTCCTTTCTTCAAAAAGCAAATCAAATACATGCCTCGCATAACTTGTACAATTTTTGAATAAATTTCTATGAGTAATTTTTTCTTATTAAATATTATCTAAATCTAAATGCAATTACTTTTCAATAACATTATTACTAAATCTTTTATTATATAACTCTTCCACTAATTTTTAAAATAAGAACAAAAATACTTATTCAAACAAACTATTATTTTATGATAAAAAGTGTAAAAATTAATGCATCATTATTAATGAGCAAATACCAAATTCCTTAATGGTGTAAATACAAGTGGGTGCATATTTGGCATCAGGAAAATGAGCATTGCTTATCTAAAGGGTTTACTTGACTTAGACTTGGGTCACCGTTTTTGTCTGTATTCTGATTCCATTTGTTTAAGATCTTCTAGTCATTCACGGGTCAAATTAACTGTTCACTTAGTTCATTTTATTCTATATTTCGAGTAAATAACCTATTTACAATCAAAAGAGTGAATTAATTTAATTTTAAAAATATAAAATTAATAAAATATTTTTTAAAAATATAATAAAATATTTATTATTAATTTGTTCTTATATTTGTATAATGTTTATTGTAATTAGTTGATGTTGCTTGAATTGTGAAGAAAACCGGAGAAGCTTCTAAGCAAAGACCAAACAAAGTGCCAGTACCGTCTACGGAATTTTAAAATAGTGAAAGTAGATGGTAGAAGGGTTTTCACTTTTCATCATTGTTAGTTACTACTTACTAGCACCATTGGAACAAATGTCTTGGCTAGTATTTAAATATGGTGCTTCAACTACCGTGCTTGATTAATTGCAAAGTTTCAGAGTTTGGAGCCAGTTTTGGCACGATGTGGTTATTTCTCTTTTATGGACATCAAGAGTTAGACATGTGTTGGTGGCAACTAAATATTGCAACAATGGTTTATGGGTAGCTGATTTAGTGTTTTGTGTACCAGATGATGCTTGAGTTATTTGGTTACACCACTACATTTATTTGACATGCATTTTTAATTATGTATATTTTTTCTAATGATGAAGTATATTTATTTCATGTGCTAAATTAAGTGAGTGCGATAAATTAGTAAACCTGATGACAGGAAATGAACAGATGTTAATGTTAATTTATCCGGGAATAATAAAAATCATGTTATGTTAGATGAACTATGATTCTCAATGTATCGGATAATCTAATAATAATTTTTTCTCCACAAATTCAAAAAGTCTAGCGGAGGAAATATCATAAAGTCTACATTATACTATTAATTGGGTATTCATAATATTTTTAAAAGGACTGTTAAACAAATATTTTAACTTATGCTCGAGATTATTTATCAATTTAGAAAATTCATTTTTCTGGCTGTAAATAAAATTTACGTTACAATATTTGCATCATTTAGATAACAAGTAAATAATTAATACCTGTTTGAACTAACATGCAAATTATGTACATTTAAATCTTTTTAAAACTTCGTGACTAGAAAATGTGTAACAGAAAGAAAACACAGATAGAATCAGTATAGCCAGAGGATCTCTTTCTTTTTCAATTATTGACCTGATCAATTCTGGAACTGTCACTATTCGGGTACAAAGACTACTGGCAAAATTAGTCTTTGTGTGGACCAAACATGAGGAAAAGTTAAGTTTTTCCATTTTAGGTACAAATTCAAAGTTATCTAAATGTTAATAATTAACTGGGTGGAACTGGGGCCAAACTTGTGTCGATGACCTCAATGAGCTTGTTGGCTATGGCAGTTGCATAAACTGAGGATCCTTCACATATCTGCATCACCACAAAAACAATCATAGTTATTTTAGCACAGAAACAAAAACACATATTGTGGCCATTTCTGCATACACAGACAGACCTTGGTATTGAACAGGAAGCTGCAGAAATCGCCAATGTTGCCACCAGCAACATGTTGGAGGTCCAGATTAAGTTCATCCAGAACCTTTGAAACATGCACCAAGCAATCAATCTTCTTCCTCTGAACAAGCTTAATCATTACCTGGTTGTCAATAATGTGAACATCTACCTCAGTGTCTTTGGATTTTCTTTGAATCCAAGAACTTCTCAAGCTTTCATTGTAGGAAGGATTATCCGGTTCATCTACTGTTTCCACCTTGGAGTCACCTTCATGGGTTTCAATCTTGTGCTTCACTATCACCCTTTGTTTCTCGTGCCTTTTCTTCTCTGCCAATAGTTTGAGTTCGTTCACAGTCCTTAGTAGCTCTCTTATATAGTCAATAGCATCTCCCACCACAGATGCTCTATCAGTCTAAAACAAGAGGGGAAATGGGGAATAATCAACCATTTATCTGTTCACATTCAGAGCATTAGTTAATTAACATTGGGATTGTGAAAGAATGTACCTTGGAGGGATTTGGGATGAGTTCTTTCAAAGCATCAAATTTACAAGTCAAATCTACTCTCCTTTGTCTTTCTGTGGTACTTGTAAATTGGTTGGTTCTTTTGCTGCCTCTTTTTTTCCTTGAAAAAATAACATCTTTGGGAAACCCCACCACTCCATTTCCAAAATCTTGAAAGGCAACTCCACTGGCTTGTTTGTCTTCATACTCTCCAAAGGATAAATCATTTCTTAATGGTGGCATGTATGGAAGCAACTCTCTGAGTGCAGATTGAGGAGGTGCTTGCTGCATGAAAGGGTCGTCAGAGTAGACGTTTGTGCTGTGTGTTGCTACCATAGAGTGTTTTGGAAGATTCGTTGGGGTTTCAAAGGATTTCACAGTTGGGTTTGTTGGAAAATGAAGGAGGTTAAGGAGATCTGGTGTTGATGTGGAACAAGGAAATTGCTCATGGTTCACCACTTCCACAAACTGGGTGTTCATGTTACTGAATGGAATATTTTGTTGTTGTTGAACCATTGGGAGGGTACATGACCAAGTAACAATTGGATTGGCAGCATCCTCCACACTGGAATATGAGTAGGGTAAGTTTTCCACGGCAAAGGCGTGAGTGGCAGTGGCAGTGGTAGTCCTAACTGTTCCTGTTCCCTGTGCCATCATTGCATTGGGATCAAAGCAACCACCTTCTTGGTACATATTTGGACCACTGGGATAAATCTGTCTATGTTTATGCAAACAAAATGAAATTAATAAACAAGATTGAGAAGCAAATAGTTTGTAAAAACAATGATATGAAGAATAGAATGATATATACAAACAGGAATATACCTTACAAAGAAAAAAGACCAGCAAAACTTGATAAGACCGGGGAACACAAAAAAAATGTGTGTGCGCCCTGTTTTGGGTACTGAGAAGGCTGTCGAGGGAATGAAGTGAGTGAGGAAAAGACAAAAAAGGGTATCAGTTTGTTTTGTCATTTTTATGGGAAAATATTTAATAAATAACTGCAATACACCGATAATTAATTATAAAATGTAAAAAAAAAATATATATACATAAAGAGTACGAAGATTCTCTCTGTAAAAGAGTTAACTAATTAACTATTAATTAGCTACGCATTACTATTAAGCATAATAAAATTGTTTCTGCATATTCCTACCAAGAGGACCCTGTAGATAATTTCTCCTTAGTTCTTAATTCTCATGCACTAATCCACTCATATTGCAACAACTCGTTTACAGGTTTCTATATGTACTTTCTAATTCTCAATTCTAGAGATTCTTATTGTTTTTATTTTTTTCTAAGGTTAAAGTTATTAATTGAGAGGGATATGTTATGTTAATTTTAATATGAATATATTGATAAAATTCACTTGTTAGCCAATACATTATGCATGAGGTACCTAAAGATTAATGAATGTGAAACTGTCGCGTAAACAAGCTAACGCAACGGAAACTATTTGTATAGGAAAAGGATAAAAGAAAATTATTAGAATAAGAATAAAATTACATTTTTTAATTAAAAATGAAAAAAAAAGTAAACAAAACCATCTTTTCATTGTATTATATATAATAAATCTTTAAGAAATCTTGTATTTAAGATACTTTTTATATATATGTGCTCATGTATTAAACACTTTTGTGTAGTTGAATGTTTAGTTATTATGAATTTACTTAAATAATTATTTAGTCTTTGTAGCATAAGGTTTTTTTTTATCATGTGAATTTTGATGTTTTCATTTTGATCCTTTTAATTTTTTGTAAATTTTTTTCTTCTAGTTTGACAATAAAAAGGACCGGAACTAAAACAAAGGAAATTGAATAGATTTTCTATTTTCAGTATTTATTCTATATTTTTAAAGGCATTTATTTAAAATACATTTTTTTCACATCCTTGAGTATTTCATATTTAGTGTTAAGCTAGCTTAATTATTCAAGTAATGAGTATTTCATATGAAAACCTTTTTCTACGAGGCAATTAAGTTATAAACTTATTAAAGAGGCCCACGAGTAGTATTTAACAGAGCACAAATAAAAGAATAAAAAATAATTATACGAAAGATAATTATAATTTGATAAATACAACACCTTATTATCTTTATATTATCTTGAGATCACTACTAACAAAAAAATATATTAGGACGGTTCAAACATACACTCTAAGACATTGATATTAACAAACGTGAGAATCTAACATATGACACTATCCCTTATGCATTGTTGCGGCATGAACATTTGGTTGGGCTGCAATCTGATAAGGAAATGTGGACTGCCTGTTTGCAGCACGTGCCACGATGCATAGCATATGTAACCTATTTTGGGTAGGTACCCCTTGTACGTTATTGCCATATTAGAATCCTTTTTCCAGAGAAAGAAGGATTGGCTCCTTCAGTATTGTTATGCTTATTTATCTTTGATTTATTAAATAAAGAATTGATTAAAAAATTTGTTGTCACTATTTAATATTTTAAGTTTGAATATTTTGCCTATCATTTTTCATTCTTTCATAATTTATTTTGTAAGGTAACGTAAGATATCTTAATATTTATAATATTGGAACGAGCCATATAAGAGGAAAAGTAAATAAAAAAATCTACATGGTTTGATATTTTAAGACTTATTTCACGGTTATTCTAAATAAAATTTTATTATTTGTAATTTTTGAATAAAAAAATTACAAACTCTCTTCACATGTAATTTTTGCATGAAAAAATTACAAATCATCCCACGTGTACAGAAAAATTACAAATCATCTCACATATTTTGACACACACTATCTGGATTCTAATGCACTCATTTAATAGATTTAAACATGTGGTACAAGTGAGTAAAACTCATCATTCTATTTTATAAAGGTTTTTCACGCATATCATTTTTTAATACTCACCGATGTGATGTGAGATTTTGAATTAACACAATATATAACAAATCTCCCCTTAATTCAAAGTTTTATAATTTTACAATCCTCCTTTGCAATAAAATCTCCTGACTCGTAAAAAATTCTTCCTTTTCTTCAAGTTTTGCATTATTATTTTGATGTGAGACTTTGATTTTATCCTAACAATTCTCTCCTCAAAAAGGCTTTTGAGGGAATGGTGTGAGTGAGCTAAATGACTAAAAAGGGTATCATTCTGTTACTTGTTCTGCGTATTCCTATCATGTGGACCACACAAATGATCTCTCCATAGTCCGTAATTCGTATATATTGATTCACTCATCTTGCAGAACGTCTTCTTGCTAGTCTCCATGTACTCTCTGGTTCTGTAGCGTCTTCTGATATAAGACTTTAATTTTATCCTAACAATTCTGTCCTCGAGAAAACTTTTGAGGGAATGGTGTGAGTGAGTCAAATGACCAAAAAGGGTCTCATTTTGTTACTTGTTTAGGGTTGCATATTCCTATCATGTAAACCCTACAAATGATCTCTTTGTAGTACATAATTTATATATAGTCTCTCATTCTTAATTCTAGAGATTTTTGATGTGTTTATTTTTCTAAGGTTAAATTTATTAATTGAGGGGATATGTTATGTTAATTTTAATATGGATACATCGATAAAATTCACATGAAAATTAACAAACATGAGTTAGAAATTTAATATGATTTGTATAGGAAAAGGAGAAAATAATAACAAGACTTGTCTATTTGTTTCTTGTATAAATTTTTGTGATTGTATAAATTTATGTAAATAAAAAATAAAATAAGAATAAAATTATATTTTTGTAATTAAAAAAATGAAAAAAAATAGAAGAAAATGAACCCATATTTTCATTGTATTATATATTTAAGATACTTTTTATAGATATATTCTCACCTATGTATTAATCACTTTTGCGTAGTTGAATGTTATTATGAATTTAGTTAAATAATTATTTTGTCTTTTTCTTCTAGGTTGACAATAAAAAGGACCGAAACCAAAACAACCCTTTACTACATGGACTGAAATTGTTTAAGTTTGTGTGTGTCTATATATATTTTGATGAAGATATGTTTCACAAATAAAAAAAAAAGTTAAAAAAGTGAAATTGAGGAGATTTTCTATTTTCAATATTTATCCTATATTTTTAAAGGCATTTATTTAAAATTCATTTTTTTTTCATATCCTTTAGTATTTCATATTTAGTGATAAGCTAGCTTAATTACTCCAGTAATGAGTAATTCAACTATACAAAAAAGTTAAATAAAAATAAATAAATAATTTAATACAATTACACTTACATAAAATAATAATATGCTAATATAATTTGGTATAAAATATGAAAATATTTTTCTACGATGCAATTAAGTTATAAACTTATAAAAGAGGCCCACGAGTAGTATTTAACAGAGCACAAACAAAAGAATAAAAACATAATTATATAAAAAATAATTATAATTTGATAAATACAACACCTAATTATCTTTATATTATCTTGAGACGTTAACAAACGTGAGAATCTAACACATGACTCTATCCCTTATGCATTGTTGCAGCATGAACATTTCGTTGGGCTGAAATCTGGGTAAGGAAATGTGGACTGCATGTTTGTATCCCGTACCACGAAGCATAGCATATGTAACTTATTTTGGGTAGGTACCCCCTTGTACCTTATTGCAATATTAAAATCCTCTCTCAGGGAAAAAAGGATTGGCTCCTCCAATATTGTTCTACTTGCTTATCTTTGTATTTACTAAATAAAGAATTGATTGAATTTTTTTTTCCCTATTCAATATTTCAAATTCGAATATTTTACCTGTGATTTTTTTTTTTCTTTTATAATTCTTTTTTTAAGGTAACACAAGATATCGTAATATTTAATAATATCTCTTTACACATCATAGTTATTTATAATCACTACTACATATTGTCACTATAACTACTTTTATCACAAATTACCAATGTTACAATAATAATCGTGATTGTATCAGTCTAAGGTAAACATATAGTTGCCTAGGAATGAGTTGCCATCGACAGACTTTTCCTCGACTATATGAAAACAATTTTAGCAATTATTCACAATATTATAAAAATTCTCGCGGATCTGTCTCAACAAACAAGGATTTTGGTTAATGGGGAGATTCATTGTTAAACATACATGGATATGTCAAAATCCTGGAACATTATATGAAATATTATCCTTAGCTTTGGTAAATTATGACCTGCACAACTGAATAAGTTGAATTAAAGACCTGAGTTCATTTTTAAAACTTTCTCAAATGTTTTGACATAATATACTACTCTTAAACTTATTTTACTGATAGAAGTTTATTATAACTAAACAGTTATAATAATGATGACAGTGATTATAATAATAATAGAGTTAGAGACATAAACAATAATAAAAATAAAATTGATGATGATATGAATGATAATAATGATAATATAAAAATAATTTAGGTTTTAATTTTATTTTTTTTATCTTTTGAAAGTTATATTTTTTATTGTATAAAAATTGAATATTTTCTTAAAATCCATGAAATTCCTTCCATTCTTATAAATTTTTAAAGTATTTTCAAATCTTATTATAATTCTTATAATGTAAATTCAATAAAATTTAAATCATAAAATCACAACATAAAAGTTTTTTTTAGAAGAATTTTATAAGACAAATATTATATTTTATAAAATGTCACTTACAACAGAAAAGAGATTAAAAAAAAAAAATGTTGTTAAAGTGATATTATTAAAAAAAATTTGCTTTCCTTTTCGTGTTCCATTTTCAATTTGTTTTCAGATGCATCTGATGCCAATGGAAATTTTACTGGAACGGTTACGAGGTGGCCAAGAATTTTCAAGAGAAAAGGCAATCGGTGGAAGAGCACTTTTCTAACCTCCTTCCACAACACCTTATTCCTTTCTTTCTTAATTTCTTATCCCAAAACAATCTTCTACTACAATGCGTCAAATTTTGGTTACGTATATTTTTAGTCTCTAAATCATTTATTAAAAATCCATTAAAGTCCAGTGTTAAGTTATAAGGTTCATACTAAAAATGATGAAAGGAAAAGACCAGAATCATTAGATACTTATATGTTAAGTGCAAGCTACATTAAATGAAGATGCTAATAATTGGTCACGTATGCGGAGGAATAATGCAATTACTTTACACTTTATGCAAAGTGAAGTATGCATTATGTTACACTGATGTGAAGCGAGGACCAGAAGTAATAAAGAATGATTTGGACTAATTACCAACTAAAACACAACAGACTTGAAATTTATGTTAAAATTATATTTGAAATAGTTAAGTTTAATTAAATTTGTATTTGAATTGTGTTACAAAATTCTGTATTATTGCCATAATTCCTTATTTTTCCTTTATATTATATTTTTCCAATGAGCAAGAAAATGAACACATAGGTGTGAACACCTTATAATAGTCATGGAAGTTAAATAACAAAAGATGATGGGCATGTTTCATCACCATATGTACTTCATGCAAAAGGTAAGAATATACAATAAAAAATTATATTTATACAATTTCTTTCACTTTTTTACGATGATCCATGATCACAAAATTATAGGACCATTGTAGCAAATCCTACAAAATTAACCCTTCTCTCTCAGAACCTCAGCTTTCTCACTAAACTCCCCACAAAACTCCCCACAAAACTCATACAAGATTGACATTCTTAATGCTCATGCGGGTACAAGTTACGACCACTAGCAAGTCACATATCAAAAGTACACAAACAAGATCAAGCTTCCATAGCTTTTTTTTTTTCTTCTTTTTTCTAAATGCCTATGTTAACCAAATAGGTAACTAAAGGCTTTGGCATAATATACGTGCTATAAAAGTAACCAAGAGCATCACACCCTAGTACTTCATATACAAGCTCTTATTTATATACCTTGCCTCAAAAGTAACCAAATTCCAAGTGCCTGCCTACTCATACAATGGTGTCTCCAAAAAAGAGTTGGAGTCCTCAAAAATTTACAACAGTGCTGCTTCTTTTCTGCATTGCAATTTCATCTCCCGTTGATGCAAGCACGTATTCTAGCAAGTTAGACCAATCAATTGTTTCAAAGCAAACATACACTGAAATCAAATGTGGGTCATGTCCTTGTGGAAGTCCCTGTGATGAGCAACTTCTATCACCTCCTCCTCCTCCTCCTTTGCCACTAGTCCTCCCAGAGGTTTCCTCCCCACAAGGTTGTGATCAATCACCACCACCTCCACCTCCACCTCCACCACCACGATCACATCCACCACCACCACCATCACGACCACCACCACCGCCAAGGTTCATATATGTAACAGGTGTGCCAGGGGATGCATATCCATACTATAATTATTACTCTGCTGCTCAAAACAGAGTTGGGGGGTTGCTGCTTTTAGCTGGTTTGGGAACACTGTCAATCACAATGTTATTTGGGCAGTGACTTCTAGAAGCTAAGTTTAACCACACCACACAACAGCTTCATTGTTTGATTTATCTGCCTTGTTCAAACTTTGTCTATTTATTCTTCTTCATTTATTTTATTTTTAGGAACATCACTTTTATTTTATTTTGATTCTTATATCCTTTTGTCTTTCCTGTAAACTTATGCAATGCTGAACAATTCAACATTAACATTTGATGTAAAAAAAAAATAGTTCTTATATAGTTGTCATTGTTTTTCAGTCTTGTGGTTTAGTTCAGATGAGTCCTTAACATGATGACGGTAAAATTTGAGGCTGTTTTAGGTTTAGTTTTTAATCCTATTTTGAGAAGCATCAACTCTTTTCACAAGGTTGAAATTTGGTTATCACCAAAATGAAGTAATTAGATCTAGCATTAAGTGTTCTATACTTATCATTCATAAACCGTGTCTCTTCATTTACAATCACGACGACAAAATTTGAATCCAAGACTTTGTGCATACTATTAACTCCCCACTATTAGATTCACTCTATTTTAGAAAGTGCAAACCGAAAGAAAGTGAAAAATTTTGCACGTTCCTATGCTGCTCCTTTTGTAGGTGGAATATATTTTTAATAGACACAAATCATATAGTAGCGAAGTCCTACGTACTGATTACATTACGATGCCAAATTGCATTGTGTGGATCAAATCTCATTTCCCAGGTAGGCCAATAGCGCAATCTTGCTTCAACGTAACTCAATTAACAATTTTCACATAAATAGTTTGAGATTTTACTCGCCTAAAAATATAGTCTGTAATATATATATATATATATATATATATATATATATATATATATATATATATATATATATTACAAGGAGAAATAATTATCACCTTATAAGGTGATTCATAAAATTGAGGAAGTTCATTACTCACGTTTCTAATATAAATTATTAATAAAAATTCTGATACCAGCATCTGTGATGAATTGTGGCTAAAAGACATAGAAACAAGAACACTAGTGGTGTTAGGAATATATGTAAGAAGATGCATTAGTCCCACGTTGTATAGAAAAGTGAGAGAGACTAAGTTTTGCATCTATATATAGAACTTCATTCTAAGCTTGCAAAACACACCAACACTCACCAACAAAGAAAGAAACTCTAGGTTGTGTTCTCTCTTATTATTCTTTCTCTTTATTCTCTTGTTCTAAGAACGAGAAAAAAGAGTTCTAGTAATGGGAGGAAGAGTTGTGAGTTTAAGAGAGATTTGAGATAGAGTGATCTTGGGTGTAATTGGGTTTTTGGGTTGTGAGTGAAACACTTAGTGAGCTTGTAAGTTTTCTGTGATATAGTGAATTATTATTGTTGCTCTCTAGCCGTGGACGTAGGCAAATTGCTGAACCACATTAAATCTCGGTGTTGTTATTTTCTCTATTATTACATTATTCTCCAAATGGGCCTTTTGCTTCAACAGCATCTAATATCAAGTTTATGATAAATAGATTTCATCATACCTAGTGGATTCAAATACACTATGGAGCATGGAATCCGGACCAGTATTTACATATAAATGTATGTAATATATGTGAATCATAAATTGCGTACCTTCATGACATCAACAAAGGCATCCAAATTTGGAGTTGGTTTTCCATTAACTTTGACTATCTATTGAAGAGCATATAGATCATATCTATTTACAGGACTTCCATGACACCACCTGAGAATTTGACAAATTTTGTAAACATTCGAGAGAGTAAGTGCAAGTTTGCAAAAGCATCAAATGGAAGAAACTGATTCTCCAATGAGTTAAGTGGGAGAAAAGGCAATGAATATGTTGAAATGATAGTAGTTTGTAACAAGTGCCTAAAATGAATGTGACCAAGAATTATTAGTACCCAATCATGGCAAGGTTACATCAAAAGACAGTACTTTCAGAGGGTGACAAAATGTTAGGAATCCAACCACTAAGCAATTCAAAATTAACAAGAAACATTATAACCTTTGATCTTGCATACAATATTTCTTCAAGACAAGAACATATTCAAAAAGAAAATAGTAAACAATTTGTCACTGGTAACAATACATAATTCCAGTTCTAGAACAGCAACAAACAAATCATCTCAGTGAATTAATATAAAACATATTTTAATAGCTTAATTCTTATCTATAAATCATATATCAGAATGTTTTATATTCAAGGACTTGACTTATTGCATATATCAGAATGCCACTCACAAATTGACCATCTTCAGATTCAGAGGTACTGCAACCATACTTAAGCAGCAAAAGAGGATTTAACCATCAGTATTAATAAATACATAGAAATATGTAAATCAGAATTTACATATAGTCAGGGTGGAACATCATATTAGCCACCCCCCTCCCATAAAAACTAGCAAAACAATATTATCAATACAAAAAAAATATAATATTATTGTAAGTTTTATTTTTCTTGACCTTCAACAAGAACAATCAACAAGGTAACAACATAATTTTAATAATATTTTTTTATCATAATCATTAACAGCACTAAGTGTGTGTTTAGTTTGCTGTTAGCAAAGTATCAAACTTTTGTTGCACAAATTTCAAATGAAAAAATGGGAAAACAACTGCATTGGTGGATTGGAGAAAACATGAGTCAACGTTTCTCCAAACACACATTAAGTGAAAGACTTCTAATAGTAGTATAGACAACTATTGAATCTTTCATCATGAGACTTCACCCATTACAATCATAATACCTATCAAACCAAGTCTGATTTTCCTTTTCAGATTTCTATTTGGAAATTTAATATTGCATTTAATACTTTCAAATTACTAACTCAGCTAACCCGCCAGGACCAGCTTAGAGAAGTTGGGTAATTTGCACAATGTCCCAAACTCAAATCTTGTTGCTACTGTTGTATAAAATTGATTTTATTTTTTTTGTATAAAATAAAATATTCAATAAATTAGTTAAATCAACAAATTAAAAAAACTAAAATATGTTTATTTTTTTAAGGAATCAAAATATATTAAAATTTAAATTTATTTTTTAAGATAAAACTTTTATAAAAATCAAAATATGACTCTTTCCTGTATCATTTTTAAAAAAATAAAGTAAAAAATAAATAATATTTTTATAATTAAAAATTTAGAAACTCAACAAATGATATATTAATTTTCTCTTTTATTGTTTGAAAAGGAAAAAGAGAAAGAGAAGAGGATACATTCTAAATAAACAAATATAATTGGGGTAACAATATATTTGTTATTTAACTACTTCCTTTTCCTCTCTTTTTTTTTTTTCGGTCAAACTTTGTTTTAAAAAAAAAAATTAGATTCTTCGTCCTTTTCTTTCCTTTTTTTTTTTTACTTTCTCATCATTTCAAACTAAATAAAATATACTAAGTTACATATATTATTTTTCTTCCTACTTTTTTTTTTTAAAAAAAAAAGCATCATAGATGTATACCTAGTTATGTTCTAGAAAATGAATTTAACTTTTTAAGAGTTTAATTTTTAAACATAAATTTTAAAATGACTATTATAAAAATTAAAATAATACGTAATTAAATGACAATGAAAATATATATTTACATTTCCATATATAATTCAATTGAATAGTCAAACATCTGAACTTCATGACATCAACATCAAAATGTGTCATTGAAAGGTATTAAATTATTGTTACCCAAATTCAAGGAAAGGTCTTGAAGAGGGCTTTGTGACATGTTTGGAATTAATATGAATACAAAATACAGTTTTGGGTGCAGTTGGCAAGAAAATACCAAAATGGACTGGTCGTGATTCGTGTCGCGACCACCTAGTCGCAGCCAAAATCGCGACTGTCTGTAAGTGTGACACGTGGCGAAAATGCCTATGTGGAGGGTTGATGTGGACAGGAGTCGCGACCATTTCCGCGACTCCTCCTGGTGATGACACGTGGCTTGCCACGTTGGAAATTGAAGATGACTGTGTGCCACGTGGTGTAGTCGCTAGAATTTCCGCGACCACGCCACGTGTCACAATCAGAGTGAATATAGGGGTCGCTGGTTTCTCCGCGACCAGCTTAAGATTGTGCCACGTGTTGGATTTTGGTTGGCTGTTTGTTGGTTGCAGTAGTTGTTGCGACCCAGTATTCCACAGTTATTTTCGCGACTACGTATCCTTCCGCTATTTTCCCTGCAACCACAGCACATTATATATACCCCCTCCGCTACACTCATCTTCACACCTTCGCAGTTATACTCAGAAACAGCAGAAACAGGTATAAATTTTATTATTTAATGTCTAATATTTTGCTTGTTTATTTCTTTTAATTTTTTTTTGAAAATAATAATATGTAATTGTAATTTATTTATGTTGTTTTGTGTAGATAAATTAAACTTGCATAACGCGTACAGTAGTTGTTGTATATCCTAAGGGAAGGATCACAGAAACTGAGGAAGGAGTAAACTTTGAAGGATCTAGAAGGATTATACAAGTAGAAAGAAATATTAATTTTATTGGGTTAAAAAAAACATTACGTCAAAGATTAAAATTACATGAGAATGAAGTAATAGGATGCATTACAACTAGATATTTTGTAGATAATAAATATGCATTATTTGAATTAGTTGATGATAGTGATGTCAATCTAATGATGACTAATTTCGAACAACCGGGATTAGGTTATTTAGAATTATGTGTAGAAATAGTTATTGCAGGTAGTGCGTCGTCGTATAATGAAGGTGGTGCATTTGAGTCAAATGTTTGTAGGGCGTTCGATGAAGGTGGTACGGGAATAAACTCAAATGAAGAAGATGAAACTTATATCGTCTCAGATTCTTTCGGGGATTCATCTACTGATGGTGAAGATTTTGAAGGTGATTTACCTGAATTAGATGATGATGAATTAAATGATGATATTAACAGTGTAGGTTTGAACGTTGTAGCAATTGTGTTACCTGATATAGTAACAGGTGAGATTAATTGTGAATTTGTTTCAATTATTTTAAAAGAATGTATTTAATTGTATCATTATGATATTGTAGGTGATACGCAACAACCGTTTTGGCACAATACACCGCACTATACTCAAATAAACTGGGATCATCCTGATGAAGAAGATTTGTTTGGTGTAACTGGTCGTATAAGTTGGGAGAAAGGTCAAGAATTATTTGTGGGATTAGAATTTGAAGATAAAAGAAGTGTTCAAAAGGCTCTAAAACTGTACATGATGAATGTACATCAAATTTCGAAAGTCATTGAGTCAAAACCACATAGGTATGTCGTTAGATGTCCTGATGTTGGATGTCAGTTTTATATGCGAGCCAGTTTATCAAAACGAACACAGAGATGAAAAGTCGTTCAATGGGGAGGACCACATACTTGTTTAAATGCTACTTTGAGTCAAGATCACGTAAATCTTGATTCTGATTTGATCAGCACATGCATACTTGGTATGTATTATATTTGTTATTGAATGTTTATTGATCTCTTATCTTTTGCTAATATTTGATTTTATTGTATACAGGTATGATCAAGGAAGATCCATCAATTAAAGTTGCACTTGTTCAAGAGAGAGTGTCTAGCATTTTCAATTATAAAATTTCTTACAGGAAGGCATGGTTAGGAAAGCAAAAAGCAATGACTATGATATATGGTGATTGGGCTGAGTCATATGCAGAACTTCCTGTCTGGCTTGAATACATGAAAAGATACTCTCCAGGTTCATATTATGAAATTTGTGATGATGATTTTTTTGTTGGTAACACTCTTAGTAATGAATTTAGACAATTTGAGCGTGTGTTTTGGATGTACAAGCAATGTGTCGATGCATTTAAATTTTGTAAGCCTATTATACAAGTGGATGGGACTCATCTGTATGGTAGATATAGAGGAACCTTATTAATAGCAACTTCACAAGACGGAAATGGAAGTGTGTTACCTCTTGCGTTTGCTGTTGTTGAAGGGGAAACACTATCAGCTTGGTCGTGGTTCTTAAGGCTGTTACGTCAACACGTAACTGACAAAGTAGGGATCTCGATCATTTCTGACAGGCATCGTAGCATAAAGTCAGTGGTAGATGATGAAGAAAATGGTTGGACTCGGCCACATGCATATCATTTTTATTGCATTCGACACATTGCTTCTAATTTTAATCACAAATTCAAGAATCAGAAACTAAAGAGCATGTTGGTTAAATTAGGTATGCATATTTTTAAAACACAACTTGATTTATATTTTCGTTAATACGAGAATGTTATTTCATTTTATAATTATTTACAATTGTTTTTTTGTGTAGGTTATACTCCTTGTAAACATATATTTGACAAAAATTTGGACAAATTTTGTGAATCAAGTGCTGATGTTTGTAGATGGATAGAAGATATTTCAAAGGAAAAATGGAGTATGGCATATGATGAAGATGGACGACGGTATAGACACATGACAACAAATCTTTCAGAATGTGTTAATAAGGTTTTTAAGGGATGTAGAAATCTTCCAATTTGTGCCCTAGTTAAGGCCACATACAGCAGATGTAGAGAGTATTGTGTTGAAAGGGGTCGTCGTGCTCAACAAGAAATGTTGGAAGGACAAGTTTATTGTTCAAAAGTGATGCAAGTACTTCGACGTTATCAACATGAAGCTTCCTCTCATACTGTTCGTGTGTATAATATTCAACAGACAAGATTTGAAGTTGAAGAAGCATTTAATCCCCGCACACAACGTGGAGGCCAAAAATGGACAGTTATCTTATCTGGACTATATTGTCAATGTGGACGTTTTAAGGCTTTCCATTACCCTTGTTCTCACGTGATAGCTGTTTGTGGACATGTTTCAATTGACTTTTTGCAGTTTGTTGATAATGTTTACAAAAATGAATATATCTTGCAAGCATACTCGGCAGAGTGGTGGCCTTTGGGGAATGAAGATGCTATGATTCATATTGACCAACCTTGGAAGTTAACCCCCAATCCAGCAACGATTAGAGGAAAAGGTAGACCCAAATCAACAAGAATCAGGAATGAAATGGATTGGAGTGAACCGTCGCAAAGACGACAAAGATGTCGAAAATGTGGTCAAGAAGGACATAACAGAAGGGTTTGTCCCACCAATCAAAAAGATTAGTGTTACTGTTATTTTTAAAGTTGTAATAGTCATGGTTAAAATATTATATGTTCGTGGTTAAATTATTTTATCATGCAATATTTTGTAATACCTCCATCGCATTTTCATAAGAAACATAATTAATTACATAATATAAATGTCAACAAAATGTCTACATATGATAAAATGTCCTAAAAAAATAATAAGTCCTAGACTAGATAATGACAAACTACTGATCATGATGATGTCGATGACCATGTCGCCCATGCCTACCACCCGTTTCACACGGGGGGTCATAGTGTCTCGCATGTCTGTCAGGATTACGGCGAGGTGGAAGTACCTGACTCGTACCAGCACCACTGTATGGCTCCCAAATAAACTACACAAATACAAATTACAACTTTAAATATTTTAAATCAGAAACACAAAAACATCATATAATTAAAATGTTTAAGTATATTACCTCTTCATTAGTAAGAAGATCTAATGCGTGTCTAATCACCGTGACATCATGATCAAAATGAATATTTTCCATAACAGGTAACCACCTACACAAAAAAAATACACAGTCATCTAATTTAGATATTATAATTAACAACAAATTAAAAAAAAAAGTGGCAATGGACATAACTGTGAGTTATCGGTGACTGTGGTAGTCTAAGTGCAATGACTCGTGGCACAGTGCAAAGAATCCTCTCCCAAGCCCATAACTGCACCAACACTATCATGCCATCAATGTTCACGTTATCTACATTAGTTGCATTGCAGAAACTTTCGTATAGAAATCCTAATAAAGCACTACCCCAGGCATAGGTAGTGATCTCCCCAAAATCAGCGAGAAACTGCAACCATTTGAGGGATACCCGTGATCCACTCCTATCGGGAAACATAATACCACCGATAAAACGTAAAATCCATGCACGTGCGTATCTCATGTCTTCTTGGATCGTCTAAAAACGGTGTAATGTCTCCAAAGTTCTCAGTTACCCAACTGAGCTTCACGGACGATCCCTTCACAACATCTGGTGTTGGTCTAATACCCAACACCGCTTCGCATATATCAGACCATCGGTCATGGGTGTCTGCAATCAAAGGCCTCCCATCAATAGGTACACCCAATAACATAGCCACATCCTGCAGCGTAATAGTGTACTCTCCGCAACGCATGTGAAATGTATGAGTCTCTGGTCTCCAGCGCTCCACGAAGACATTCAAGAGTCCCTGATGTACCTGCGTAAAACAAAATAATAAACATATCAAATAATAAAGTTAATACGTAACTAAATCACTAACGAAATTTACTAACGAAAATTACTTAATAAACATAAAATAAAAAAATTATTCAGTACGTAAGTCAACTACTAAATTATAATTAAATTTAAATACGTAAATAAACTACAAAAAAATTCATAAATATTTATGTCAACAATACACAAAATTGAAATAAATACTAACTTAAAGCTACACTAACTTACTATAATCACTAATAATAATAACAATTAAAATTTTAACAATAATTATCTAACCACCTAGCATAATAATATCTAAAAATCTAACAACCTATTTTAAATATTACTGTATATAATATTATATAAAAATCTAACCACCTATTTTAAATATTACTGCCTATAATATTATATAAAAATCTAGCCACCTATTTTAAATATTACTTCCTATAATACTATCTAAAAATCTAACAAGTTATTCTAAATATTACTACCTATAATACTATATAAATAACTAACTACCTATTTTAAATATTACTGCCTATAATACTATCTTAAAATCTAACCACCTATTTTAAATATTATTGCATACAAAACTACCTTTAAATCTAACCACCTAGCATAATTCTAATTTCATCAATAAAAAATAATAATAATTTTTAAATTAAAAAATTAAAAATATTTAAATTACCTTCAAGTAGCCAATCTTACACACCCACAGAAAATCAGCTTCTTCAAGGAGGTCCACGATAGCATCGGGTATCATGGGTCGTCCTAAATATAGTGGCGGTTTCCTTCATAGTACTAACCGCCTGCATTTTCCGCTATTCCAAACATGTTGGGAAATGTGACCTTTCTGAAGCCACAATACATCTCCCTCAATTGGACCACACTGTATAACTAAACCATCGGATGAAGACGAGGATGCCATAGTGAAAAAATAAGATTCACCAGAGCACGTAATAGGGAGAAGTAAAAAGAAGGGGGAGTGAAAATTTTTTAAACTCCCCCCCTTTTATAGTGGTCCCGGGGTGGGCCGCGGGGTGGGTTAGGGGGTGGTCGCGGATTATCCCGCGACCAGGGGTGGTCGCTGGAAATCCCGCGACCACATGACGTCATCTTTATGTGGTCGCTGGAAAATCCGCGACCACCTACGTCATCAAAAATTTCGCCATTCACAACGTGAGTGGAGTCGCTGGGATTGTAGCGACTACGCCACGTGGCTTATCTGCTTGCCACGTGTCATCACCAGAGAGAGTCGCGGAAATGGCCGTGACTACTCTCCAACTCAGCATTTCACGTAGGACTTTTGGCCACGTGTCGCACTCCCAAGTGGTCGCGGTTTTGGTTGCGACTAGGTGGTCGCGACACGAACCGCGACCAGCCCATTTTGGTATTTTCTTGCCAGCTGCACCCAAAACTGTATTTTCTATTCGTATTATTTTCAAATATGTCAAAAAGCCCTTGAGTCCTTCTCTGATGTCTACGGCACCAAAGTTCATTGAGAAAATGTCCTATCAGGACGATGCAGACAGTTACCCGCTTGGATCTCCATGACAAATTAATTTTGAATGAAATGATTTTAAAACTTCTATCTGTTGGATTAAAATTGATTTTAGAGTAGTAATTTACGTTTAAATATTTATATCATAAAATCAAATTTGTCTAAAATTTTAGTTTTAACATAAAAGTTACTCAAAATCATTTTAAATAATTAATTATAAATATGAAATCAATTATGCATTTTTATTTATTATAAAATTAAATATGTCAAATTCTTCTTATAGTTAATATTGAACTTAGAATCAAATTTCACATAATAAAACCTAAAATGCTTTACAAAAAAGTGCTTTCTTGCTACCAATTGCAGAAGAGGAGGAATTGACAAGATCCTTAACTACTACTTCTGTATATTATCTTATCTTACATAACAGTTCCTTTACAAATCAACTAGAAAATCATGCTGTTATCATCTTACAACTTCATGTTTATTGACAGTTACCAGTCACTTGAAACCTCCATGGTGGCCTGGACTGGCATTTTTTTCACTGTTATTTTCCTTTTCAATTTTTTTTTTCTTTTTTGTTACTATGGATAATTTACTAGAAAGAAAAAGGGGAAAAGATATAAAGCACCAACTATTATTTCAAAGAAACTTCAGAAGCACAACTTGTAATAGGCATATCAGTAGGAGTACATACAATAGCCCTTTGTTGTAAATGTCTCAAACTCTGCTCCATGCTGACTTGGACCATTTCAGCCAGCATCTTCTTTGCTTTACCACATTGATCATCTCCATCAATCTGAGATATGATATCACACACTATGTTCTCAAGTGTATCAGGTTCAACTTCAGGTCTAGAATATGGTGACTCTCGTAGCAACTGCAAAAGGGTACGTGCTTTTGGCTGAGACTTAGTGGTTCCTTGAACTGTAAGCTCAAGAAGTCCTGGAATAACACCTTCTTTAAGAATCGGTTCCCTGTATTTACATCTATCACTTTGGCACATTGTCAACAATGCCCCAACAGCATGTTCCTTACTTTGTTGAGTTCCACTTTCAAGAACTTCCACAACTGCAAGAACTCCACCTTCTTCACATGTTAATGCAGTTCTTCCCTCCTCATAAGCCACCAAGGATTCTATCAAAGCAGAACATTTTTCAGCTACTTTTGAGGATTTTCTACAAGTTTTGAGAAGGCCAACTATAAAGGGCATTGCATTTGTTTCAAGAATGATGCTGTGGTTATCAGGGTGTGTTGTTGATAAATTGGATAGAGCCATTACAGCATCAACTTTAGCTTGTGGACTTCCAACTCTAAGAATATTCACAAGAAGAGGAATGGTTCCACAAGCACTGATAATTGGTTTGTTGGTTGGAGAGGCAGATAGAGTAAGCAAAGATGCAGTTGCATATTCTTGCAGGTTTGGATTTTGTGAGTTGAGGAAACTAACTATTGGCTCTAATGCACCAGCTTCCACAATGTTAATTTTATTCCTGTTTGATAAAAATATGAATGAATTACGTTTAAGCCACAGAAATTACATACCATAAAGTTAAACATCATTGAATCTGAAGCATATGGTATAGAAAGACTAAGTGACTTGTAACAAAGAGAGCAGGATACAAAATATTACACACAGGCCAATTAGATTATCAAATTATCTTCAATCATAATCCTTTTTTTTTCCAAATAGATTATCAGATTATCTTCAATCATAATCTCTTTTTTTTCCAAATAGATTATCAGATTATCTTCAATCACAAGCTGGAACATACTAAAACAGGTCTCAGATGCAAGATTAATGCCTAGCTACAAAGGGGTTTATAATACCAAGACCACATATTTTTTAAGCTATATTAAAATTTGATCCCCTGATTTACACTCTTATGATGTTGGCTAGAGTATGTTATAAATTTATTTCTGGCTAAGGTTGAATATGGCTGATATTTTCTATGATCATAGCTCATTTATGGACCCGACAATTTATCTGTTATTAGATAAATTATAACCTTCAAAATCCCTACCAACCCCAGTGACCCAAAAAGAGAGAGAGAGCAGGGAAATTGAACATAGAACACATAAAATAGTGATCTTCTTTTCTAAAAAGAATTTAATATAAAAGGTAATTAGGAATCAAAACACAGCCTAAAACCACAAATTTTTGTTATGCTTTTTTTGCTACATGGAAAATCGAGACAAAAAAAAAATAATTGAAAATCACTTCAAACTTAATGAAATAATAAAGCTGAAAGAAAGAAAGTTGGAGCATAAATGATTTGCACTGAGCCACAAAATGTTGGACACTCTTAAAGCCTGAAAGTGAGATATGAAAGTGATTTTTCACTAAGCAACAATTAGTAAAATCAAAACATCTTATTTTATCTTTTTGTACAGATTGCATCTTAATTTATTTCCATTCCATCTACAACCACAAGCATAGCCTTAATGAGAGGAGTACAAATGTTGAAAAAAGCCATTCGGTGATTGAATACTGCATTCAATGAAGGGACATGAAACATATCCAACAATAAACATTAAAACAAAGAGGGCACAGATAACTCATATAATCAAACATTAAAGTAAAATATGATAACAATAACCAGAATTCTCCCATTTATAGGTTTTAAGTATTTAGGACTTTAGGTTGATATTTTTTTTATTCGGTGTACGAGACATTAGGTTGTAGTTGGTTTTTTTTTTTTTTTTTCTTACTTATTTGTTGTTTCTATGTTTATAAACATTTTGTTTTTTAAACAATGAATTAATTTTTAAACATATATATTTAAAAGAAAAAATTATTTATAATCACATTATATTATATTAGGACCCTATCTTCAAAAGTATTTTACCGACAAATAATGTCAGGTTAGCTTCAACAAAAGAAAACAAGCCTAAAACGTTAAAAGGTGAAGTGCAGCATTTGTGTACCTAATAACAACCACCCTCAAATAGGAAAAGAATCTATTGTTAAAATGTCCAATTATTTCTTATTAAAATTGAAAAATAGACCAGCAAATTTTTCTCTTTTCTTCTTCAAATTTTTTTCCCATTTCAACCAACCAACTTTTGCATTCTAATTCTAAGCCATGAAAAATTATTTTTCTTCTCTTTTTTTCTGACAAAAATGAGAAAACTAAGCGTGAAAACTTCATTCAACCCCATCTTTTTCTCCATAAATCCTAACAAATAACTCGCTAAGATTTTTAAAAAAAAACTCTGCCTAGAAAAATACTAAGAGTGACCATGTGTATTTGTGTAAACAACTTAATTAAATACTTAATTTTATAAAATTTTATTAATGATAGTATATATCATAAATTCAATTATGAAACTTACTAGAATGAACTAAAACTATTTTCTTTTAATATAAGTAATACCAAAAAAAATTAAAAAAAATTATAAACAACTTATGACATGAACTCTGTTTTTGTTGTTTATTACAGAACTCACCGTGATAACCTTTCTACGAATAAAAAACTCCTCATCATTGTGACCATGTATTTGTATGTTTACCATATTGAAATAATAATTTATTGCATATATGTTTGACAACATCCACATAGGTTGATGAAATTAAATAAAATTAATAAATCAATAATAATAAAAATAAACAAAAATTAGTCAAACCGACTCAGAGGAATATCTCTGTTCTCACTTTAACCGAAGAACCTAAGCAAAACGAAAAAACTATTATTTTAAAAAAATAATATTTTTTTTCAGAAAATGCAATTTGAGAAAAAGAGTTGATTCCAATAATAACGAGTTATTAAGATTGAAGAAAAAAAAACATGGAGAGCGTACTTTTCATCTTGTACGGCGAGGTTAAGCAGAGCGAGAAGCGCAGGTTCGTAGAACTCGGGCGAGTCGACTCGGAGCATGGAAACGAGTGGCGCCACGGCTTGACGGAGCTGGCGGCGGCAGCGGTGGGAGGTTTTGGTGAGTCGGCGTATGTCTCTCGCGGCTTGGACCTTCAAAACGGGGTCGTTCAGCTGTAACAGCTCCAAGGCTCGCCGTACGGCCACCGCCGTCGCCGTCTCCGGCGGAGAAGCCTCCATGAGTTTAGTAACAGAGAAAAAGAAAGAGAGAGGGGTTGGTTTGAGAGTGGCGTTAAGCAACAGTTATGAGAGAGAACAGAGTGTTGATGATATATAGAAGAGATAAAGAGAGAAAGAGAGAAAAGGGTAGTTGTTGGTTGAGGCAGTTTCTTTCTTTCTTTGTTAATTCAACTTCTGTTTCTTTCAATTGCCAAACTATGTTTTTAACACTTTATCATTCAACTAAACCAGTCAAACACTCTTAGTTAACCTTCAACTAACATCTTGGTGCCTGTTTCTTTTCATTTCTTATATTTCAAAATTAATAAATTAGTTTTTATAGCTTGTAGACCATATTTCTTATATGTTATTTAAATTATTATTTTTAATTTAAATTGGATAACAAACAAAAATAAATTATTAATTTGCTAATTTTTAAATTTTTTGGTTAAAATAGTATAAATGTTTTGTAATCAACGATGATTCAAATTAACAAGCTAATTATATCATAAAAAAGAAATATATATATATATATATATATATATATTTATAAGATAATTAGTTGATTGATTTATATTGTTATTAATTATTAAATATTTTTCGAAATAATATTGCTGCTTCAAATAGTATTTTACTGTTAAACTAGAAAAAATTAAAGGTTTTCATAATAATAATTATGATATTAGTACAAAATTTGTTTGTCATACATAATGTTAATGTTTTTTTTAGTGTAATCTGTTCAAAAAAATTTAAGATACATTTTATTATTTATTAAAATTTATATGTTGAAAAGAAATTTAAAATAAAAAGTTTGAGTAAATTTTATTAAATAAAAAGTGAAATCAATGTAAATTATAACTTTTAGTAAGTTTTAATTCTAATTAATAATAAAAAGTGAGTAAAAAGGAACGTGTTAGTAAAATTTTATTAAGAAAAGGTTATTGAGTGAGATAAAATCGACCATATTTCATTAATTTAATTTTTTTATACACGGTTGATATAAAAAATATTTATGTCATTTACTAATTAAAAATTAAATCAACATAGTAAAGCCGGAACTTTAACTCAAGAGACCAAGAACGAAATAACATGACTAAATAGGGAAAAAATAAATTTTGCAAACATAATGTATACAATTTATTTTAATATATAATGCTTTTTATAAATAAAATATATAATCGTAAAAAATAGTAAATGAAATATAAAATAGATTAGACGGATAAATATTTTAGGACTCACGATATTATGTTTATAGTAATTGAAATAAATTAACAAAAGGGGAACTAGTCCTCATCCTATCGAATCATCCACTCCTTATACTTTGTCGATTGTCTTATTATAGAAAACAATTTATAAAAAAAAATAGAATCATAATAATAATATAGAACTAAATGATTACTTACACTTTAATTGAATTAAACTCATAGTCCAAAACAATATATATAAAACGTTCAAGCAAAAAAAAAAAACAGTTTTATTTGTAAAAAAAAAATAATGTGAATAACACTTATGCTTTTACCAAAAAAAATTCTTAAATATGTGCTTTAACATCTGTCTTCTTTTGTTTTATAAAAGAAAAATTATCCTTTTGAGACTGCCCACCTGGTGTATTATGAGTAAAATTAAATTTCACATATTTTTTGAAGTTATTTTATCTTATCAACTAAGATCATTTCATTAATAACTACTAGTGAATACTTTTCTCTTACACTTAACATTTATTTAAATTAAAAAAAAGTAAGCAGTTAGGCATGTTAGGTCAGTTATTGCATTCCACTTTGATGACTCAACACTAATAGCATAAGTATGTGTATTAATTTTTTTTGTTAAGAGAAAAACTTTTGATAATCAACTATTAACCAGTTAATTAATAATATACATATATATATATATATATATATATTCTTTTATTAATTTTTTTCTATATTCCTAATATTTACATCTTATGAAATAGTTGACTAATTACTGTTAGTTGCTAAATATTTCTCATTTTTTAAAGCTAGAATGTGTAATAAGTCTTAATTTTTTTTGAAAGCAAATGTTATTCTCATGTATATATATATATATATATATATATATATATATATATATATATATATATTTTGACTTTATATATCTTTAATTGATATAAAACTTTGATTATTTTTCTCCATACTTGATCTAGATTTAGACCCTACCCTCGTTATTTATATTTTTATGCACAAAGAAAATGTGTAGTCGTTAGTTTCGGTAGTTCGGTAGAAACTGTAGGAGTTGTTGTTTCTTTATAATATTATTTTGTACTTGCATGGTTGGGGCTACTAATTTTGTAGACCTTTTGATTCTAATTTTTAGTTATTGCAAATTTTTGAATGGCCAATATACCCTCCACGTGTATTGAAATTAAAGGTGTTTACGTCTCAGTCAAATATAAAATTCAAATAATTAGTTTTTATTAGTTTGATTTGTTTTAAGTTGTAAATATTTTTAAGCAAAATTCAAACTAAACCAATCTAATGAACAATTAATGGATTAATTTGGTTTAATTTAATTGGATTTTAGATATTCAATAATTATAAAATTCTTATTATTTTTTAAGAAAAATATATTATTTTTTAAAAATATTTCGCATAATCTTTATTATTAAAAAATATAAACACTATTATTTTTATAATATACTCACATAAAATAAACAATAACAAAAAAAATATTATTTTATAAAATCAAATCAATAATAATAAAATAATAAACAATGTATAGGTTTAATTTATTTTAGCTTATTTCAGATTTATAAATCACATATCTGATACCAGAATTAATTATCTTCATATTTTAATTGATTAATTTGTTTCATATAGAATCTAATTAATTCAATAATCGAACCAATTTAAATGATTTAATTTTGAATCAAACCAATTTAATTAATTTGATTTTGATCCAACCAACCACCATCTCTGCACAAAACATGCGTGAAATTAAGAATTGTTTCTAACTTTCTATATTGATATTGATATGTTAGATTAGAATTGCTAGGTGGAGCATTTAATTTGTAATTAGGTATAGTTGACTATAGCTTTAGCTATAATTACGTCTAAACGTTAGTCATTGCAATAATTTTCACTTTGTTATTTTTCTTCTCTGATTTAGATGCCATTAGTTTTACTCTACTAATTATGTATTATTTTTTCTTTCGTGATATGTGGTGTCTATTAGTAAGTTCGTTGATATTGGTGAACTGATTTTCCTTTGGGGGCAAATAAACAAAAATAGAAGAGTGTTAGTAAGATTTATTTAACACACACATCTTTTAATATATTTTTCTTTAGAATTAAAATTTATTAAATATTAAAAAATCACAAAGAAAGACTTATTAAATAAACTGATAAAAACTATCAAAATTGTCCATGAATTCTAACTAAAATAAAGTATGTGCTAAAAAAGTATATTAAAATATGAATATATATACACATATATATACATATATCAAAGTATGTGCTAAAAAAAGTGTGGTAAGGAATATAATAGAAATATACATCATTATTGACTTTGCTTTTATATATGTCTTTATTCTAATTAAAAGTGAATTATAATTTTTTTTATTAAATAAAATTCAGATGAAAGAGATAAAAATTTCCCCAAACTACCATATAATATTAATTACAACTTCAAATTATTCCCGCTCATGCTTTTTTAAGTAATTATACCAAAGTAAGACCAATAAGCAATACCCAAAAGCTCTTTGCTTTGAACCTTCTTTTTATCTCTTTATTTTTTTTAACTTTGTTTAAAAAAGTTAAGGGTAGCTTTATGCTCACAATTATCACAAATTTACAATGTTTTATGACCATTTCTTTTTGTAGAGTATATGAGAAGTGAAGGTTGTACGAAATGAGATCTCTACAGAATCGATCAATCAACAACTTCCGAAAGTGGTCGTTGCCAAATCTGAAATACTCTTCCTTAATTATAAGCCCCACTTCTATGCATTTTCTCAAATTATTTAACTAATAACTACTTATAATTAACTCAATTTTAAATTGAAGCATCTATGAATTAATTAAGTGCAATGACTATAGCCTTTTGTTGCATAGTACAATAGGGAAATCACCATTATCACCTGGAAAAAAATGTGCTTAAAAGGTACGAATTAGCTACCTGGTTGGAGGAGAATATATAAAATTAAATTTGTTTGTTGGAATTTTGTTTTTGATGTGGAAACGTTTGTTGGCACATTACTATGTACTTTTGCCACATGACTTATTTGTTCGTAAAGTACAAGTATTTTTTTTCTTTTGAAGTTGTCGTAGAGTACACGTTTTGTATGAATAATAAGTTAAAAACTAAACAAGATAAAATAGTCTAAGTATTAATTAATTAATGGATGGTATTAATTATACGGGTAAGAAAAAGGCAAAGGAGTAGGTTATAAAATTAACTCATGTATAACATATATTAAAAAATTCCTTCCTTTAGCTTCAAGTGATTTTTCTTCAAGATTCTTTCACTTTTTCTTTATAGCATACTCTCTTTCCCTCATTTGTGTCCTTAGCTTAGTGCAAGTTATGTCTTTAGTTTTAATTGATGATATCTCCATAAGATTGCTATTTTGTAGGATTAGGTCAATGTTAGAAAGCCACTAGAATAAATTCTTTTTCAAATAATATATATTCCCTCATTATTTATTTCTTATTTTATATTTAATAGATGGTTAAGATTTTACTAGATTATCATGTTATGGGAATGATTCATTCCACAAAATACACGAATAAATATTTAGCTTAATATCTTCAGTATAAAGTAGATATAAATTAAAAATTAAAAAAAAATGTAAAATTTACTTCCAAATATGGTATAGTTACTGAAATAGACTATCTATAAATAATATAATCTTATTAGATGAAATTTAATTTATAATTCAAATTATTTTAAATGATAAAGCATTTAAATTTTTCCCCGTCTTCTACAATTCTCTCACTCAAAGACCACACTCTCCCTCTCATATTTCATTATTGTTGACCCTTTGTTCACGTCGTGGTTCTCTCCTATGGTGATTAGATTTCAATGTAAAATTTTGTTGTTGATTTTTATTTTGATTTTAATTTCATTTTGGCTTGTCTAATATATTATCTTAAAAAAAATCAAATATTTCAATTATGTATTATGTAGTTTTCATTTACGTGTTTGACCTATGCAACCAAAACATAAACTTGTAGCATGATGGCCTTCAGGAACACTTACGTGCCAACAAAAAAGACAATATATGTGTTATAAAAGTTTAAGTATCTAAGAAGCTAAAAAAACAAAGTGATAGTTAATTTTTACTAGAAACTTGGATAAAAAATGAGTTGTAACACTACCCAAAATTCTACTATATATATTTATACTTTTTTACTGCGAGTGAAATAACAATTTATTAGTCATAAAATTATTCTACATATCATATTAGTTAACTATCACTTAAAAATGTAACATAATGATAGAAATAACAAATATACATATCCAACACCTTAAGTTAAGCTTGATAATTGATAAGTTGCGGTAACGTTATTCACAAGTCCTGTAAGCAACAACACAAAATTAGTGCCATTAACATTTGATAACTGTGAAGGTCAATAGTTAATTGAATTTTACAGTCTTTTCTATTGGCATTTATAATTCTCAATTATTATAAATAAATATGATAAATAATAATATGTAGGCTATTTAATTATATAAATAAACAAGATGAACAATACTTACAATTTTAAATAACACTTGTGTTTTACAAATTTAGATGTGGAATACTCGAACTTCTTAAATGTATGGTAAGTTGTGATGTCAATAAGAATTGATGCGAATTTTTGAATGAACAAGTCATTTGAAATATTGTCTTAAAATAGATTTGAGCGAATGGATTAACAACGGAAAGCTAAAGAATTAATTATAAACTTCACAAAAAAAAATAAAGTATTTCTTGTTCAAGTTATATCTAAAACAATCACTATTTTATATAATTTAAACTATATGTAGAAGGTAATGTCACAAGTAAAATGTAACATATACCTCAGTCAATTTTCAACTAAATCATATTGTTACCACAAGACTGATTAATCTATTGGTTGCTTTTTTCTGAAAGGAACTTTCTCATTCATTGACAACGTTTAGTTTGTTTGTGGTTGCCCTTATATTTTAACATGTAATGAGCTATGAATGATAATATTGACATGCTCGACCTCTACCTACTTTCAATTTGTTGATGGATTATTAACATTGTCTTGACTAAGTTATAGTATGTAGGGTGTGCGAAACTTGTTATTGTTTTTCATTAAATAAATTCATCAATTGGTACAACAAATAAGTCTTCTCTCTTTGACTCAGATGCAATGTTACACAATGTATCAAATCTTTAATTTGTGATTGTTATGTTCCATCATAATTTTCTTTGATGTTTGTGTCTTCTTTTGACATTTTTGCTCCATCTAACCAAAATGTATTTAGATTGTACATTTTTAACTATTTTTTAATAAATACCAGTAGTAAATGTTAACAAATAATGCCCTAAACTCAAATAATAAGCATGAGCAGTTAAAATCTTGATTATTATAATGAAAATTGACCATTAAAATCATATTGACGAAGTAAAATATGTAAATTCAAGAAGTATATAGCCTACAAATATCATAAACATTATTATCTTGATTCGCGATGATGCATGTACAAGTTACTCAAAAATCATTTTTACATTAACTTGTTTTCTCCAAGACAAAACAATCTTTTGGTATAACAATGGACATCTTCTTCAAACTTAATATTCTCGCATACTATGTGAAACCTCCAGTCTATACACAAATTTGAGCTTTATGTATATTTGTTGAATACCTATTCACTTTATTCATGTCTTATATACACATGAAAAATTATCATCACATAAAATATACTTAAGAAACTGACCATTTGTGATCTCTTATTTAATTTACTGCCCGTAATAGACGCAATTAACGCAACACTTAAATGTTATATTAATTATCCTATAACAAATAGTCAAAGACGACTTTTTAGTAATGTGACACGTATCTCCAGTAACCTAAGAAGTCAACATTAAAAATATTATCATTAAAGATAGTTTGGTTTGTCATCCTTTATCGTTTATATTCTGACACAAATTCTTCTTATAACTAGAAATAAGATTCTCTCTATTATTCGTCAATCTATATATATACTTTAGAAAATACTTTTCCATATAATACTTTCACTATAAGTTTTCAACAAAAACACTAATTTAATTGTTGAAGTATCTTTTACAAATACATTTTCTATCCCAAAAAAGTCGGTTCATCAAATCTTTTATAGAGTACTTCGTACATGGCCGAGTTTACATCCACCTCATATCACCCCGCAATTTTCTCACTAAATTCTGGTAAGAACACTGCCATTTTGCAATTCAATCTTAATCTTCACAATTAATACTTTCTTTAACATTTTTCATGAAACATATTTTTCCTTTATGAAAATATTTTCATATTAATAAATATTTCTACTTTAATATGAATAAGCATTTCTTGTGTCAAAAATGTACCATACCATAATTCTTGTCAAAAGTAAATTTTATATTTTTCTAGTTTGTAACTGATATTTATTTACACAAATGTTATCAAGTCATATGTGTATGTTGTTTATTTTTAACTTTGTCTAATATATTTTCTACTTCATCTGTCAACTTACTTTAATTACTTAGTCTGATAACTAAAATATCTTATATCTATTTTAGGTGAATAATAGCACTTTAATTTCTATTTCTAAACTCCCGAAGAAGAAGGTTCTAATGAAAAGGTTCAAACTGAATCAATTCACGGTTAATTCATGTTTGAGAAAAGAGTTGAATTAGTGTTTCAATTGTTGGGTTTGGATAGCATATGTGCACGATGTTTGCATTTTTATTTTTGTTTACTTTTTGGTTTAAATATTTTTTCCCAGAATTGGCTTCTTCAACATTCACACACCTCAGTTTATGTCTTACTGCAAACTAACATAATCCTGCAAAATAAGCTAACTGCGTGTAAGTTAAATTACAACAAATAATACAATGTGTCAATATAAGACAAACAAATTAAAATTTGCAAAAACAATTTGTCACGTATCTATCAAATTATTGCATGTATATTTATTTTACCAAGTTTTTTTTAATTAATTAAGCACTAATTAAAAATATTCTTAACATAACTTTTGACGTTACTGTTAATTCTTTCGAACGACGGTAAGGAAAAGAAAAACTTAAGATTCATGTTTTTATTTTTTTACTCTTTTTACAGTAACATGATTCATGTTAAAGAATTAGGAAGTCTAGTAAACAAATTTCATACAAACTTGCAAAAAAGATATTTTAATCAATAAGACAATATCATTAATCAATAAGGATAAAATCTTAAGAATAATCGGAAAAAAATAAAACAGTAGTAATATTTTCTGTTATGTCATGAAATCATTTTCATGCAGGTCATTTCTAGACAAGAAAACAACTTATGAAAATGTACATAAATTGATAATTGAATCAATAACTCTAAGCCACAGTAACATTTTTTTCTTCTTGATAATACCAAACTAAGCTTATTCAAATGCTTGCATGCATATCATGTAGTAATGTTTGGGTGCACATGTTACCACGTTTAAGACTATCAAATTTTGCATTTTTTTTTAATACCGTGTCTTATACCTTAACATGCATGCAGCCGAAAAAATCATTTTAAATTTAGAAATTGTTTAAAAAATCACATTTTCATTTATTTTCAAAATTTTTATTAAATTTGTCAGTGTGGAAAAATATCTGCACATATATAAACATCTTGTCATTGTTAGATTTTTAAGGAAAAATAAGCCGACATAAAAAAACATGAAACAGGGAAAATTCTCAATTGTCAACCTCAATTCCAACTTGATTGGATAAAAATTAAATTACAACAATAATAATTATTAAAATTATAAATAAAATTTATATGTCTGTATTAATAATAGAATTTAGTTACATATATACATTGACATGTTTAATTGTCTCTAACCTTTCTCTTAAAGGAAAAAAAAAATACTTAGACTATGTTATAATAATAATTGGGAATTTAAAAAATTAACTGCGGCTGGTATCTAGTTGAAAGTTAAAAAATTTAACTAATAACTAGTTGAAAGTTAAAAAAAATTAACTTACTGAATTATAATTGTAAGGGAATAAAAGTAAAATAGTTTTTAAAGCATCTCTCATTTTCCCATGAATCAAATAAAAATAAAATTATTTGTCATTTCTTCAATGAAGATCTCTCTTATCTTTTCTCTTTATTAAAACATCTGATCAAAATTTTTCTCAATTTCTTTTTCGCTTTCCTATCTTCCTTTTTCCTAAATAATCAATCACTTATTTAGTAAATAATCTTGAATTTGATCGATTAATGTGAATTGCCTGAAATCCAGGGAAAGAAAAATAACAATTGATGAATGCAGAATTTTTATTCCTAACAAAATAATATGAAATAGATTCGGCCCAAACGTCAAACCACAAAAGCCTCCCATATTTTTTTCCTTTTGTAATGTCAAATGTTTTAATCAAACAAATTGACGATTGTATGATTGTGATCATGCATGGATGAATATTGGATCAATATACCTTTGATTATTTCATTTTAATGACCACATTTTTAGTGGTCCTGTTTGGAGTGAGTTTTATTATAAGATGTGCACGCTTGATGTATACAACTGCATCTACGTAGCCATCAAATTACATAGCAGCCAAATTTGGGTTGTGCAATGATCATTTTAAATATGAAATTATAGATTGAGTAGTCATAATTCATGTGGTTTTCTTTTTAGGGGATAATATGTAATTCATGTGGTTTTGTTCAACCCCAAAGTCTCTATGATATTGCATGGAACATTTATTATTACATATAATTAACTCAGAAATCTTCTGTTTTTCTAAAGAAGTTTCAATTTTTATATTTTTAATATGGAAATCTTCTGTTTTTTCGTTACAACAATTCTTGACTTCTACTTATCGATTAATCATTCCTAAGAGGAATATTTCACACGAGCAACAATAAATCTTTAAAAAAATAAAATTTTAATGATCAATTAAGATATTTTTTACAATCATGTATAAAAGAAAAATTATACTTCTGGTCCTCTGGAGACCGAAAGAAAAATGTTTTATCTTATGCATTTTTTTAATATATTTTGAGACTTTTATTTATTTTTTATTAGGAGTTATGTTTTTATAAATTATGTGTCTTCTCTTTTATCTAATATCTAATTTTAATTTTATATATAAATTTCTAGAAAAATATTAGCAACATTCTCTCAGATACTTTTTTTTCTAACACTCCACAATTAACTAACATATTTTAAAATTTAAAATTTTTGTTGGGTTCCACCATTTATTTTTATAAAGAAATTTTTTCTAACACTATCCACTCTTTATATATCTAATTTAAATATTAAACCAATCAAAATTTATTATTTCTAATAAACTTTGACAAATAATAAAAAGTGCTAGAAAGAAAATATTTGGGAGAGCTAGTGACTTTAATATTCTTCAATTTCTTATGTCTTTTAAATACGATAATTGTAGTTCAATTTCAATTTTATTTAAATTATATTCCTTGGTAGATTATATCAAATTGAAGGTATATAAATAGTGTTAGCTAATATACACTTTGATATACTCAACTTTATTGATTAAAATTTATTGAAAACTACCAGATTATTTATGAGACAGATTCATTAATAAATAGGATATAAGATCCATGATTCTTTTTTCAATGAATTTCAACCAATAAAAATTGAATGTATTCAAAAGAAAATGTGAAGAGGTGTGTTTTTAACATTCCTAAATTACATATATAATCTTAAAAATTATTAATATAAAATTTATAAATTTTGACACACTATATTAATAAATATGATGATATATTTTGATTTAAATATTTACTTCTTAACTAAGAAAATAGAATATTTATTACAACTAGAATTAATTTTTTTGAATGCCTAAGGTTGAGTTGATTTATTTGTTCTGTAATTTTTTGATTATTAGTTGCAAGTTCTTTATTATACGGGTTTTGGATTTAAATTAGTACTGGAAAGTGAGTATAAATTAAATTATATCCTTTAATTTCAGGCTAGTTTTCAGCCGAATGGGCCATTAAGTTGGATGGGCCCATAAGAAGAAAAAAATAGGTTTTATTGGTCCAGACCTAATTTCCAGACCACTATATTTTCTAGCCTTTACTAGGCAATGACATATTTTTTTTAATCTTCTATAGTTTCTAATGTTCTTTTTGTATAATTTCAGAGGGCATTAGTTTATATTTGAGCTATTTAAAATTTTAAAATAGTATGCTAGTATTTTTATTTTACAGTGGCAATAGTTTGCAAGTATTTATTTTACAGTGGCAGTAGCATGCAAGTATCTAAAATAGATGAGAGAAGTTAATAATTTTATTATATAACCAGTATTTTACCTGTAATACACATGACAAATGTTTATTTTATATAGCTAAATTTTTTAATAAATAAATACTTGTTTCAATATAGTTTTTATTCTACTTTTCATATATTTTTATGATTTTATTTATAATTTTTTTGATTATTTATTTAGAAACAATCATAGGTATGGTTGTTTTTCAGCAATATATATATATATATATATATTTCAAACTTCAAAATCAGAGAACAAGGTAATTTTTATTTTATTTTTTACACATGACAATCATAAGATAAGGAAAAATGACCTTAGCATCATAGAAGTGGTAAAGAAAATAAAAATTTGTTAGACTAAATAGAGAAAAACTAATTCATTCATCCTGAGATAAAAAAGTTATTTCTGGCTACTCAAGTACAAAGCATCAATCTCCCCCCCCCCCCCCCCCCGGCAACTCTAATATATATTTTAATTTTGTGAGAAAATATCAATGTCTTGTACCCAAAACAATTAAAAATATTAAGCCAATAATTGAAATTGCAAATTGCACTATAAGAATGTCCAAGTGGATATGGGAAAAAATTATGTCCAAGTAAGGGAAGCAATTATGATGAGAGGAATAGCAAATTAGGTAATTAATTTAAACTATTTGTTCATTTTAAATTTATAAAGACATATATTGTTCGTTGAATTAATTATGCATTGGAAGGTATAGTTTAGTGTCAACGATTTTTGTAGGGTTGGACATGTTATGTACACTAGCCCATGTGATCCTTATTAAAAGTGACACGTGCTTAATGGTCCCCCACTTCTCTCTGAACAAAATAACTGAACCTAATAGGAAAAATAAAATTATCGAAATGCAACTTAGTGAGTAAAATCTCTACCAGATACGAATCTTGTAAATTATAATTATATTTTTTTGAGAAAGTAAAGCATAAAACTAATGTACGGAGACTCATGTGCATGCATTGCTCATCAAGGTAAACACATTATCGTTACCAATTGGGTTTATCAAAGGAACGAGTGGTTGAAGAAATCATGGAATCAAAGGTACGTGTTTAAGACTAAAACCAATGGAACTAGATGCATGTAATTATTAATTAACTAGTATTGCATCCAAATCCAAATCTGGGATATACCTTATCTTAAGTTTGGATCTATACTACATGGTATATCATATTTCATAAATCAACTAAATTTATAGATGGATTTCATATCTAATACATTCGATTTGATCGATATAGAAAACGAATAAAGAGCCAAGGACTATTGAAGGATTTGAAATCTGAGTTAAGGATTTTAAGGTTATTAATTATTATTATCATCATTATTACGTTTTTTTAGTGATATTATCATTATTATTATGTGTTTTAGTGACAGTGAAATTGTTGTGGATGCCAAACTTATTTACAAGGAGCTCTATGTAATCGGAAAATCTTCTGTCATTAGAACATGCATGCACAATAGACATTAAGTTGAAATCTATGCCGCTGTGAGGCAAAACTAAGTTTCATACCTTAAAAATATTAATACTTAGATAATTAGATAAATTAGTAATAAAATATGAAGAGAAAAATAATATATAATATATATTGACGAGTTGATTGTTTATCACAGTTACATGTAAATTAAAATTAAAATTATTAATTCGTCTCCATGTTTTGGACTAAATTAATATTTAACTTATCGAATTATGTATACAAACTCATGTTTTATGATTGTGTTGCCTGGATAGATTTTGGTTGAATTTTAATAATATGAAATAAAACTTATAGTCTACGAAAAAAATAAATGATACTTAATCATAAAACATGAGTTGAATGGACCATGGATAGGTGATTATCGATGACAATCTAATATTTCTTTTTACAGATATAACGTTTATCCACGCAACAAGAGTGGCGTGGCTCTGAGTTTAATGTCTCCTCCGTAGTCTTTGGTTCGAATGTTTGCTTATCGTTTAGAAAGTTTTAACACAAATTAACATCTGATTAATTCAACTTGTTAATGAAATATGACAGCAATAGAATATTTTCCAGTAGAAAAGAAGGTTTTAACGGTGGCAGTGAATAACTTCACTTGCATATTCATGAAACTAAAATGATTGAAATATTGTGAAAGTTCTGTCCTAAAAAAAATTAAATGAAGGATTACACGTAAGTTTATAAATACGTGTAATATATTTATTGATAAGAAGGTTTCTTGGAAAAGTATAAAGACAAAATTAAGTCTGGAGTAGACAATTACACAGTGAAAAAGATAAAAACCTAAACATAGTTAAAGTGGATGACCCTCGACACTATATTTTAAGAAAAATATTAAAAAATTATTTAGTTTATATAAATATTATAATAAATCTTTATTTAATAATAAAGTAAATTAAGGTCTTGTTTTAATTTTGATCAAAAATATTTATTTAAATAATCCTAATTATGAATATAATTTTTTTATAATTTTGCAACTAAAAAATATTAGAATGATCATATTTAAATAATTAAAGGAGAATTATTTTTCGGTCGTCGTCAAATTGTCAGAATCTACCGTGTAAACAGGTTTAATTTCTTACAACGTGAATATATTTCACTTTGAAAACAGATCAAACTTAAATTGTTTATTTTTCAGCTTGAAGCTTTGAACACCTTCAAAAGAACCAAAACACCGGGTGTGTAATCTGCTTTGATCATTTAGCTAACTATAATTAAATGTTAATCATAAAATGGCAATTTATACATGCTATTTAGATTCTCCAAGAAATTTCATCTACCATAATCAAATTAATTAGTAACAGCTCATGCTGATATTCAATTGAGAAAAAAGTCAAAGAACAGTAAATGATTTATATCTTGATTTCATTATATATTTAGGGTCGGATATTTATTAGAGCACTTCCATCGCAGTAGATAGAGAAAAGTACATAGGTAGACATTTTGTGAATGAAATTCTGGGACAAGGTTTAATTGCAACCCCAGCATATTCCAAAACATTAAAACAAGATGCTCAAATTTTCTGCTAGATCTTGATTAATAAGTTAAGAAATTAGAAAAGGTCATGCATTCTGAAATACTAAAATGCACTTCAGAACGACCAACTTCCAGAACTAAGCCTTTTCTTGTTCTGCCAAGTTGTGTTTGAATTATGTTGACACTTATTTCTTGAATCCATGATCTTCAATTCATCTTTGAGATGAGAGAATGGCATCAATGGCTAGTCTTACTTGAGAAATGTCAGGGGCTTTTCCCCCTTGAGCAGGCCAAAATTCATCAGCTGCCAACACCTGCACAATGAAGAAGTAGAGAACAAAGTGAGATTCCAATTCAAATTAAGCAATGAGCTTAGTTTAAAAAGTGCATATCAAGAGAAGAAGAAAATTAGTGCACTAAGTGCAAGTCCCACCTTCACTTGCAACTGAAGAAACTTCACATAACTAATTGCTTTCTCCAACATGGTGACCAAATCAACCTAAATAAATCATAACTCAAGTAAGTAAAATTTCATAGAGTTTGGTTGAGTTGAAGCTTCAACTCTACATCATATGAAAGTGCAAAAACAAAGCAACTTTTAGTTTAAAAAATATATATCTACCTTGGAGCCATTGGGGACAAGTTCTTGTAGTATCTTAAGCCGCTCACTAATTCTCTCTCTTCTATTCTGTGATATACAATCATACAAACATTCTATCAGCATTGAATCTCATAATCTAAGTTTTCTTAATTTGCAATACATAGTAACATATATCAAAAATAATTTAACTTAGGTTTGAAGCAAACCTTGGCAGCCACACTTTGAGGATCCTTGGATGGATTTGGATTTGGCTTTGGTTTTGCTGCTTTACTTGCAGTTGTGCATGCCTTCTTAGCATTGGAAGCTTGCATGTTCTCTCCCTATAAACACAAATATGACCCTCAATCATTCTGATCAATTGCATAGAGTTCTGTATGGACTAATTAATATTCTAAACATCAAAAAAGATTTAAGGTATGATTAAGGAAGCAATAAAGTATATGTACCAAAGAAGAACGTTTTCTCAAGACCAATTCTTGTTCTGCTGACTCATGCAGGGCATCACTAGGGACATTTGGTTCAGAGTATAGCCACCCAGAAGAACTTTCACCACATTGATTCTCTTTTGCACCATTGAATATGGAGCTATAGCCAGTGGAAGTTTCAAAGCAACTTAAATTTTGCACTAGGCGCATGTCTGTGGTGCTTCTAGGACTAATAACATGGTTCCATTGGTTATAACCTTCATGCAAATTACTCTCTTTGGAGAAGAGCCAACTCTGCTGAAAGCTAAGAAAAGATTCACTACCTTGCATGAGATTGTTGCATTCACTGGCCTTGAAATTAATCAGAGACTCTGCTTCTTCAAGTTGGCAATTTGTGCTCTTATGAGCATACTCACTGCCATTGCCACACAGGGGTGGAGATTGGGTTATGGCTGAAGCTGAATCATTGCTGAGACCATTAGTGCTCAGTGATCCATCTTCCTCTTCAACCACAGGTTTTTGATACTCATTAACCCCATGAGATATCAAAGAGAGTGCCATTAAGGAGGTAAAAGAAACCCAAATGCAAAAGCAAACTATGCTTTGTTAAGGTCAATAATGAGCATGAGAACCAGTGAATGAGACCTCTTTATATATAGCCTTCAAAAACCAACTACCATTTTGTGTTGATTGATATTGGAGTAATACTAGTCAACTGAACTCTTTAACTAACATAGGGGACAAGATATCAGAATCTAATACTAAAATATTAACGTGTACTTGGCAGGGAATTCCGTGTTCGATTCCTGTCATTTACTTGTAAACAATTTCGGATGAACAACATTCACACAGAGTGTTACAATGAGATGAGTTTCTAAACCGATAACTCGGTAAGGTAATATTTCTGATGTAAATCTCTTTTTGCACGTTGTCCGTAGACAATGACATGTTAGAAGTATATAAGTATATAAGGGAATGATAATCCTTAGATTTATAACGTATATTTTTAATTGACGGTATAAATTTGTATAAACCTTCTATTAATGTTTAATAATTTTAAAGATAAAAAATTGTATAATAATTCATAAAAAATCTATTTTTTTAACCCTTGAATTTATTTATTTATTGTTATCTTGATCTTTGATTTAACTGCTTATTCTGATTTTAGTCTCTTGAATAAATTCAAGAATAAAAATGATACTAAATATGTTGTTGAGATTGTTAATTAGCTGGCAAAAGAGAATGCAAATGAGAATATAAAAGAAGAGAAACAAAAGCAGCATAAGGGTCGCCGGATCCTTCGCCAAACCCACGTCTGTTTTATATTCCAAATTTGGTTAGTCTCACTTTGATGAAGAAGCTGAAGCTATGGATGTACCCTTGGGAGTTGCTTCTCACATGCTTCCTTTTATTATAACTTAAGCACGTGGATTCATACTCTATTTTATGTACCATATATTATAACTAATTAATATATGTTAACATTCTGTGCAGCTGTCTGCACTTGTTATTGAACTGGCTGTGATAGCATGCACCTGTTAGCGTCATGGGTTTCTTCATATATAATTCCATTTATTATTCTCTTTGAATTCCCTTTTGTTTTTAATATTGAGCTATTGTTTAGAGAAAGTAACGTGGAACATTTTTTAAATTCATGGGTACACAAATTATGCGACCTATAAATCATTTATAGCAATGAATAATTCCTACTAGTTCACTTAAGGTCACGTTCAACTGGTTTTGAGCGCATGCAACTGGAACATTTTAGATAAAGACATCATAAAATATAAATATTCACCAAAATTATTTTCATAAACTAAATAACCTTGCATAATTTCTTGTAACCAGATTTAGTCTCATACTATACTCTTTTTCTTTTGAAAAAATTTGACTGCAATTTTACATTTTTAACAATTAATTTCTAAGCTACCACCACGATTGAAGAAAAGCTTCCAACTTTTTAAGGGGCACAATAAAAGAAAGTAGGCAGAGATTAAAATAAAAAGTGTACTAAAATGACAGAAAAGTAAGACAACGTACGACTAATTATCCCGAAAATTAACAATGGACACCAACTAAAAAAAACTCAGTAAAGACTAAATGCACATAAAGAAAAGGTTAAAATGTACAAGAAAACAACTGAATACATAATCCACATGCTATTGATCTGTTTCATCCTCTCTCTCTCTCTATTTTTGTCTCTCCTCAAATACTGAGAGAATTTAAAAGAAGAAAAAAAATTATAATTTTTAGAACTGTAAATAGAGATTAATTAGATTTGAAATTTTATTTTATCTTTCGTCTCATCAATCATTATCTACATATAAGAGCATTATACTATACTATTTATCCATATTTTTTCTCTCTCCCTCTTATAAACCGATACCAATTACCAAATATTGAAGTATATTATCTCAGAGTATAGTTTTAGAGGGGAGAACATAGATTTTTAATATCCAATAAATATTCTCTAATATGATAAATTTTCAAAATAAATGAAATAAAATGACAGATTAACATATATTATCTATGTTGATCCTAATCTCTTAATTATTTCTATAAATATTAAAATAAATGAAATAAAATGACAGATAAACGTATATTATTTATGTTGATCCTAATCTCTAATTTATTTATTTCTATAAACATTAAAATAAATGAAATCAAATGATACATTAATATCCTATTCTTATATTTATTTCTATAAACATTACTTAACTCTCCTGATCTCTAATTTAGCACCTAAACGCTGGCTTTTCTAAATTTAATAAGCAATTCACTACCCCATTAATTAGCTGTTTCCAAAGAAAAAAGTCAACATTCTCTCTACAGATTCCATCATACTGAATTTTTTTAAACCAAAAGGGAATTCCTGAGGTCAACTCAGTTTAATTATGTTAATTTTTTAGGGTTATCTTTCTTTTTTTTTTTTTTTGTGCAGGACTATATGTGGCTGCTCATGAAAGACAGTTAAGTATATCTTTTGTGGACACAAAGAAGATCATGCACATGTTTAGTTCCAAAGACAAACAAATTTTGGGGAAAAGGGGGAAAAACCAGAGCTGGCATTGAAAATGAGCAATTCAATTCCCTTTTCCTTGTCTCATGCTGAGAGTGTCTAATTGTGTCCTTCTTACCATGAACTTGGAAACTCTTAGAATTTTCCATATCTTCCAAATCCACTTATTTTTCCAATTAGTGCTGTCATTAGCTTTCAATTATTTATTGCATAGCACACGGCAAATTAATTTGAGTTATATATATAATATACACTTAATCATAGGTTAATAATGCTTAATAATGAAATGCTTCTAAGCTGAGGCATATCTCCCTCGTATCAATGTACCTACATGCATATCATTTGAAGCTTAACATAAATTTTAGTCAATGTATGGAGATAGCAATATCATTTGCCATTATATTTTTGGCGGAATAAAAAAAAAAAAAAGAAGCTTCTGTGATGTTATATCTTTCATAATGGGTAATAAGAATTAATTGGGTTAGATGTTGTAATTTCTCCTTGGCCCAAATGAGTGTTCTTATTTTCCGTTTTCCTTTTATTTTTCTCCATGGGCCACATCTGTGAGCTGAACCCGTTGAGTATGCCAGCTTTGCCTCACTCTAGTTAGGCTATAAGCCCAAATAGCCAACACATGTATAGGTACAATCCATCGGGGTGATTCATGAATATTTATAAAAACAAATGAACATATTAAAATAATATTTTTTTTTCAAAAAATAATATAAACTTACGAATAAATTAAAATAGTTAGTTTCTATTTAGAGGGAGAAGTATACATGAATAAATTAATTAACAACTTGTCTACTCTCATTTCATGTTCATAGCAAAGGGAATTGACAAAGACAAAGAGCATTAAGCTTCATAGATGAACATTGTGAATTTCAAGAGGGATAGCATGCAAAAGAAACACTACATAAAATCTCATATGAGTTACTATAATAAAGTAATTTCAATTATGCCTTCTTATAAGTCTTCTTCTAGTTCTTTCGTTGTTTTTTCAAACTTGAACCACCATTAATAAGATGAGTTGTACATCGTTGTTGAGATATATTTGAAATCTTGGTAACTTTGTTGAATGAGTCTTGTTTTGATATCACATCATTATCATGAATTTCTTGTAAGCCCTTTCCCTTAACTGCATCATAAAGTTTAGATTTTGACTTAATCATCTCACATAGCATAGGTTCTGAGTCAGAATTACCTGCATTAAATACTTGTTTAGTATGCAAGCACATTACTTGTTAAAATCTATTGAAAACATGTAATAAAGGATACCTAAAATTGAGAGAATAGCAGCACAGGCAGCATATTGCTCGGCATCCTGTTTGTTTCTAGCTGCATCACCAGTGTAACTTGCACCGTTGAACTCTAAAGAAGATTTAAAAGTTGGAATCAACCCTTTTTGCTCAAGAGTCTTGTATGTAGGTCTTTCTAGCTTCAATTTAGTAGCATATTCATATAATATAGACTTGCAAAATGTAGAATTCTGAAAGACAATGAGAACAATTAGTCCATTATCCATATATGTTTTAAACAAAGATATGTTCAAGACCAAAGCCACAATGAAGAAACAAAATATCCTAATTAAAAAAACATCATTAAAATTAATGCTATTTCATCAACTTTTTTGTTATTCATATGTCTGTAAATAGTCATCTCACCGGCAGTCAGAACTTAATATGAAAAAACTTTTCCAGACACATATTTTAATGATTAGTTCAAACTATACCAGATTATTTTCATATCTTTACCAAGTGTGAAATGAAGTATCTAAACTCTATTTCCATTGGCAACAAATATTATATATCATTGGTATTTCCTTTGGATCAGACTTGTATGATTTAAATGCTTGTATTAGGGGAAAAAATGTGAAATTATTGATACTATTACCTTCCTGAAAACATAAAGCCTAAATGATAGGTTGTATAGTGATTTTCACAAGAAAGATAGGCATATATTCAATAACAAAATAATTTGCAAAAATACATAGTCTTTTCTTACCAAAAAAATTAACCGAATAGATAAGGTCTATTTAGGCATACACACAATTGCTAGGTAGAACAAATTATGAAAAACATTTTAGATCATCAGACAAAACCTTCTTGCCAATTACCCGAAATTTTATTAGAAAGGAAAAAAAAAAACATGTAATACAGGATAAGAGACATTCGAAAAAAATGTAACATGTTATCAACAAAAAAACAAGCCTAATATATAGCAGTCTAAAATTTTGGAACATGTTACTAGTAAACACTGGTTCAAAATTAGTAAAAAGTTTGTATGAGTCACCCAACTGAAGCTGTTCCCATTCAAATCAACACCAACAATTTTGCCATAAAACACACCTTAGAAACAAGAGATGGTACTTCCTCTCTTGTCCTTTTAGAGAGGAACTTCAAGGCAAGCCTAGCAGCATCCTGTTCTGCAATTTTTCGACGGGAAAAAGTGGATTGGGAAGTGTAACTCATTCCATCTACCCATACTGTTGATCTAAAGCTTGGAGCATGTGGTTGTCCCATATTGATAGTTTGATACACAGGAAGTGCAATGTTAGACTTCTGAGTAAACTCTTGTAAACGATTTTTGTGCATCATTTGTTCTGAAAAACCTCATGCAGATTAATGTGAAAACACAATGTGAGAGACCTCCTTATGTGTTTAACATAGATGCATACCATAAGTTTTCCAATAAGTAATTTGTTGACTATAGTAAATATAAGCAAAGGCAAAGTATGAATATGAATTACGAAGTTATAATAAAAAAAATTTAGAAGTGAAACATAACATCTGTAGTGCAAATAGGAAAATACAACAATCTTGCTTTGGAGACAAACCATATCAACTTAAAAGCTCGACTAGCAGTTTAAGTTAATGTGTAATTTGATTTATTATTTACAAACTCGTTTTTGTAACATGTTTGGTTAAGATGATTTCACAAAAAATAATGTATTTCTTTCCCTAAAGCTCTGTGTCAATAATAAATATTTCTCCATAGTAAGTCATTCCAAACACTCAAGATAGAAGTTTTCAAGCATTACTCACTTCACTTCAAACTAACTTATAATCAAAATCAATTTCGCAAAATCTCAGCTCACTCAATCACACTCTTGGAACTTATCCAGGCATCAAACGTACGTTAAATTTAAGTGATTAATTAATAATAGAGTTACATTGTGCAAGAAAATTATGGTTATGTTGGCAAAAGTTAGAAGTTACATACGAGTGGAAGTTTGAACAGCGAGGGAAAGAGGAAAAGATGAAGCCATGGGGGAGTGAGAAGACAAGGCAAAAAGAGAAGTTTCTCTCAACACGATTATATGGTACCCAAAGAAAAAGTGTACATTGTTGTTCGTACAAATATGTCAGTGTCTTCATGCCTTTCTTGCTTCTCTTTTTGGTGCAGGAAACCCTCTCCCATCTCTCCAAGTGGGTTTTGTTTGGACCACGCAAACATTTCTCAGTTTTTTAAGGATATTACGTGGCAATCGAAAGGAATCAAAATTGGTTAACATTTCACATGGAAGCAATACAGGGTACAAAGAATGTAATGTTTGTGACTATCAACACTACAGTCAAGTTGCTACTCAATTGGATTACTGCCCTAGTCTAAAGTTAATACATGTTTACACGAGTTTATAAAGATACCCTTAATTAAAATCATTTCTTTTCATTTAACCAATAGTTAGCGAAATACATTAATTTTAAGCTCTTTAAAAGCCAGAGTTAGTTTTAAGAAAAATATATAAGTTTAGGTAAAATGTTTTGCAATCAAATTAATTATCTTGGTAAGTTTAAAAAGGTCTTCTGAAAAACATCAAAAGTAATATATATTTATATAAACACCAGACCAAATTTAATCGATAAACAAGGAACTCGTCAAACTAAGCTTCTAATCAAAGACAGGTCACCGAACAAAATAGAAGTTTATCATTGTATGAATACCCTGCCTATGCATTCTCCATAGAAGTTCACAACTAAAAACATGTAAGATTTAAACTTAGTAAAGAAAAACAGCCACTGAACAAAGGAGTTTAATAACAATTTCTGTTGGCCAAAAAATATAGAACGCAGTTCCTATATGCAACAATTTCACCAGGCTACCAATTTTTTTTTTTACTGTGACACCGAACAAGTAGGGACTTGGTTCATTGGAACTGAATCAGCCGGTAACCTGAAAATTTTCACAACACATTCAATTAAACACAAGCCAGCGAAGACACAGATCAAAGAAAAAAAAACTTTGCATCCCACAAAAGCAAATATATGTACATAATATCTAAGATTAAATCACAACCCATTATAAAGCCACTAAAACATGTCTAATAGATATTCTCCCTCACTACATAATACAAAGTCAAATTTCTGTCACCCAAGCACAAGATTCAGCATGTGCGAACCAATGAATCAGGGATGATTTCAAACAGATTGTAAGGTGAAAAACTTTCGGACGACAAGTGTCTAGAAATTATTAATTAAAATAATATCCACTCTCTTTTACTTGATACTCAATGCAAGTTCACCTCACTGGGAATTGACTAAGGCATGTTAGCATCCATTTGGACAATGCAAACTTTAGAAATTATGGACAAACAGGGGAAACATGCAAACTAAATGCTAAACACTTCTTTTGTTCATATGCTCATGAGGGGGAAAGATGGAAGAAAAAATAGCAATGGAAGCATAAGAAACACTATATAAAATAACAGATGAGATATTATAGAAACTTACGGAGATTCCAACCGTAACTTCTTATTAGCCTTCTTCTTGTTCTTTTTCCGCTTCTTTGAACTTGAACCGTCATCAACAGAATGTGCTGAACTCGGTTCCAGAGACACCTTGATGGCTTCAAGGGAAGGTTCTTGGTTTTGCATTTGAAATTCTTGATATGTGTCAGAGCCTGCAACTCCTTTAGCTTCATTATTATTATTATTATTATCAACCACAGAGCCTGCAACTCCTTTAGCTTCATCATTATTATTATCAACCACAGAGCCTGCAACTCCTGTATCTTTCTGATCCAATGTAACAGAGGTATGCCCTGCATTTGCTGTGGCTAACACTGCACTTGCCTGTACTTGAGATATGCTTCCATTGATTGCTTCAAAAAGTGTAGACTTTGACTTAATCATCTCAATGAGTGTAGTTCCTGAGCTAGAATCACCTGCATCAAATACTCATTTAGTAGGTAAGCATATTGCTATCTAAAATCCACGGAAAATATGTAATAAAGCATACAAAAAAAGGATACCCATAATTGAAAGTATAGCAGCATGTGCCGCTGAATTCTCAGCATCCTTTTTGGTTCTAGCTGCATCACCAGTGTAACTTTTACCATTGAAAACTAAAACTGTTGTAAAAACAGGAACCACCCCTCCTAGCTGTTGGTGAACAGTGTTGTATGTAGGTTTTTCAACATGCAGTTTAGCAGCATATTCATTCATGATAGACTTGCAAAATGGAGAAACCTGGAAGACAACGACAACAGAGAGCCAACATTTTAAAGAAAGATGATAAAACTAAACCAAATGAAGCAATACAAATCTTAGTTAAAGCATAATTAAAAACAATGCTATCTCACCAGCTATCTATTTTACGTAAGTCAGCAATGAGTTGTTTTAACAGTAATGAGCACTTAATATGAAAATACATTTCCAAGACATATATTTAAGAATGATTACATCAAGCTGCACAAGACCAATTTCATTAACAAAGGTAAGGGAGGATCTAATCTCTACATCCATTGGCAACTAAAATTGTTTGTTGTGAGCAAACTTTATTTTGGACCAAACTTGCATGGTTATCTAATATTGTTACCTTATCAGCTGAAAACTAAGAATCTCTGACATGTTGCACAATGATCTTCAACAAATATATTCAATAAAAAAGGGAACATGCAGAAGCACATCTTAATTTCATATAGAAAATCTATTCGAATAGACAAGACACATACACTAACTGAGAATGATAGGTTATGAAAAATATCTCAGGTCACTAGACAAAACTTATTTCTATTTGATAGACAACACTATTCTTCATTAGAAAAAACAAGAGAAACTACATGGAGTGAAGATAGCAGATTTGACAAAAATGGAACAAAATCTTCTAATTACTACAAAGCACTTTCATGTTTGCCAAATAGATGCAAATATATAGTAGAGTTCACTGTCTAAACTGTTTCAAAAGTATCATTTACAAATATCCACTCAAAATTACTTAACAATTCCAATATGGGTCAATCAAACTGAAGTTGCAACAACTGAAATTGTAACCAACAATTTTGTTAGAACACACCACCCCAACAAGAGTGCGTCCTTCATCTCTGGACAGTTCAAGGAGACTTTCCAAAGCAATCCTAGCCACTTCTTGTTCGGCAGCTTTTCTCTGAAAAAATAAGGACTGGGTAGTATAACTCCTCTCACCCACCGACACTGTTGATCTGAACATTGGAGCATGAATCCCACCTTCATTGACTGTTTGATACATAGGATGTGGTATCTTCGACCTTACCGCAAACTCTTGTAAGCGATTTTTGTACGTCAAGTGCGCTGAAAAATCTCATGAGACCAATTCAGTACATTAGAGATCTGTTTATGCATCTAACATACATGCAGGCTAAAAAAATCCCAATGACAAGCAATCGAATGCACAATTTCTCCCATCATCGTGATTTCCACACGAACAGAAAAAAGCACATAATATTTTACAAAAACAAAATAAAAATTCCAAAACATACAAACCTGCAAAATATTTCCCAAAACATACACATTTACTATGAAAATCGGTTCCTGGAAACCGATTTTATAATGTGCACAGCTTTCCTTATTTATAAATCACATGTTTAGAAATCAGTTCCTGAGAAACCGATGTCTAAGCATGGTTATTTTATGAGAAATCTGACTTGTGTAAACTTAACGTTTAGACATTGGTTCTTAGAATTCCATTTTATAAATTTCCACATTAGAAACCGGTTCACTAAGAACTGATGTCTAAACATCTAGATTACACTAGGCATATTTCTCATATAAAATAACCATGTTTAGACATCGGTTTTGCAAGAACTGATTTCTAAACATGAGATTTTATGAAAAAAAATTATTCATGTTACGAAATTGGTTCCTAGAGTTCCATTTCATAAATCCCTAGGTTTAAAATCGAAAGGATTCGGTCTTATACATACGCGAGGAAAGTAACCAAAAAAGAAAGAAGAACTCATCCGCTTTCTTTTATCACTTAGGAGCCGTGCGAGATGAAAGTCTCATGCACGGTTTTGAATGAGAGAAAAAAGTGAGGAATCCTCTTTTCGACTCTGACTCTCCCACTCCAGTAGTTGCTTTTCTTTCTGTTGCTTCGAAAGTAGCTGCTTCAGCTTTAGCCACTCGAATTTTCGATATCCCTTTTTATTTCTCATCAAATGAATGGCATCTTCTTCTGGAAATCCTACACCGATGTCTAAACATTTAGATTACACAAGGCACATTTCTCATGTAAAATAACCATGTTTAGACATAGGTTTCCCAGAACCAATTTCTTAACATGGGATTTTATTGGGAAAAAAAAACAAAGAAAGAAACTGTAACAGTACAAATTTAGTTCCAGGAAACCGATTTCATAACATACACAACAAATGTGTATGTTTTCCGAAATATTTTCTATTTCTTTTCTATGCTTTTTCAAAATGTTCAATAAACACAAGTATGCATATCAATTAACCAACGAAACAAATGCAAATAAAACATAAACATAAGGCAAATACACAAATACCACATAACAATGCTTCTGCTAGTATAAAAATTATTTTAAAAAGAGAATGTGCTAATCAGATAAACAGTCATATACTGAATTTCACCGATCTTATTTTTTAAAAGAGAAAGATCAATCTAACAAAACAAGGCCTCTGAAATTGATCTGAACTGAACAAAAACAATGTATTATACTTAAACTAAACCATCTAAACTAACACAGATAAATTTCTCCAGACAGATAATTAGGTTTCATTCAAACTCATTTCTAGTCAAAATCAATTCAAAAAAAAAGAAATTATGAAAAGTGAATTTCCCAAAAGCTTTGATTAGCCCCTAGACAGAGTCATAAACCTCACAGAGAGAAAGTGCAGTTTACAAGAAGGCTAAGTTAAAGAAATGAAGGACTTACCAGGAGTGGAAGCATGACCTACGACAGGAGCAGTAACCGGAACAGGAGCAGTGACCGGAGCGGGAGCAGGAGCAGCAACCGGAACCGGAGCAGCGACCGGAACAGGAGCAGTGACGGGAGCGGGAGAATGAGCAGCGACCGGAACCGGAGCAGCGGGAGCAGGAGCAGCGACCGGAACAGGAGCAGTGACCGGAGCAGCGACCGGAACAGGAGCAGTGACCGGAGCAGCGACCGGAACAGGAGCAGTGACCGGAGCAGCGACCGGAACAGAAGCAGTGACGGGAACAGTGACCGGAACAGAAGCAGTGACGGGAACAGTGACCGGAACAGGAGCAGTGACAGTGACAGTAGCAGGAACTGGATAGGAAACTGAAGCGGAAACCGGAGAAGGAATTGGATTCTTCGGATTATCGGAATCAGGAACAAGAGATTGAGGGTTTGAAGCAGAAGCCATGGAGAAATGAAGGGTTGAAAAATGGTTTGTGATTACCTAAGTGCCGCTTACAAAGGTTAAGAACAAACTAACACGAAAACATGCACAGCATAGCAATCTTTTATACCTCTTTTTCGGTGTAAGGTTCCGTGTGTCTCGTCAGATGAAAAAAATGGTTTTTGAATTTTAAAATTAAATTTTAAATAAATTGATATTGGAAAAAAACATTAAAACAATTAGCATATAGTTATAGATTAATCTTATATAACTTTAACATATATATACATTATAAATAATAGATATTAATTAATAACTGAGTAATTATATGACATTTAAATTTTACTTTGAAATCAAATTTGATATAAATTTACTTTAAAGTTCATAATATTCTACTTGGTTAAATAACAGGAGAAGAACTCTAATAAAAAAAATAAGGAAGAAGTAGAGTATTAAGTAGTTTATGTTTGTAGACAACAATTCGTGCATAGTTACGTAATAATCTTGTATAACTTTAACAAATGTACATTATAAATATTAATTTATGATTAATTAATTAATTACAAAAAAAAATTATAACATTTACTTTTAATTTAAAATCAACTTTGGTATAAATTTACTTTTAAGAAAATACACATTAAGATGAACTCTAAGTAATTAGATTAGATATTATTTAATCAAGAGAGAGGGAGATGAAATGTTTTATCAAGATCAAAGAAAAAATAATTATATTATATTAAAAAATAAAAAATAAATAATCATTTTATAAAGTGTGTAGTGTAAATAAAAATTACATTATATTAAAAAATAAAAAATAAATAATCATTTTATAAAGCGTGTAGTGTAAACCTTTTTGTTAACTAGTAATTAATAAAATTTTATGAAGAATGTTTATTAAACTGATTTTTCACATATGGTATTTTATTCAAATAAATTATGACTCACAAATATTATAACGTAATAAACACTTGTAGTGTGACAAAAGCTGAATAATTTTACTAATAAAATATTTTTTTATTTTGTCTTTAGTTACTTATTAACTGTAAAATAAAATTAATGAAATGCAAGAGTTATATTTTGTAACAAACAGATACATTCATGTAATAAGTAAATGCATCAATTCAAATATTTTAAATTATGAAAAATATTATTTATATTGAACTTAATTATTTTTAAAATGAAAAACAGTGGAAACAAAATCTTTTCAAAATAATAATAGAATTTATTTCACACGTAGTAATAAATAATAATAAAAAAAGGAATTTATTGCATTCGTGATATTAAAAATATAAATGCATATATTGAATGCATGATTTTTTACTAAAAAATAATTTTTTTTAAAAATACTCAATATAAATTTATTTTTTAACAATATATTTTAATTAATTAATTCAAAATTTTGATGAATAAATATAAAGACATAAAGAGACGAGTTAACCAGGAACATCCTGAATTATAACACATTAATCCTTTTAATAAAATTTCATTTGTCTTATAATAATAACTAATAAATAATTCATTTCACTAAAATTTTCATCAAGCTGGAATAGCTCAGTTGGTTAGAGCGTGTGGCTGTTAACCACAAGGTCGGAGGTTCAAGCCCTCCTTCTAGCATATTTTATTTTCTTTTTGGTCTTGTGTATTTCTTTTCTTCTTTGTAGCATTGTTTTATTTTAATAATTGTGTTTGTATTTTATTGAAATTTTTGTGTTTGTATTTTATTGAAATTTTTATATTCTTCCTCATATTGTTTTCTCTTTTATGTATTTTTTCATTCTTCATTGTTTTTCTTCACATTTTTGTATTTTCTTTATAAGATTTATTTTAATAATTGTGTTCCTTTTTTTCTAGCAGTATTATTCTCTTCCTCCCCTCCTACTATTTTATATTTTTTTGTTTTCTTGAAATTTTTGTATTCTTTCTCACATTGTTTTCTTTTTCTCTTTTATGTATTTTTTCTTTCTTCCTTGTTCCTCTTCACATTTTTGTATTTTCTTTATAAGAATTGTCAACTGTGTCAAAATTTACTAAAACATATTTACATTTATTTTAGCTATGCAAATGAACTATGACAATTAAAGAAAATAAGGAAAAAAAGTCAAAATCTTCAAACTTCAAAGTACAAAAGTTTATAATAAAACTAAGTTTATAATAAAACTAATGTTGGTAACTCAACTTCCTGAAAAAAGTATAAGGGAGAAAGAAAAAGAGCTTACAAAAAGGATTAACATGGTTCGATGTCTCAAAACCTAGTTTATGGTTTCACCAGAATAAAATTCACTATTGGTAATTTTTGAATGGAAAAATTGCAAACTCCTCATATATAATATTTTAACTGAAAAATCACAAACCCTCACCACATGTAATTTTTGGACAGAAAAATTACAAAACCTCGCCTCATGTAATTTTTGAACAGAAAAACTATAAACTCTCGTCACATATATAATTTCTTTCTTCCGTTCCTCTTCACATTTTTGTATTTTCTTTACAAGAATTGTCAACTGTGTCAAAATTTACTAAAACATATTTACATTTATTTTAGCTATGCAAAACTATGACAATTAAAGAAAATAAGGAAAAAAAGTCAAAATCTTCAAACTTCAAAGTTCAAAAGTTTATAATAAAACTAAGTTTATAATAAAACTAATGTTGGTAACTCAACCTCCTGAAAAAAGTATAAGGGAGAAAGAAAAAGAGCTTACAAAAAGGATTAACATGGTTCGATGTCTCAAAACCTAGTTTATGGTTTCACTAGAATAAAATTCACTATTGGTAATTTTTGAATGGAAAAATTGCAAACTCCTCATATATAATATTTTAACTGAAAAATCACAAACCCTCACCACATGTAATTTTTGGACAGAAAAATTACAAAACCTCGCCTCATGTAATTTTTGAACAGAAAAACTACAAACTCTCGTCACATATATAATTTCTTTCTTCCGTTCCTCTTCACATTTTTGTATTTTCTTTACAAGAATTGTCAACTGTGTCAAAATTTACTAAAACATATTTACATTTATTTTAGCTATGCAAATGAACTATGACAATTAAAGAAAATATGGAAAAAAAGTCAAAATCTTCAAACTTCAAAGTACAAAAGTTTATAATAAAACTAAGTTTATAATAAAACTAATGTTGGTAACTCAACCTCCTGAAAAAAGTATAAGGGAGAAAGAAAAAGAGCTTACAAAAAGGATTAACATGGTTCGATGTCTCAAAACCTAGTTTATGGTTTCACCAGAATAAAATTCACTATTGGTAATTTTTGAATGGAAAAATTGCAAATTCCTCATATATAATATTTTAACTGAAAAATCACAAACCCTCACCACATGTAATTTTTGGACAGAAAAATTACAAAACCTCGCCTCATGTAATTTTTGAACAGAAAAACTACAAACTCTCGTCACATATATAATTTTTGAATGGAAAATTATAAAGTCTCTCCAAAGTGTTTGACACACACTACCTAAAGTTTAATACATTCATCAATTAGATGGTCTTATTAGGACCACCCTGAGTTACAATAGATTCACAATCCCAACCTTAGTGATTGGCTATAGAGGGTGCTTTCCCTATCGAGTGACAATTTCCGAAGTCATAGGAATCACTTAGAAACCCATTAGAGACCAATCATTATAGCTCCATACATCTTCATTGACAAAAAAAAAACTTATTACACTTGAACAATAATGATAATCATCATTTTCTCTTTAAAAAGAACCATGTCTCTTTGACATTCTCAATTCGGGTAACCTAACCAACCTCTATTAGTAGGCATACACCTCATAAAAAAATTGATTATCATACTCCTTACTGTACCATTCTCATGTAATATGTTTTTCGACCAACCAAATCAACTCAACTCAGCTCAAGTATCTCACATATGTCTCAATTCGTAGTTTATCACCTTAATAATGTAAAATTGAAGTAATTTAACCAAACATGCACCACTCAAGCACAACCAACAAGAGAAAAGCAAGAAATTTAAATTCTCGTTCTGTCACCTAGGTGAATTTTTCGTGTGGTGTTTCATCCACCTGGGTGGCAAATGGCATTTGGGCATCATTTACTTGTAGCCTAGAATTCACTTGGGCAAGAATTTTTGCTTAAGAAAATTTATTATATATCAAAAATGTAAAAATATGCATTCAACTCCTCACGACCTGATCCTTTGTCCACAATCCTAGTGAGTCTAAAAACTCATCCTAAAGGTATTAGAGGGTTCAAATTGTATCTAAAAGGACTTACATAAAAGTGAGTTTTCCAACCTCAATTTCCCTAAATGAACAATTTTCACTTGTGTCCTAGCAATTAAAGAACTGATGCAGGGCTTTACTATTGAAACTATAGATCTATTGAGTTTAAATTGCCTAAACTCAACTGACAAATGGGTAACTTTGATTCAAACTCAACAAAAATAAAAAATTAACTCTTTAAATCTAAGAAGTCCAATTTTTCAATTAATTTTTCTAATCTTTCTTCTACTCTTCTACTTTCCACTCACTCACTCTCTCAATTTATTTTCCACGGGATAAACTCAACATTCCTCATTCCTAGACTAAATACTACATCACCCTTACCCTTTTTACACACTCTACTCATTACTATGACAAAAGAATAACAGAACATACTCTTCACATACATTCATCACATCAGTAATAAAATTATACTCTTACTACAAGATCTATAAAAATGCCCACACAAAAAAATCATACACAAACACATATATGTATTAAGGCAGTAATCTTAACAAATCCAATTCAGTAAAATCATTTATGGAAGAATATAACGTGTGCATTGATGCGTGGCGACGAGCGTGTGCACCCTGCCAGCTATGACAAGTATACCACAGACGTCAAGTAGTAAGTATTTATAAGAACAGAGTTCTCGATCCTACGAGGAAAAGAAATCATATTTAATCTTTATTTTAACTCTATTACTTTTGGAAGGTTGTTGGGAAATTGATGAGAACGCAATTTTAGAGAAAGGAATTTAATAATTAAAAAAGCGATCGAGATCCCAATTTCACCACTAATTACCCTAATATTCTCTATCTGTTATTCAAATTATAATCTTTGGTTGGATCGGATTCCTACATCTCTTATTTTAAACTGAGTTAATTAGGGTTTTAGTTTTGTGAATCCAGTGACAACTGTTAGGTTATATCCACACTACCGTCTACTCCTATCTCTAGGACTCTAGCTTAGTAATGACTTATTTTTCTAGTACCACCTAAGTTTCTTTTCTCAAAGTTCTCTTAGGTTTACTATCAATACATTAGTGATCAGTTAACGAATAACATTAAGCATAAAAGAAACAAATGCTCAATCATGTAATGAATAACATCGAGAATTATATTAGGAATAAATAAGGGTCACACCGTTCTCCCAATCCAGGGGGGGTTAGTTTATGCTAATAGGAAAAACAACACAAGAATAATATGAAAGAGAATACATACGTAATCAAATTCCTAGGAAGCTGAATGATTTTTGCGTCTCATTCGCTTAGACTTGGAGTTGAATTCTGAATGTCGCCTGAACCGAGAGTGACCAGATGAGTCATCTAGGGCTCCTAGAATGATCAATAAATTCTTGTTGATAGTGATTTGATGTGTATTTATAACCTTCATGAAGTGGACTTGGGCTTTTTGCCAACCTAACTCGCGCGAGCTTATTAGCAATTCACGCGAGTTATGGTTCCAAAGAGCAAATGTGTTCTTCAAGTCCGTCCAACTCGCGCGAGCTAAATAGCAAGTCACGAGAGTTAAGGTTACAAAGAACAATGGTTCTTCACTAGAGCTCCAAGTCGCGCAAGTTAAGTCCTAACTCGCAAGAGGTATATTCCTTAGCATATTTTCTCCTATTTTTGGCTATTTTTAACCTCTGAAATACTTAAACAAACCATCAACAAGTCCTAAGACAAATGTAAAAGATAAAATACAAGAAGGGAGTTGAATTGTGTTAATTAATAAAATCTTTTGATGATGTGAGTTTGCATCTGATTGTTTTGAAAGGATCAGACGCAGATTTCTTTCTATAAATATTGATTTTAATAAAAGAAGTTAAAGTTGTTATTCACTGTTAGTTAGAAAACACACAAGTATAAATACAAGGATTTTTATACTGGTTCGTTTATGAAGACTACGTCCAGTTACTTAGCAACTTGCTAAGTTTTCACTATAAACAGTGAAACACCCTTACAAGTATTCTTTGTACCCAACCACTTCTGGCTATACAGATATTGTTTGAACTCAACCTTTTCAAGCTAAACCCAAGGTATTCTTTGGAACGCAATCTCCTTAGACTAGAACAAGGTATTCTTTGAAACACAATCTCCTCATGATAAAACACCACAACAATGGATTTACAAGAGTTTTGAAAGAAGAAGTTTGATCCTCTACACAAAGAGGGATTTACATTGAAAGTTCAGAACAATAAGAACGAAGTTCAGAGCTTGAGAGCGAAACTTTGAATAATAACTTTTCTAGCATAAGTTAGCCAACTTGAACTGGTGAAGATGAAGTCCTTTTATAGGCAAACTCCTCGAAGTAGTCGTTAGACAAATGTTATTTAACTGTTGTCCTTTTTCTCGGACTCTTCAGAGATGGCAGAATGAGGAATCAGAATAATAAATGTTTTCACAGCGAAAGTCAGCTTGAGATCAAACTTTGATTGATTTTCTCAGATATTTCACCAAAAAGTATTTTATACTTTTCGTGTTGGAGAGGTTTAGCACAGTCTATTTCTACCTTTAGAAACTTTTGAGAGTAACGTCTTGATTTGAATTTTGGCGGAATTACTTCATCTGACTTCATTAGACGAAAAGATCTTCACTTAAACCTTCATTTATTCTCTTCTTCTTTCTTCTTTGTCTTTGCATTGTGACTTTATCTTGATGTAAGCATAACAATTCTTTGACTGATCATCATTAATCTGAGGACTTCTTCTTGTTGAAGCTGAGGCTTGTGCGTTTATGTCGAGGGTGCCCACTTCGTCTGTATGTGTTTGTCTTTAGTTTGATATCGTTTGTTAAATACTTCGTCTGTTCTGTAATTATCAAAACTTAAGATGCTAAGTCATCTTGACTTAACAATAAATTATTATAATTTAGAGCATTTAGTGGTTGTTTTAGCTTGCTTAAGAGTGTTTAATGGACAATTTATACATTAAAAAATGCTTGCAAATAACTCACTTTTCCAAGTTATCATGCATCATCATCGTCAATCCTATAACTACCCTAACTTTGAAGAAAAAGAAATTATCAAAGGAGGGTAGAAAGAAGTAGGATTTGGGGTTCCAAACCTTAGTAAGAATCTCCACGAATTGACGGGAAAATGAAAGGGGAAGAACAACTAAAGATCGCTTCAACTAAAGTTCTCTGAAAGATAAACAACAAGGAAAATTATACAATAAAAGAGGGTGTTTGAGAGAAGTTTAGAAAGAATGGAATAACGCCAACAAAAAGATAAGTGGGAGAGAAGAAAAGGATGTGAGTGGTGATAAATGGAAATAGGATGAGAAATAATACAAATTAATTGAAGGAAAATATGGCTAAAATAGAACATGAATTGCAGATTTATAATGTTCATTCCCATGTACTCAACCAAGAGAATTTGAAATCAGAAAAAGAAAAGGTAAAAATGAGAATGGTATGAAATATAACTAAATAAGGATATTTTTTACAATACCAAAGAAAACTTTAGGACCCATTTTCCCACTCAGAATTTTTTTCTAAACTTTAGGACCAAAGTGTTGGACTTAAAGCTTGAAGGTGCTTTGGAGTCTCTCTTGGTGTTTTGCTTTTGATGATTATGTAATTTTAGTTTTCTTAGATGAAATGTAATTAGGAGTTTCCTATGTATTGATTGTTTAGTTTAGGCATGTATGTGGTTGTTCTTTGTGTGAATGCACTGGAGAGCTTGGCAATCTTGTTTGATTTCTCATGTGTCAAATGTTTGATTTCCCTCTCAAAAATATTTTGAAAATGTCTTTGGTAACCAACAGAGGTAATAGATTACCAACAGTAGGTAGTTAACTACCAACAGCAGGTAATCAACTACCAACAGTAGGTAACAGAGTGTGAAAATTCATTTGTCACTGGAGTAATCGATTACCCCCTCGGGTTAATCGATTACCATGACTAAAAATCACCCTGGAAACCTTTGCTCACTGGTTTAATCGATTATCGCTTCGTGATCGATTACCCCTATCAGAAAATCATTAAGTTGCCCAAATTGAGTTTTTAATTGAATATATAAATACTCTTTTCTCAAAAATTAAAATAAAATATTGGAACACAAGTTTTAGAAAAGTTCATACACTTTCAAATTCTCTCTAAACTGAGTTCATCATCTTTTCCAAGAAACCCATAAAGAACTTCAAGAGTTCATCAAGTTTTCATAAAGAAAGGGCAAAACTTAATCTTTTCTCTGACTGGGTGGTATTCATAGTGTTTTCGTTTGTGATCAGATCTACACTCCAGGTGTTTTCTAAACTGATCTTTTGTTTACCTTTTGATTTCTGGGTTGTTACTCTAGGAGAGAGGTCTCTCTAGATAGAGTAAAGGACTTTGAGAAGCGTGTTCTCAAAGGTTTGATCTTGGGTGTTCCAAGGTCAGGGAAGAACTGTTCTTTGGGTTAAAGGACAAGTTTTTTGGGTGTTTTGATTTCGTTTTTGTGTTGCTTGTTGCAGAGTGAATGTAAAAGAACACAAAAGGGATCATTTGATAGTGGAAAACCGATCGCAACAGTTGTTGGGTTGGGACTGGATGTAGGCAGTGGGCCGAACCAGTATAAATCACTGTGCACTCTTCTTCTTCCTTCTTCTCTTTACCGTTTACCTTACATTGCTGTTATCATGGTTTATCTTCTGCAATTTGTTCGGTAATTGACTCGGTAATTAACTCGGTAATTGACTCGGTAATCAACTAAAACTGGAACAGTTAGATACTGATATTGATTACGTTGTATATTGATTACTAACGTGTTTCTGATTATTCCTTTTGGTATTTCCGCTGTGTATCTTTGATATTTCTCGCTTATCTGTCTCAACTATTGATAGGTAACCAAGAATAGTTTTGTTTGAATTAAAAGGAATTAGAAACTCGCGAAAATTGGGCTATAGTGGAACGAGAATCTATTCACCCCCCATCTAGATTCACACATAGGGACCAACAATTGGTACCAGAGCTTTATCTAGTAGGTTGCTCCAGATTTTGATCCATAGTTCCTTAGAATGGCCGGTAATCAATTACCATTCGCTGAAGGTGCCTCTATTAACAGACCTCCTCTGTTTTGTGGTGATAACTATCCTTTTTGGAAAGTGAGGATGAAAATCTTTATGGAGTCTGTACATAGAAACATTTGGCAAGCGGTTGTGACTGATTTCAAGGTCCCCACATACATAGAAAATGGGAATGAGATTGAAAAACCATTTGAGAGATGGGAACAAGAAGAAATTAGGAGAGCTGAAAATGATGCAAAAGCTTTAAATATTATACATTCTGCTTTGAATTCGATGAATTTTTCAGAATTTCGGCTTGCAACACAGCCAAAGAAGCTTGGGATCTAATAAGGGTCACACACGAAGGAACCGCTGAAGTACAAAGGGCAAGGAAGAATACCTTGATCCAAGAATACGAAACTTTTAGAATGGCACAAGGTGAGTCCGTGATGGATATGCAGAAACGTTTCACACACATAGTAAACCATCTCAAAGGACTTGGTAAGATCTTCGTTGAGGAAGAAGTCAATGTGAAGGTGCTGAAATCGTTGAGCAGAAAATGACAACCAATCAACCTGACAATAACTGAATCAAAGAACCTAGCCTTGATGACAAGTGCGAGTTATTTGGTAAGTTGAGGGAATATGAAATGGATATGTCCCGTATTGCTGATGAGGAACAAAAAGATAAGAAAGCCAAAGGTCTAGCACTCAAGATGGAAGACACAACTAGTGAGAGCGATGCATCAAGCCGTGGTAGTGAATCAACAGAAAATATGAATCTCATGGTAAGAAAATTCAAAAAGTTCATGAAGAGGAACAATGATAAAAGGAGATTCAACAATTCCAGAAAAAGCTTCAAGAGGAATGAGAGTTCATCTTCAAAGGTCACTTGTTATGATTGTGGAAAAATGGGTCACTACAAATCGGAGTGCCCCAACATGAAGAAAAGTAACAGCAGTGAGCCTAGAAAAGTAGAACATGAAGAAAGACCCAAGAAGGACAGATTTCGCAAGAAAGAGGCATACATAGCTTGGGAAGAGAATGATTCCTCAACCTCTAGTGGAAGTGATAATGAAGAAGCAAATTTGTGTCTCATGGCTAATTCAACATCCGATGATGAGGTAAGTGATTCCGATTCATCTACTTTTGACTATGATGAGCTGCAAACTGCTTTTTGTGATCTTTACAAGGAAGCTGAAAAACTAGGCAAGTTGAACAAGGTTTTGAAAAACAAAATTACTGATTTGGAAAATGATATTTCTCTTTTGAAAACTGATGTTCAAAGTTTGAAAAAGGAAAATGATATCTTGAAACTACCCTGTTCAAAGTGTAAGTCTTTTGATGACTCCTTGAAAAAGAACAACATGAAGTTCTTTGCATTTAGACAAACCAGCAAAAACAGAACTTTCTCATGTAGTTATTGTATGAAACCTGGACATAACTCTTATAATTGCATGATTAGAAAGGAAGGAATAACTAGTGGATTGTTTAAATGGATTAGGAAAGATAGTCACAGCTCTAACACCTATGGACCCAACAAGTCTTGGGTACCAAAAACAAAGTGATATCTTTTTCTGTGTAGGTATGCTTGAGAGTCAAACACTCAACTTGGTATTTGGATAGCGGCTGCTCAAGACATATGACTGGCGACAAGAGCAATTTTATCTCCTTCAAATCAAAAGAATCTGGTTCAGTAGTGTATGGAGATAACAACAAAGGCAAAATACTGGGTATAGGTGCAGTTGGAGACAAATCCAACACTGTGATTGAAGATGTACTGCTTGTGGAAGGTTTTAAATTCAATCTTCTGAGTATTAGCCAACTATGCGACAAAGGCTATCAAGTATCATTCGATAATGGTTGCTGCAATATTAGTAGCAGTGACTTGAGTGAGATATTAATGGTCGGTAAGAGACATGGTGAAGACAACAACAGCAAACCACAATTACAGCAAGATACACCAACCAATTCTCATGACCTGCCAAGAGAATGGAGGAAACCAAGAGACTTATCTCTTGACAACATCATTAGTGACATCCATAAAGGAGTATCCACAAGATCCTCTCATAATATGTTCTGTGAAGATTATGCGTTTGTATCTCAATTTGAACCCTCTTGTGTTGATGATGCTATAAATGATGAATTTTGGATGAATGTTATGCATGAGGAGTTAAATCAATTTAAAAGGAATGACGTTTGGGAGTTACTACCTTTTAATAGAGATATGAATCTAATTGGAACAAAATGGGTGTTTAAGAATAAGTTAGATGAAAATGGAATAGTGGTTAGGAATAAAGCAAGATTAGTAGCTAAGGGATATAATCAACAAGAAGAAATAGACTTTGATGAAACATATGCCCCAGTTGCTAGATTAGAAGCTGTAAGAGTCTTACTTGCTTTTGCCTGCATTCATAATTTTAAGTTGTTTCAGATGGATGTTAAAAGTGCATTCTTAAATGGCTACATCAACGAGGAAGTCTTTGTTTCACAACCTCCTAGTTTTACTGACTTCAGTTACCCTGAGCATGTGTACAAGCTAAAGAAGGCCCTCTATGGTCTGAAGCAAGCCCCCAGACAATGGTATGAAAAGTTAAGTAAGTTTCTTTTGTCAAAAGGATTCAACAGAGAATTTGTGGAAAGCATGCAGGGAGAGTTTGACATGTCTATGATGGGAGAACTCAAATTTTTCCTAGGACTGCAAGTCAAGCAACTGAAAGAAGGAACCTTTATACATCAAGCAAAGTACACTAAAGAGTTGCTAAAGAAATTCGACATGGAAAGTTGTAAGATCTCTAATATACCTATGTCAACTAATCTCTTTTTAGATAATGATGCTACAGGACTAGAAGTGGACCAAACAAAGTACAGAGGGATCATTGGATCACTCTTGTATCTCACAGTGAGCAGACCAGATATAATGTTCAGTGTTTGTGTTTGTGCGCGATATCAATCTGCACCAAAACAATCACACATGACTGCTGTAAAGAAAATTCTAAAGTATCTTAAAGGAACAACGAACTGCGGTTTGTGGTATCCCAAAGGTACGTCCCCTACTCTAGTCGGTTTTAGTGATTCAGATTTTGCAGGTTGCAAAACAGATAGAAAGAGCACGAGTGGTGTATGTCACTTGTTTTTGAGAAAGCTTAGTCTCATGGTACAGCAAGAAACAAGCATGTGTTGCTCTATCAACAGCAGAAGCAGAGTATGTTGTTGCGGGTAGCTGTTGTGCTCAAACCATTTGGTTGAAGCAACAACTTGAGGATTTTGGACTAAAGCTTGATCACATCTCTATCTAGTGTGACAATACAAGTGCAATCAGTATCACGAAGAACCCGGTTTTGCACTCAAGAACAAAGCATATTGAGGTGCGCCATCATTTCATAAGGGATCATGTTGAGAAAGGTGACTGTGAAGTGGAGTTCATTGAAACGGAGAACCAACTCGCGGATATCTTCACAAAGCCCCTACCTAAGGAGAGATTCTTCAAACTTAGAACCAATCTTGGTATACTAAGTGAGGAACACCTCTCATGAATTCTCTAAGTATGGTAAGTTGGATCATTCATGGTGCTCCAACAAAGTATGAGTTCATTACATTACATAGTCATGACCAATTATATTTCAAAACATGCCAAATCAAGTGTTTTCAATGTTTCTGATATAGATAATCGATTACCATTGCTTTTCAATCGATTACCTAGCTTGATTTCAAAGTTTTTGGTGAATTACTCTCTGGAGTAATCGATTACCCCACCTGGTAATCGATTACCACGATTTTAAAAATGGGTTTTCCAGTTTGTGAGCCTTTAGAGTAATCGATTACCTTGGCTGGTTAATCGATTACCTTGGCCTCTGTTTTCAAAGCTTTTGGTTACTCACTGGAGTAATCGATTACCACGTAAGGGTAATCGATTACCTTCGCTGCTGAAAGGGTTTTTCAAGTGTTTTCATGGTTTTGGGCCTAATCGATTACAATTTCTTAGAGTCCAATACTTTGTTCATTGAATCTAACCTCAATTGTGGAAGTTTTATAAGTGATTTTCAGGTTTTGGGTTTCATTCTACACATCTCACAAACCCTAAAAATCTCTTTCTCTCTCTAACCCTAAAACCCCTTTTCATCTTCTTCATCTTCTCCACCACCACCATCAATGGAAGAGCAAGGACGAGGCAAGCGGATCAAGCATGTAGGTCATAAGCCTAAGCCAAGAGTTTCGCCCCGATCAAAGAAGGGTGAATCCTCCTCCAAGAGGAAAGAACCCACATCTCCCGGAGAAACCGTGGCACGCCCAATCAATCCGTGGTTCACCTTTACTGCACAAGAATCACGTTTCTATGGAGATTTCGCAAGCAAGGAACTCGTTCCGGCGAAGATTTTGGACCTCCGATGGCTAGATGCATAAGGGTTCACATTTCACTCTTTGCTCCGAGATCAGAACCTTGAGAAGTTTGTTGGTCTGAAGGGTCACATATACCCCGATCTAGTGAGAGTTTTCTACTCCAACCTCCGACCACACCAAGCCACCGGAATGGTAATCTCTGAGGTAAAGGGCAAACCTATGATTTTGACTCATGATATATTTTTCCGTTTTGCTGGATTTAAGAATGAAGGTATACGTCCTACGATTGAGCACTTGCAAGCACAAGGAATCGAGCTTCACAAAGATTCGTTCTTTATGAGCCTACTCAAGAATCTCGAGGCATGGGAAGCAGAAAAGGCTGCAAGAAAGGAACATGGGAAGAAGATCACCTACAACACCGGCGGGCTGAACGCCGACAATCGTCTTCTTCACTATACAATCTGCTGGATCCTAGCTGCAGGAGGAGCCAATCACGCTCAGATCAATGAGGAGGATATGGTGATAATGGCAGCGTTGAAAAATGGCATTCAAATCGACTGGGCACATGTTGTGATGGGCAACATGCTCAAGACGAGAAGGCTATTTGACAACAAATGCCCCTATTCTCTGTTTATTTCACGTTTGCTTGAGCATTTTCAGGTAGATACCTCAAATGAAAGCAGAGACTTGGTGATGGACATTCACATCATTGGAGACAAAGCGTTAAAGATGATGCGATTGACAAAAACCGATGCTGGATGGGTGCCAAGGGAAGAAGCACCACAACAACAACAACAACAAACAGAAGCTGCAACCGATCCACCTTCTGATGATGATGATTCGGCGGCTGGGGAGTACATCCCTAAATCCCGTTTTGAATCAATTGTCATTGATCGGATGGATGAGCTGGAAGCTACCACTGCCAAAAGATTGGATGATATGGAGGCTGCAAGCAATGCTCGCTTCTTGGATCTCAAGGAGCTGCTGGAGTCTCTTCATACTCGCTTAGATGCACTCTAGTATTCCTTTCTTATCTCTTCTCTCTCTTTTGCTTCTTGATATACCAAATAGGGGGAGAATGAATGAATGTATAGGTTATCCTAGATAGGGGGAGTAGAGTAGAGTAGCTGATATTGAGTAGTAGCTAATATTGAGTAGTTTTTGGTAGCATTGGTTCTGCGCTTTATGGTTGAACTATTATGGTTGAACTACTGTTTCTGTTATTTTCGTTTGCTCTGAACAATTTACCTTTTTTGGATATTTGAACTTGAACAATTCGATATGGTTGTAATAGTTTCACGTTATGGTTTATATTCCGATTTTGTTTTTAATTCTTCTGGTCTTGATCTATGATTGTGAATTGAATCATGTCTTATATTGTTGAATGGATGATTTTACTTGATGATTGATAGTATAATGCTCTGTTTAAGATAGATTGTACTGTGAATCTGCAATGTATATACTACATATTTGGATATCTCTAACAGTTGCAGGATTCTTAGAAGATCAACACACATCCTAAACCTCTAGGAAAACCTTGGTTGAGATTTGGTACATCAAAACCAAAAAGGGGGAGATTGTTGGACTTAAAGCTTGAAGGTGCTTTGGAGTCTCTCTTGGTGTTTTGCTTTTGATGATTATGTAATTTTAGTTTTCTTAGATGAAATGTAATTAGGAGTTTCCTATGTATTGATTGTTTAGTTTAGGCATGTATGTGGTTGTTCTTTGTGTGAATGCACTGGAGAGCTTGGCAATCTTGTGTGATTTCTCATGTGTCAAATGTTTGATTTCCCTCTCAAAAATATTTTGAAAATGTCTTTAGTAACCAACTGAGGTAATAGATTACCAATAGTAGGTAGTTAACTACCAACAGCAGGTAATCAACTACCAACAGTAGGTAACAGAGTGTGGAAATTCATTTGTCACTGGAGTAATCGATTACCCCATCGGGTTAATCGATTACCATGACTAAAAATCACCCTGGAAACCTTTGCTCACTGGTTTAATCGATTACCAGCTTCTGGCAGTCGATTACCCCTATCAGAAAATCATTAAGTTGCCCAAATTGAGTTTTTAATTGAATATATAAATACTCTTTTCTCAAAAATTAAAATAAGATCTTGGAACACAAGTTTTAGAAAAGTTCATACACTTTCAAATTCTCTCTAAACTGAGTTCATCATCTTTTCCAAGAAACCCATAAAGAACTTCAAGAGTTCATCAAGTTTTCATAAAGAAAGGACAAAACTTGATCTTTTCTCTGACTGGGTGGTATTCATAGTGTTTTCGTTTGTGATCAGATCTACACTCCAGGTGTTTTCTAAACTGATCTTTTGTTTACCTTTTGATTTCTGGGTTGTTACTCTAGGAGAGAGGTCTCTCTAGATAGAGTAAAGGACTTTGAGAAGCGTGTTCTCAAAGGTTTGATCTTGGGTGTTCCAAGGTCAGGGAAGAACTGTTCTTTGGGTTAAATGACAAGTTTTTTGGGTGTTTTGATTTCGTTTTTGTGTTGCTTGTTGCAGAGTGAATGTAAAAGAACACAAAAGGGATCATTTGATAGTGGAAAACCGGTCGCAACAGTTGTTGGGTTGGGACTGGATGTAGGCAGTGGGTCGAACCAGTATAAATCACTGTGCACTCTTCTTCTTCCTTCTTCTCTTTACCGTTTACCTTACATTGTTGTTATCATGGTTTATCTTCTGCAATTTGTTCGGTAATTGACTCGGTAATCAACTAAAACTGGAACAGTTAGATACTGATATTGATTACGTTGTATATTGATTACTAACGTGTTTCTGATTATTCCTTTTGGTATTTCCGCTGTGTATCTTTGATATTTCTCGCTTATCTGTCTCAACTATTGATAGGTAACCAAGAATAGTTTTGTTTGAATTAAAAGGAATTAGAAACTCGCGAAAATTGGGCTATAGTGGAACGAGAATCTATTCACCCCCCTCTAGATTCACACATAGGGACCAACACAAAGCACACATTGTTTCATCATTATACAACTCTAAAGTACTCCGCTTATACTAACTACTATTAAATTTATTAATCTAATTTATATAAAATTGAACTTCAATTAATTTCAATTTTTTCAAAATCATAGAACTCAAAAGTTTTTCACATAAATAAGGAAGAATTTTTGGGGCGTTACAACTCCACCCACCAATAAAAGAACTTCACCCTCAAAATTACTTGATATAAATAATATAGGATGATCTTCTTTAATCATGCTCTCTAGCTCCCATGTAGCATCCTCACCATATGCTCCACCTTAAATCACTTTCACTAAAGGAATCTTTTTACTTCTCAATCATTTCACCCTTTAGTCATCAATCCTCAACGGATATGTCTCATATAATAGATTATCCCTCACAGACACATCATCTATTTCAATGACATGAGAAAGACCATGGACATACTTATAGATTTGAGATACATGGAAGACATTGTGAAAAATAGAGAAGCAAAGCAATTTGGTAAGTAACAGTATTGACTCCTTTAAAAATTTGGAAGGGACCAATGAAACGAGAAGTGAGTTTCTTAAACTTTAAAGTTATACCAACACATGTCCAATGAGTAACTCTCAAGAATACATAATTTTCCACCCAAACTCAACATCTTTCCTTCTTTTTTCTTGATAGTTCTTTTGCCTACTCTGAGCCATTTTCATCCTCTCTTGGATAAACCTAACTTTATCAGTAGTCTACTATATAACATCTAGACCTAAGGTAATGCTTTCTCTATGCTCAACCCAACACAAAGGGGTCGTACATCTCCTACCATGCAATTCCTTGTGTGGTGTCATACCAATAGAGAAATTTTAATGTTGTTATAAGTGAAATTGACTAAAGGAAAAAATGTGTTCTAACTTCTTTTGTGCTCTAAGACACAAGCTCTTGACAAGTTTTCTAAGGACTAGATCGTCCTCTTTGTTTGACCAACAACCTGAGGGTGGTAAGTTGAACTCAACCTAAACTTCGTCCCCTACACCTCATGTAGCCTATCCTAAAATCTAGAGATGAACCTACGGTCTCTATCGGATACTATGCTTGCAGACCCTCCATGTAATCTCACAATCTCACTCATATACAAGGAAGTGAGTCTCTCCAATGAGTATTTAATGTTAATGGGTATAAAGTGAGCAGATTTGTTCAATCTGTCAACGATAACCTATATGGAATCAAAACCCTTAGAAGTTCTAAGTAACCTTACAACAAAGTCCATAGAAATATATTCTCATGTCCATTGGGTATCTCTAAGAATCCTTAAGGTTTTTAGAGTTCTATCTTAGACTTCTGGCAAACTAAGCAACTATAGACAAATTCACTAACTTTTCTCTTCATGTTAGGCCATCAGAACATGGCCTTTAGATCTTGATACATTTTGGTAGCACCAAGAAGTCTTCTCAAGCTACTCATATATCCCTCTTCCAAGGTCATTTTCTTAATCTTAAGTACTCTGGGAACACACGCTCTACCTCTCATCCTAAGGATACCATTTAAGCTTAGGCTGAAATTATTATCCTTACCGGTCTTCATAATCTCTCTAAATCTTTATAAAAAGATAAGACTACTAGCTATCTTCAAGGAACCTAGCTTAACACTAATATATGTAATTTAACAAGTTAAACTAAGGTTTCTAAATGTGTTAAGAGATTCATCTCTTTAATCATTAAAGCAAACGCATGTAATGACTTTCTACTAAGGCAATCAACCACCATATTAAACTTCCCAAAATGATAACTAAATTCAAAATATAATCTTTAAAGAATTCTAACCATCTCTTTTGCATATTTTGCATATTCAACTCTTTATGACCAAACAAATATTTCAAACTTTTATGATTATTAAAAACTTTAAAATATGAGTTGAATAAATAATGCCTATAAATCTTGAAGACAAATACCGTTGTAACCAACTCCAAGTCATGCGCAGGATAATTCTTTCCATGAACTTTAAGTTACCTAACGGCATAAGCCACCACATGGTCTCCCTGCATCAAAATACTACGAAACTCAAAACTTTTACTACGATCTTTAACTTATTTTTGTTTTTTCCATTTTCTTTATCCTTAACTTTAAGTTTGTCTTCTTATTTTTTGCCTGTACTTTTGTCACATTATGTTTTTATCCTTATTTTCCAAAAATATTTATTTGGTTACAATACACATGTACCTTGTTATGTTCACTTAAATTTATTATAATTTATTTAAAATAACTTTTATCTCTATGATTAGAATTTGTTTTCGATTCTTGTTTTGAGTCCATATCATTTTAAACCTTTTAAAAATATTTTTTGTCCATTTAAAAATATACTTTTTATTTCTGAAAATGTAGAACATAACTTGTCCACTTTAAAAAAAATTAAATATATATTTCTAGTAAAAAAAATACATAGTTTCTCACGTGAATATATTTTTAGCAAAATTAGATGATAAAGACCAAAATAAAATGTCATAAAAATATAAGGACAAAAAATAAAATAAAAATTAAGAAAAAAAACAAGCAAAAGAAATAAAACAAAAACATATTTAAACTGTATTAAAATTATACACTCATTGTTTCTCGTTTACGGTTACAAAGAAGATGGTACCATGACAATATAACTAAAATTTATTGGTGTAGATACATCAAAAAGAAAATGTAAATGTTAAATTCCCAGCATATATATTGAAATTTTAACATATAATATTAGTTTAGAATGGAAATTAAAATGTTATGGAATTAAGAAATAAAATTAATTTCTTTTAAGATATATTATATTTTAAAGCAGAAGCTTAATCTATATCTTTAAATAATTAAAAATTTAATTTAACATATCAGATATTTTTATCGATAAATTTCAAATACTTGTAATTAATGCAACCAAAGGATATTTTTATCAATAACTTTCAAATATTTGTAACTAATGCACTCAATAATATCAACACTAATAATTGGATTTCTAAATATTTCATACCCCACCACGTTGGGCCCAATTCTTAAAGCCCGGCATCTATTTCTGTTTTGCAATACTTTTTCTGTTGACAAATTTTGCATCAATATATTTGACTTGGGAAGATCAAAATTAATTTTAGAATGCCCAACAAACTTCATTAATGCTATTGCCAATCTCATATTACCAAAGTGTGCATGTATAACAAGATATTAAAAAAAATCAGTAGTCACCCAAAATCAAAATATCAGCATGTCCTTACTTGACATGACATTTTCTTCCCCAAATTAATTATAAATTTATGATTGATTTAATAAAATATTTTATATTTTAATAAATAGTTATTAAATTTTATCCCATTTATATTTTGTGTTAATTTTTAAATTTATATGATAAATACTAAAAATAACATTTTTTTCATATAAATATTAACAGATTAAGAAGAAAAAATTGATATTTTGTATTTATTTACAAAAATAATAGATAACTGTGTGAAATAATTTATTAGTTAATAAAAATTATAAATTGTATTTTTTACTTATTTTATCATTGAAATAATTTTATTAATTAATTAAGTAAATTAATATAAAAAATTTGAATCATTTTAGTGTTAAAAACTTGTTTATAGATATATAATTGCTATAATTTATATTCTTAAGATTTGTAATCGTGATGCATTTGAATCGGAGATAAACAAAAAAAAATACTTACAGCTTTAATTTTAAGGCTTAAATATGATTTTGGTAGATGTAATTTTATTTATTTGTTTGTTCGTTAATTTTTTTTTTATTTACGTTTAGTTTCTCTAATTTTAATGTGATTTGGTTTCAGTCTTTCATATCTAAATTTATTAAAATAACCATATTTAATAATTAAATATTAAAAACTTAAAATAAAAATATAAGAACTAAAATATCTTAAATAAATTATAAATAAACTTAAGTGGACATATAATGAGTATATTTTTTATTTTAATTTTTGTATTTTATCATATTTTATTTTTAATTTATATTTAATCATGAGTGTGAGAATGATCTTACCATATTAACGTATAATGTCAAAATACTATAATCTCTATAGGTAAATAATTGTGAAATTTATATCATTTTAAATTTAAGATGTTATATAAAAATATAAATATGAAATGAATAAGAAATTATATTTATGAAAAACAATTAAAGAGGTGGAGTGAATATAAGTGTAAGTGTGATTTATTATATGATTTCATGTTTTTGAAATGGAGATCAAAGAATCACAGTCATAAATTCCTGATTTATTAATATGTAATATTATATATGAAAGAATCTTCATTAATCATGATAAATTAATAGAAGCCAAATTTCATAATTATTTTGATACAATAATTAACTACCAACATAACATTATATCAAAATAAATAAATATATGAAAAGATTAGAAAGAGAATATAAGTAAAATGTGATAAACTTAAAAATTATAAGTAAAGTTATGAAAATAAAAAAAAAATTATAACATTGAAAATTAATAAAAATATAAACATTTAAAATAAATTATTAGTGAAGTTAAATGAAAATATAATCAAATAGACGTGAGTTACAAAATATAAATAAATAAAGTAAAATAAAGTAAAATTTGATAAAATTAAATTAAAATAAAAAATAATTATTGATCAGAACAAAAACTTATAAGAATACATTAATATAGCCTCATTTTAAAATCAAAATGTTTCACAATCACATGTAAATATGGTTAGTATTTTAATTAATAATTTATTATTTTTATCTTAAAACAGCTTAGAATATCTTAGTTCCACTTGTAAATGTATATTTTCTAAACAGTGAAATTTCTTTATCACTCATACGTCATTTCATAACTTCACACGAGTTTGCCATCATTTTTTTATTATTATTATTTAGGATATTTTTAGATGATTGTTATAAAAATACATTTGAGGTACAATATTTTTTTAATTGATAAGAATAATTTTTTTCTATATTTATTTATTTCTATTTATTGAATTTACATTCAAACGCGTACATAATATCCAAACATATACTCACAAATTCAAATACACAAAAGTAATAAATCAGCAAAAATAAATAATTTTTTTAGACCTATTCATTTTGAAGCTATATTTATAACTAAAATTAAAGTGAACCCGAAATAGTCATAATTCTTACTATATAAAAATAAAATTAATCATATTGTGGCATATACGTAAGTGAAGAATATGAATGAATATTTTCAATTGATTGATAACTATGTATATTTAAGAAATAACAATTTACTCGATTTAACTAGAAGAACTTTTTGAAGTGAGTGTTTATGAACTTTATTTGAAGTTCACATAGCTTCCATAAGCAATTTTATTATTCTGACTTCTGTGGTAGCTTATTACATAAGCATTTGTATTTTATTATTTCAAACTCATTACATCACATAATGTCCTTCTATCACCCCCCTCCTATTTAGCCAAAGAGAATAAAAATAGATATCTATCTTCCAATAGTGCAAATGAATATGCACTATGGTGTTAATTTTAATACGTACCTATCCCCACATGTTACATCATACAGAAAGCCAAGCTTCTTTCTTTGAAAAAAATAAAATAAAAATAAACTATCACATAATCAATAGTTTTTTATTCATCTCCAAACAATTAATTATTCTATTAATTAACTTTAGCTTGGTCATAAAATGCAAACTTGTTTGTACAAACTCACGAGTGGAGTAAAAAACTACATATGTTTTCTTGCCATCTTTGGAAAATATCTAAATTCCATTGAATCAATAAAACGATCGAATAGAATTTAAATTTATTTAAGGAAGTTGAATCAATGTTAAAAATAGAAACTCGACAAGCCTCAAAAACTTTACATGCGTTAACATTAGTAGAAGTTAATGTGATTATAAAAAGTGTTTTATTTTCACTTAAAAAACTATAAATGATCTAACAATAGTTTCTAATCATTTTGTCAAATAACATAGGCAAATATGATTGAAGATGAGTCTAATATAATTAATAAATAAGAATAGCTGAATTTCTTAAATATATTGACTAATGTTTTTTGAATACATGTATAAAATGGATACATCATTCATTATTTTAAAAGTAATGATTAAAAATTAAATACGAAAATTCACTAAAATATTGCCGATGTGTATTTATCCTAGTTTTAACATAATTTTTCGAAATAATATTTTTAAGAGAATAAAAAAGAAATTGTATACGAAAACATTAAAAAATAATTTTTATGTTGATAATCTTTATACTTTTTGGGAAAAAAAATTGTTTAAACTACCAACTACAGATATTTTAATGCACATGAAAAAACATGGTTGGAGATGATCGATGTCGATTTCACGTAGGTTGCAGGCTCCATTGGGATACGGAATCTTACTCCACGTGTAACGATAAACTTCGTCCCTTAACTGCAAACAATGATTTGGGACCACCAAGCCTAAATTGTTCAAAAAAAAAATTAAAAAAAAAAAATTGTAAAAGAACCTAGAATTCCAGAGTAAAATTTTCCAATAAAGCATGAATGGTGATTGAATGATGATGTATTTTTTTTGTTAAAACATTGAATAACTTAAAAATATTTATTTTATTAATATTTAAAGAGAGATAAATAGATTTCACCATTTAAATAAAATAGTTATTTATTTGTAAAATTATATGAAATGAAACAAGCACATGATTTGGATCGAGGAATTGGCTGTACGGTTTCCAAACTGCAAAGCCAATCGAATATTCCATATTGATTTTGCTGGATTTAAACTTGTTAATTAATGATCTTTCTCTCATAATTTTTCTTTAAATCATAAGAGAATAATACACAAGTAATTCAATAGATTTCACATAAACATGAATTAACTTCACCATAATTATTTTAATCCCACAGTGTAATAGTAAAATAAAATAAAATAAATAAGAAGATTCAAGTTTAATTCTTCTTTGAATTTCAAAATCCCATTAAAAGAACTCAGGTTCTGTCTTCATACATTACACAAGCATCCATTTTTTGTTATTCAAAGTTATTACATCACATTATTGTTTCTCTTATTTAACAAAGAAGAATAAAAATCGAACTCTATCTTCCAAATGTGCACCGCCGCTATTAATATATGCTGATACATTCATCTGCCACAGATCTTATAAAATAGCCAACCTTCTCTCTTTCAAAGCTTTTGATACTAACTTCAAAATAAATAATACATAAACTCAAATTAATTTTTTTTTAATATCATCTAATTAAAAACTGATGTATATAATAAACTTGTTGAATTTTAAATAGTTGTCTTGTTTGATTTCTATTTAATTATTAGTGTAAAATTAATAATGAACGTGTATTAAACTCTTACATAATCAGTGGTCGTTGATCTTCTCATTTTTATATGTATGTTTTTATATTGAGTACTCCCTACCTACTTAACAACTAAATTATGCAGAAAAATGTTCTCTGGTGTATGTTCTACCTTGTGTCATCTTCAGTGTTTAAAACACAAGATTCTCTTCTTCAATTCTCACCATCAACTAATGTTCTTTCTCCCTCTATATTAAAAGCTTTTTGCAATATAACTAAAAGGGTCATCATCATCATCACACTCTCATCCTCACACATTTCTTAACCTTCTCTCACTTTGATGCAAACCTTACACACTAGTCCAATTTCAATTATTCAAACACAACCCCACCCACTTCTCATCTTTCTCTATTGTTTTTCTGTGTAGTTGAGAAAAATATGCTCCAACTACACAAACAAAGAAGCTTCTCCACACTTTTCTTCATACTAGTACTTTTTTCTCCCACCTTTTGTTCCCTGTGATTCTGTTGCTTTTGTTTCTTCATGATGAGTTTCTGTTCCTCTCAAGGAACCTGTTCTGATGACAACACCAAGGTTGTTTCCAATGCACACGTTTCCTCTGAAATTGGAAATGACTCTTCTGACAACAAAAAGCACAAACTCAGAACCTTTCTGAGAAAAACGATGTGGGACTTTGTTTTGGCATGTGTTGGTGTTCCTTCTGATGGCAATAACGACGTTAACGGTCAAAGGAAGACAACTTTGGAGCATAACAAGGCGTGGTTGCTTGCAGAGTCTGGAGCAGAATTGGCAAGTGCTGACCCTCAATCTGTTCACTCATCTTTCAGGTTCAGCTTTTGTTCTCAGGTTGAGGTTGAGTCCTTCAACATGAGTTCTGCTGCTGCTGCTGCAACGGTTTTGATGGTGAATTTGGAATATGAATCTCAAGTTAAGGAGATGAAATGGAGGAGAATACTATCACTGAAGCAAAGCATATCGCCTGTGGTCAACACTTTGATCAGGTTCAGCTATGACGAGATTCTATCTGCTACTCGCAATTTTTCTGAAGGTAACTTGTGTATAAAACATGGTATTGTTTGGTTATAGAGTTTAGAGACTATACACTTATGGTGAAATTGAATATGATTTAAGATTGTGATCCCTTGTTTTGTGATGAATAGAGAGAGTGTTGGGGAGAGGTGCCTTGAGCTATGTTTTTAGAGGAAAATTTGGACTTTGGAGGACATCTGTTGCTATTAAAAGGTTGGATAAGGAAGACAAGGAGTGTGCCAAAGCGTTTTGTAGAGAATTGATGATTGCAAGTTCTCTTCATCACACAAACGTTGCTCCTCTTGTTGGTTTTTGTATTGACTCAGAGGAGGGTTTGTTTTTGGTGTACAAATATGTCTCAGGTGGAAGCTTAGAGCATCACTTACATGGTACTACTCATTTTCTCTTAATTTTTTTCTTGACTCTTGCATGCTATACAGTGTTTACAGTTGAATTTGATGATTTTCACTGATTCTAGCTTGCCTTTTTTATAGGGAGGAAGAAAAGTGTGAAGGGTAGTTCACCTCTTCCGTGGTCTGTGAGGTATAAAGTTGCAATTGGGATTGTAGAAGCTGTGGCTTATCTTCATAATGGAACAGAAAGATGTGTTGTTCATAGAGACATTAAGCCTTCAAACATTTTGCTTTCCTCTAAGAAGATTCCAAAGGTAAGATTCTCTTTTGCTGATAAGTTTGTAGTATCATACCATCAATTAAATTGTATCATAAGAAACTCTAACAAGTCATTTTGTTTGTTTTTGTTAAATTGTAGTTATGTGATTTTGGATTAGCTACATGGACTTCTGCACCTTCAGTTCCTTTCCTTTGCAAAACTGTAAAAGGAACATTTGGGTACAAACTTAACCCCCCTTCATAATGATTCATCAATTCTCTTTTTAGAACATTTTTGCCTTGCTGTATGATTTTTTTTCATATTCTGATCATTGAATAAAGTATATATTACCTGCCCCTTTTCTCAACAGTTATTTGGCTCCTGAGTATTTCCAACATGGGAAAGTGTCAGATAAGACTGATGTTTACGCTTTGGGAGTTGTTTTGTTGGAACTCTTAACTGGTCGCAAGCCAATAGAAGCAAAAAGACCTCCTGGAGAGGAAAACTTGGTTTCATGGGTGAGTTTATGGTCAAATCATTTTAAATAACATAAACAATCTTATCACTACTCCTATCAATTGATTAATGAGAAAACCAATGATATATAAGTCATATGTCTCTTTCATCAGTTTCTAAATTCTAGAAGAGTAGAATAAAACAGAACAAAATTGAAATTATTATCTGGTTGTACAATAAAATTGCCTGATATATCTGTAAAATATTATAATTTGGACTGTTTGGTTAAAGTTCCTTTCCTAGTTTTAAAGATTTAGAAGCTAGAAAATGTTCTCTTGTTTCTCTTTCCTAGTTTTGAAGACTTAAAATGATAAAGTTAAAAGCAGGGTGGCAATCTTATATTTATTGTGAAAATAAACAAAGAAACAAAAGCATTTTTTAACTAAAAAGGGCCTTAAATATCTAATGCATCTGAATAGCCAAGACAGTTTGAGCTTTTTATTATAAGTAAAAAAGTATAGTAACATTGATACAATGACTAGTGGCAAAAATCCTACAAAATGGACATGGTCTTTCTGATACACATACAACATGACATTCATTTGCAGGCTAAACCTTTGTTGAGAAAAGGGAAAGGAGCAATTGAAGAGTTGCTTGATCCTCAGTTAACATACAATTTGAGATACACAGATCAAATGGCTAGGATGGTTGATGCAGCAGCTTCTTGTCTTACAAATGAAGAATCAAGGAGGCCTAGCATAGGTGAGATTGTTGCAATACTCAAAGGTGAAGTGGAACCTGTTTTCTCTAGAAGGAGAAAATCTGGTTATTTTGGCAATGGATATGTGATTGATTATTACCCTCAGTTACAACAAACAAATAATAATAATGAGATGAAACGTCACTTGGCTTTGGCAATGCTTGGAGTTCCAGAGTGTGAGGATGATGATTTTCTTTATAGTCATTGAGACAAATTTTTGCCATGATACTCATAATAGTGTTAGGGATTGGATATGTGAACTTTTTTAGTTGTACATTTTTTTCTCTTTACCTTCCCCTAACCCATTGGGGTAAAGTGTAATATATTTTCTTCTCTTTAACTCCAAAGAGTATAGTTTAGTTCGCAACTTGTATTAAATTTGTGAAGACTTATATTTAATTTTCACATCATTTATCCTTAAAAGATAATGAATTCTAAATGTAACTGAATCTTAAATGAATGATTATAATATTGCTAATAAAAATATATATATTTTCTTTGGTTTCATTCTCAAACACTTTCCATAATCTTCTTGTATATAACTCATAAAACAATTATGATAAAAATTAACCTTGTTTTAGTTACATGGTTATATGATAGTATAAGAAATCTTCATCATTTCGTCACAAAAGTTAAAGCATCCCTAGATTTAGATGATAGTTTTTGGGATTTTTTTTTCTTGGCTCTAGAACATACAAGTTCTTGCTCTAGTTCTCTCCCACCGATTTAGGCCAAAAGAAATTAAACAAGTGTGCACAATCGAGCCAAATTCGCATTGATGAATATTGACTAATTGAATATAGATAGATAATGTATGAAATTATGTCATATATCTACATGCTTGTTTAGATGACGTGCAAACTTATTATTTTTGTGTCTTGAAGTAGACTCCATTTAAGATTAGATAATCTCTAATTGTTGGTCACCTATCTTATCTTCTAGAAAAATGAACTTTTATATTTCTTTTGAACAATAATTCTTAACTATTCTATTAATATTTCTTATCTTTCTTTTACGTATTTTTTTCAATTTATATTACATATTTGATATTACATTTATACTTTTATCTCCTTTCATTTTCTCTAAGTGTTTAACAGTACATGAATAGTTCTTGAAGTGTTTAAAAACCATTTTTAATTTGTTTATGCCTCTAAGCGTGTAGTAGCATTTGAAGGGCTTAAAAACCATTTATGGTTTGATTTATGCGGAAACAAACAACGTATTCTTCTGCTGAGAGTTCTTGAAATATCAAAATTGATTTAAAAATTTAATTTTTCAATAAATATATCTTTTTATATACATAGACTTAAAAGTTACATACTTAAAAATAAAGTTATTTATTAAATATGTCATGTCATGTTATAATAACCTTGCTGTATAATTATATTACATGATAAGTTTAATCAAACATTTTAAAAATCAACATGTTAGATATCTAAAAATCATATATCTATTATGAAAATTACATTAAACAATTTAAAATAGTTGGAAGCTATGGATACCAACCTTAACTCTTGTTATTTTAGGTCTTGATTTAATGATGTAAATAAACATGAAAAGCCAAAGGTGTGTTATAGATGAAACCATTGATACAATAATTTTGTTTTTCAGCTAATTTTAATACTTAATCTATCAGCTAATTCATTTATAATATATATATATATATATATATTCATTAAAAAAATTCATATTTTATAATTAATTATTTTATTACTTGCGTATTTTATTAAGGAATATTTTCCGTGATACAATGACGTAAATAAACATGCAAGAAGGCAATGTGAATAAAGAAAAAATCCGTCCAAAAAAAAGAAGCTAACATGATGATGAATTGAATGAACCTCTCATTATAATAACAATGTATATAAAAACTCATGCATGATTCATGAACGCACACACAATAACCATTTTGTTTTCCTTCCCATTGCTGACAACAAAGTAGCACAAAACAGGAAGAATGAAATTAAATTAACTAAATAATTAATTAATTACAAAAGGGTTGGTGGGGCTATAATTAATTAAGTTAAAAAATCTTTGCAACATCCTTGACTAGGCCACGATTAGCTCTAGCAAATTCCGTGAACTCTTCATAAGAAATGTAACCATCTCCATCAGTGTCAATCTCTTCCATCATTCTTTGCACCTCTTCTGCTGTGACTGATCCAAGTGCTTTCAGTGATTCTCCAAGCTCTGCCGCAGATATTTGCCCGTCGCCGTTCGCGTCGAAGCTCTTGAAAAGCCTCTCCCTGTCAGCTACATCTTGAGGATCATCCTCCATTGTTGATCAAAAAAGGAAAAAGAGTATGTGTGTACCAATGACAACGAAACGTGTTCCTCAAGGTTTTGTTTTGGAGAGTTGCGCTGAAATTGAAGATTGGTTAAAGGAATTGGGACTTGGCTTTAAGGTGGGGAGGCTTCATGTAATGTAAGGACAACCTTTAATGTCGGAGTGTTGTGTCCCTCTTTGGTCATAGTTCACAACCGTTTTATTATACTTGTTTATGGTTGAAAATTAATGTTTACCATAGTTATGGTTGCTTCAGTTTGGAATACGAGAATTTGAGTTAGACCCTTACGTCCACATGGCCTCATTTACCTGATATAGGATCATGTAATTAACCCCGGAAAAATCTCATGATATATGAGAAACAAACAAGATTAATTACCACCCAAAACACAATAAGAAATTCATTAATGTCGATTTTCTATATTTTTTAACTACGACATTGATATGCAGAGTTGGTTCAAAAAATAATGAATGTCTAAAGTAATGTTAAGAAAAAAGTTTGACTTTATATATTTTATACTTTTTGAAGCCTTTTTATTAATTGAGAGTATTTTAGGGGCCTTTTATTTTAAATAAAATTTGATAATTATTTTTTATTGATGAGCCTAAGGCAAGAAGTTTATTTGTTTGAGCCCATCTACACAGTATATGAGCCCATCTACACAGTATATACAATCATTATTATTTCTATCATAGATCTTAAGCATCTAATACAAATATTCTTGATAATGGAATATTTAGCGATACATGATAAATTCATCAAACAATTCTGACCAACGGGCATAATCAATCCCTACAATGGGACATAAGAGCCAACAGGACATAATCAATTCCCTACAATGGGACATAAGAGCCGACAATAGGACTCAACCAATCCCCTACAATGGGACACAAATAATCTCAATCAATCCCTTACAATGAGGTACAATCTCTAGGATAGGGTCTGATACTACGTTACAAACTAACTTGTGTTAAAGACCTAACTCAATCTTGTAAAACTAATTTAGTGAGATTTGCAACTCACTTATATTCATATAATAGGTAGGTATCTCTAGTGACGTGGAATTTTCAACAATGCTATCATGAATTGTTTTGTTAGTTAAATATTAAAAAGATTAACATCTTGTATATTTCCGTTGCATTCTCAAAATTATGTAATATCATATATAGATATTATCCTTTTCTTGTTATATTTTGATCTTTTTATTCATATATACATATTTCCTAAATACATCATAAAAGAAGTAACTTCTTTTTTGCTTATTTGGTCATCATTTGATCCTTAATATCATTTTAATCGTGATTAAGTTTAGAGATGAATATGATAACAAACACTTTTAGAGCTTGAATTTTATTTTTTTAGAATGAGCTAAGGAAAAACCTAACATATAAGAGAATCTTGAAATTTACTTGAACTGAGCATTTGCCAAATTATTGAGACAACCAGTTCCTACTTACTGCACTAGCTCACAAGTTCCGAAGAATTTAAATACCCACCTTCAAAAGAAAAAGGTGATCCTCACTACACAAAATGGCTGAGAAGTTAGGATACAGGCTTAAGCATAGCATTAAGAACAGCTTCCTTGGTGGGCAAAGCTGGTATTGCACCTCTCTCTGTCACAGTCAATGCACCACACACATTCGCAAACTTGAGAGAATCTCTCAATTGTTCCTCTTTCTGCAAGTTAAAAACCACACAAGGAAGAAAGGATATAATATAAATAGAGTGTTCCTTAATCTATGTGCGCATTAACCTTAAAACATCAAGAGACATAAAATAGAGGTAATAAACTGTTGTCTTAAACTAACAATAGTTATTATGTTGGCATATTAATTTGCCCCAATTACATGCAAACTTGGCTAGACTTGAAATTCCAAATTCTGAAGTTAATCTACCAAAGAAAATAGGAAGGAAAAATTATATAAACTATTCAAACCCATGTACCAAGGTTCAAATCAAAATTACTAATCACTACACCATGATATTCTTTAATTGTAAATATCATAAAAAGTTATATCTATATTTAGAGAAACAAGTCAACCTATCAGACTTACAAAATATAAAATAGATTTGACCTATTAAGCATTGAGTCTGACCAATCAGACTTACAAAATATAAAACAAGTTTTGTCTATTAAGCATTGAGTCTGAGCATTGAGTCTGACCTCACCTAGTCAGTTCCCATCCCTATTGGAGAAGCTCACCCAAATTAGCTTATGAAAAGTTTATTTCATTTTTTCTTCCTATTTCCTTTTCCAATAAACTCTTGGGAAAAAATTCTGCCTAAACATGTCCTAGATTGACTAATGTTAATTGATCTAGGGACTAATTATGCGAATATCATGTATTGCTCAGTCAATTAAACGTTTACCTCACTTATGGTGAGACGAGATTATTTTAATCAAGCCACTTTTCAACTATTCTCTGTCTTACACTCGGTGGCAGCATGAAACCACAATATTAAGATGCAAGAAATTGATTTTTTTATAAGAAAAATAGTTCGAGCAATGAGATGTTTCGTACAACATGACTTTCTGCAATTGTGAAATGTAGGCTTGTTTGAGTTTTTTCCCAGGACTTATAAGAGGAAAATATAAGAAAAAAATGAAATGTACTTCTCTAAAAGTTAAAATTAGCTTTTTATCAGCTAATATGTAGAAAATCTCTCATCTTTTAGACAAGCTAAAAGAGAGCACTTCTTTGTAGTTAATGAAAAACTAATTTTAACTCTTGGAGAATTATATTTCATTTTTTTTCTTCTCTTCTTATTTTCTTCTCGTAGAAGTCCTTCTTAATATCAAAAGCAAATATATTTTACTCACATGAAGTAATGAAAGATCCACAGCTAATTGTGATAACATTCCTGCCACAAATGCATCACCAGCACCAGTGGTGTCAACAGTTTCCACCTTCAATCCCTTGACCCTACCACTGAACTCCTGCAAAGAAATAGTAGGACAGGTTTCAAATCATGATCATCAATAATACACCATAACTAGCAGCATGTAAATATTATTAGAATCTACAACTAATAATTTGCAGGACTTTTTAGTTGTTTTTCATAATCAATTTCCAAAAGTAGATATGGATGTTAGTCAATGTCGATTGATTAATAACCAAATATCCCTAATATTGTTTTCAATAATAGTTCAACTAATATATGAAAGAAATAAAACCAAGACATTAACCTTAGGCAAATGTAGAAGATAACACCAAATGGTGACAAAAAAGCAAATATTAGCAAGAGCTGAAATGAATTTAGGAAAAATAGCATCTTTGGATGGCTTACCTTGGTGTAATACCTGCAACCTTCTGCACCTTCGGTAACAAGGAGTAACTTGAGATTTGGATGGAATAGTTTTCGAACAACGGCATCATCATATGGGTCCTCACCTTTTGTGAGAAAAGAAATCTCTTCTTCACTTATCTGAATCATGATCAGATTGGTTGTTAGAGATGGAACTGTCTCTTATTCCCTTGTAATATGTGTTCTAGAAAAAAGGGAACAAGAAAAGTCTATTGCTAAAGGATATATATTCTGCTCTATTGATATGAGAACAACCTTAATGATATCTGCAGTTTCCCATATACTGAAAATTCCTTCTCTTGCCCTATCTGCAGAAGGCCATAAAGGAAGCCTCAGATTAGGGTCATAAGACAGAACTACACCAGCATCTTTTGCAGCTTTTGCTGCAGCTATGTGTGCTGATTTGCATGGTTCTGTTATAAGACTTAAAGAACCATAATGGAAGATCTTGGCCTGCCAGAAAGAAATAGTAGAAAAATATTACTACAAGTTATGAATTAAGTAGAGTTGAAGTGGAAAATATTAAAAGGTGCATAGACTTGGCAATCATTTTGATGTTTAACCTGGTATTATGGAAATCTGAAAAGGAGTTATTAAACTACAGAAACAGCAATACTATATAAGCAATCAAAATAATGGTTTGATTAGATCCTTACACAGTGAGTTGTAAATAATATTTAGACAAATTCATTAAAATACTGGTCAAATGAAGTGATTTTGAGTAACTGAAGAAAGGTTACTTGAGAAAAGTAAAACAGAAAGAATGTTGAGTAACTTGCTCAATGGTGGTTTGATTTCCCTTTGATTTAATTCAAATGGATTCTGACATGCATTTTATTTTAGTTTCACTACCACAAATTCTACTTTTGGTTTTACCTTTCTGATTAGTTCCAAGTCAAGTTCATCTTCTTGGAGCAGCATATCAGCACTGGGATTCCGATAAAACATGAACTCTCGCTCTCCATCACTCCTCAATGTGACAAATGCTAAAGCAGTTCGTGCACCAGGATCAAAACGCATCCCTTCATTGTTTACATTATTTTCCTTGAGTATATCAGCAAGCATATATCCAAATTCATCCTCACCAACCTGTTCATGTTGCATAAAGCATTAAGCCCTTGTTGACTTAATTTAGTATGGCTTCTAATTTATAAAATCTAGAATAATGTTCAAAATTTGAGTTTATTTATCTTGAATTGTTGATATCAGATATCATTTGCCTTTCGTACCAAACAGCTGGAAAAATACTTAGCAAGGGGCATAATTCTGATCACAATTAGCTCTAATATACTTCAAATGGAAGGAATTTTAATAGATCATAAATGGATTAATATTTATTTTGTAATCCATCCATTATAATTCCATTTTAAATTCATCCAATATGTCTGTTTGACACACCTAGTAGGAAAGTGTCAAAAGTGAAGAAAACCATAATTTCATGCTAGTTCAAAAATCCTTACCGACAGCAAGAAACAACCTAGTTCCAGCTCATTATTTGATCAATCAAGTTAACTTCTATATGCCGATATCCCTGACTTCTGAGTGATATATTATTGTTCAGTTGCAATTTTCTTGCTTGATTTTGCCTCAGCAGGCCATCGGTGTCTTTCATTACAAATAGACAACAACCCTCCTTAAACACTAAGGATGAAACTAAGGGAACTCAACAACATAGATTCTTACACAACAATCAAATGAATTTCCAACGCAAATCCTACAACAAAAAGTTGAATGACTAGAACAGCAAAGCTCTAATCCTCAAGAGCAAAAAAGACCTATCATGTTTCAAGCAAACACAAACACAGCACATCCTTCAGTTCAAACAACAACATAGTACCTAGAAACAACCAATGAACCCATATCTCATGCCCCTTTGAAATACATTTCCCATAGAAACCTCTAAACAAAACCTCTACCCTTAAATTTACCAAACCAACAAAGAGAACCAAAAGCCATTTGTGCTATTTCTTTTGGAGATTAATAGAGGAATTAACATGGTGATAAATTCATTATCTAGGGACTAAATAATGACACAAATCTTAGGGACTAATTTGACATCCCATAAATATTGAAGAACCAAAATGGGAGTTAACTCTTGATCAACCTCATTTTCTTTTTCATAAAAAATGGTTCTGAAAAGAAACATGATGGAACTAACAAAGCAAGCCCTTTCTTTTAGGAAAAATTTTGCAGCAAAAGAATATAAGATACTAGGACAATTTTAAGTTTGCCAGCAAAGTCAATATTCACCATATGCCTAAGTTGCACCATTAAAATATGGTGCTTCCTGCACATATCAAAAGTATAGAAAGAACCTTGAGAAGTATTTGTATATTACCTTTCCAATAAAAGCTGATGAACCTCCTAATCTCGATATGCCTACGGCAACATTAGCAGGGGCACCTCCTGGAGCCTTTTTAAATGCAGGTGCTTCAGCCAAAGAAAGCCCACTGACAGTTGGGACAAAATCAATGAGCATTTCCCCAAAACAAACCACAAGAGGTGATTCCTTTGTTTCAGGTGCCCCATCACCAGGAAATGCCTTTCCTGTAACAAAGAAAAGTTGAGAAGTGAACATACATTCATGTCAGAACTTGATACCTCCAGAAGTGAAACTAAAGAAAGAAGCAACAAAATCTTTTACAAAGCTATTTAGTAATGAAAATAGTTTGTAACTCCTATAAACACTTTTCTGTTTATTTCAACAAGTTTCATGATCAAATTTGTCAAAAAAACTTTCACCTTATAAGTGCTAAGCTTACTGAATAAGCAATTCGGCCCTATTTGGATAAATTTCTGAATAAACACTTTTAAGAGGGTAAAATTAAATAATTTTCGCTCTCAAATAAAAAATAGTTTATGCTTAAGTTAAATTCAACTTTTGAAAAAGTGAAAAGAGAGAGGTTTTATAGAAGATGAAGTGCATAAAGTTAATTATAAATATATATGAAAAGAATAATCATTTTACCTTCCTATAAATGCTCATCGAAATAGTCCCTTAATTAAGGTGTTTATCCAAAGACCCTTAAAAGCTCTCTCACACACAACTCAAATAGATAATGCAAACTGCATCCTACACTAGCTACAACAAACATATTTGATATTCAAAAACGCTGCAAATTTTTTAACACAACAGAAAACAGTTGCTCATCTAATAACATGCAAAAAAAATTGGATTTTTATGAAGACCCAGAATTTGGATTACCTTTAATATTGAATTTGGCAAGTGGAGGAGAAAGAGGAGAAGAAAAGGTGGAAGCTTTAACAATGGGGTGACTGAACTTGACAGAACTTGGAGGGTGAGAAGGCACACTCCTGAAGCTGAAAGCACCACAGTGAAGAGCCATCAAACAAAGAAAAAATCACTAGTCGACAACACCCCTCACACTGTTGCCTCTTCAATTTCTTTTCTTTTCTCTCTTAATCACAAGAAAAAACCGAGAACTTTATTGGAATAATTGGAGCATGAAAATTAATGGGGTTTTTGTGAAAATTGGATTCCTCTGTGTAGCGGAGTAAGCAAAGGAATCAGAATGCACAGTGTGCAGTTTCTTCAGTGATGATTTTTGTTTGTTTATTACTTTTCAGACAACAACAGATTCATTAACCATTTGCATGTTTTGGACTGCTTTGTGCTGACGCTTGTCCAACTGAAATCATGTTTGCTAAATCCGTTAAATAACTGTACTTAGTAGTTTATTAATTATGGCAAATCTAACCATTGGTTTCAGTACATGAAAAACTAAAAGGAAAAATGAAATCATAAAGATACATAAAATTAAGCAGTTTAAAAACAAAATTCATTTCTAATTTTTATGTTAAATCATTTTTCTTTTTAATTTTTTAAGGGATTGGTTAGTATTACCAATTAATTATTTACACCTCTGCATACAGGTATGACCACATATTTGATTAGAGGTAAACTAACTATATATGATATTCTTTTTTTAAAAATAATTTAAGAACACTTAACATTTTTTTATCATTAAATATGTTTTTATTTACTCAAATTTGAGTTAAATTTAATTACAATTTCTAAAATCTGAGTTAAACTTAGTTTTAGCCTATCAATTTTTTTTTTAAAAAAATAAAAATTAGTCTCTCGAGTTAAATTTGAAAAAACATATGTCACACGATAACTGTTATTGTGGCTATACTTCGATTTGAATTAATATTTCAGATAACATATAATTCAGTCATAAAAATAAAGCGTAGTTGTTTGAATTGATGTAAATACAATATCAAATTTTATTTAATTTAATCTAGTTATTTTTTCAAGAATGAATCAATATATTCAGGTTTTTTACCGAAATTATATACATATATGAAAAAGAAAATTGATAAGAACATTTAGTTCAAAAGATTAAAACTAAATTATTATAAAATTTAGACACTAAAAATATTTTTAACTCTATTTTATTATACAAGGGAACCTACCGACCACTCATCCCATGGTTGAGTAGGGGAAAAATATTAGATTTTAGTGTAAAAAAGAAAAATGGAAAAATGATTCTTTTTAGTAATAACACTAATTTTTTTAAAAAATTTCTCTAAAAAAATTTCAATCTTCAAATTCTAATGTATCAAAAAATTACAAATAATAAAATTTTCATTTCCAAAAAATAGTAAATTTCTATAATAAAATGTATCATTTTTAACAAAATTACGTACGTATCTTTTATGTAAATATATGTTTGTATTTTATAATATTTATATATTAGGAGATTCTTATCTATATTATCACGAATCAATCAAATGTGAAGAATACATTGATTTCAAAGTGCGCTTAAGCTTATTACAATACCAGTGCATATTCTCTCGAATAAGTAGACTGCTTTCAAACTTGGAATAATTATAAGTAGGGTTTAAATTTAATACATTATACACGACAATAAAAAGATAAACAGAATATATATTAAGTAAATAATAACGTTATGTGGTAATAAAGACGTGAATAAATTAAAGTGTTTTTATTAATTTAGAAATAAAATTTGAAGTTAAGAATTAAAGTCATTAAAAAAATAAAGTATTTTAATCTTGTTTAAATATATAATTATTTTTAAAAATGTATCAGCTATAATTATTAATAAATATAACAATCTGAAAAATTAAAATACGTATTTTGTTTTATCTGTGTCTCCTGCTTACAAAATAAAATTTACATCAAAATAACTAAAATAATTGAAAAAATGAATAACATTTATATAATTTAATATGATGTATAAATAATGAGTGTAAATAAATATAGCAATGATCTATGGGCATCTTCTCTCAATACTCTGACCCATATTATTCTAAAATAATATTTTATAAATATCTTATTTTTAATTTAAAATTTAAAACTAATTTTAGATATCGATAAATTGAATAAGTTGTGAGAATACAATTATTCTTAACATAAATTCAATCATTTACAATTAAAAAAAAAACAAGTCTCAGTAAAAAAAATTAAATATATTTTGAAAAAACATGACTAATTATTTAAAATTTTCATAAATGTGAAAAGCATGGAAGTATTCAAATATAGAAAATATAATTGAGTATCGTTGCATAGTTATTTATTGCTTTATTTAAAATATTTATGAATTGGTACTTGTTTTTAATAATTTGAAAACGATTTAATTTGTGTTTAAATTTAAATATTTTTTGTAATTTTTAAATGTGAAATATTAAAAGAATTCAATAATTATGTTTTAAGTATGTTAAAAGAGTATATTATTCAATAAGTAATCTAAAAGAAAAAGGCTTAATTTTAAAAAAAATATTATTTAGTAGGAAATTTCTATAACATATAACAAATAATAAGAGATTTTATAATTATGAGAGAAAAAACTTTAAAAAATAGCATAGTTAAATTGATATTTTTAGGAAAGAACTGTACCAATAATTTACATGTGTCCAACGAAACATTGTTATTAAAAGTATTAAAATATTTAAGTTCAACAAAAATGCATAATTTTTAATTTATATAATACTTGTTAAACTTACATAAAACAACTTTCGATTATTTATATTTTAATTTATTTCATTATCACGAATATTTTATTAATTAATTGGTTTTCCAAATAACATATATTTGATTTTATTATGATTAAAGGCGAATTAAGTTACACTTATCATTTATGAAATTATTTATATAATTTATAATTATTTAAGTCTCGTAAACTCAAATTATTATAATAATAAAAAGAAAATCAAGTCTCATAAAATATTAGATGTATTTTAATAAAAGACAATGAAATATTTAAAATTTTCAAAAATATAAAAAAATATGAGTATTTAAACAAATAAAATATATTTATTATAATATTCTATGGAAAATTTAACATTATAATATAAGTTTTAAGAGATATTTTTTTAATAATCATATTAACTAATTATTAAAATATTTATTTGTGAAATTATAAAATTTATAAATAAAATTAATTTTATAGAATTTCAAAATATATAAAGTTATTATAGTTTTTTATATGTAAAGGTGTTATATATTCAATGAAAAAAAGTTTTATAATCCATAATAAACTTAAGTAGAATTACTTATTACCTCCCATAAATGATATTTATAACTTTTACTTGTGTTAAAATAATAATATTGTTGACATAATAATAATTTTAATGATATTGACTAAAATAGTAAAGATGATAAATAATATCAATTCAAAGATTAAAAGAAATTTAATCTATCCAAATATATAGTTACTTGAAACAATATATATATATATATATATATATATATATAAGTCATAATTGTAAATAAACATAAAGGATAAATTAAGACATGTGTTGTGATCGTCACATCTCATTTAAGTAAAATTTAAATCAGAAAAACTAAAATAATTTAAAGACTAAAAAGTATTTAATTTCATTTTATATGTATTTATCTAACACAAAAAATTATAAATAATGATTATGAATAATCATAACAATCATACATAAATATATTATTCCCGTTCTGCTTACGTTAGTATCTACTAACAAAAATTTGAAGCATGTTTGGGGGTTAGGTATTCCCTTTTGGGTGTTAGGCATACCAGTGTCGTCTATTAAAAATGACTATTAATTTAAAATAATATATTTTATAGACATTTGTTTTTTCTTATTTCAAATTCAAAGCAATTATTCTTAACGTAAACTCAACACATTATAATTAAAAAATTTCAAGTTCACAAAATATTAAAATATTTCAAGATAAAATAATTAATTTTTTAAAATTTTTAAAAAATACGAAAAGAGTAGGAGTGTTATTCCAATAGAGAAAATATAATTGAGTATAGGAACACAATAATTTATAATTTATTTAAAATATAAATTGGTATAAGAAATTGATGTTTCATAATTTTAAAATGATTTTATTTGTGTTTAAATTTAATATTTTTTAATTTTTAGATGTACTATGATAAAAGAATTCAATAATGTTTTTAAAAAATATACTATTTAGTAAGTAATTTAAAAAATCTTAATTTTAAAAAATATTATTCAGTAACAAATTCCTATGACATATAATTCATATTTAGGTTTACTAAAAAAATATAGCATAATTGATTTGATTTTTCTACGAAAAAAAAATGCACCAATCTTTTAAGCAAAAGAATATTTAAGTTCAACAAAAATGCATAGTTTTTAATTAAATATAAAATATTATTTAAACTTATAAAATTACTTTTTTAGTGTTTTATTATTTCTATTTACATTTACTTTATTATCATAAATATTTTTATTAATTTATTATTTTTTTTCAATTAAAATTTATTTAATTTTATTATGGTTAAAAATGCGGATTAAGTTGCATTCATCATTCATGAAATTATTTAAAATTATTTAATATAATTCGTAATGATTTAATTCTCGTAAACTCAACTCGTTATAATGGTAAAGAGAGAGTCAAGTCTAGTAAAAACATTAGATATATTTTTGAGAAAAGACAACTAATTATTTAAAATTTTCAAAAACATAAAAAAAATATAAATTTTAAATAAATAAAATAAATTTGTTATTATATGGTATGAAAAAATAAACATGATTATATAAATTTATCATGACTAGAAAAACGAATGTTTTTTTTTTCTATATAATTTATCATGGTAAAATGTTTTGTACTGCACATCAATTTAAATGGGACAAATCAATGGAGATCGGGAGCACAATTCTATATCACTTGAAGCATCACTATAATTAAACTATGATCAGAATTTGGTTAGTAAATTTAATTTAAAGATAAATGTAAAAATAATAAACTATGAGATGAATAATTAAAGAAATCAAATACTCTAATCACGATAAAGGAAGGGTATTAAAATAGTTGAAACTTGAAACTGATTTTGTTTTACTAATTGTAAAAGACCTAAAGGTGATATGTGAAATATACATTAAAAAAATTTAAATATATTTTTAGCCGCTTAAACTTAGGTTAATCTGATTTTAATCTTTGAAATTTAAAATTAATATTTTTAATGCCTTAACTTCTTTTTTTTAAGTAATTTTAACCTCTCATTTTATAAAAAAAAGAATATATGATTTTCATTCATTAAATTAGTTTAAATAACATTTTATAACTGTTATTAGATAAAATTCAAGGAAGTAAAACTACATTTTTTTTATTTTATTTTAGATACTATCATTATATTTTCTTAAATTTGAAGACTAGCAATATTTATTTTAAATTTCAGAAATTAAAACTTTCTTAACCTCAAATTTGAAGAATTGGAAATAGGTGTCTGTTAGTTAGTTATATTGTTGTATCTTTTTTTGTTATCTTTTAAAATATTTTTGAGTTTTTTAAAATATAAAAAATTATATATACTTATTAATAATAAATTAATTTATATAATAACAATAGAATATCGCCCTACAGAACTTGCCTTCAAAATATATTTAAAACAGTGTATTTTCTAATTTATAATTATAAATTACATATAAATTAAACACGTGTTTCATCCTATCTTTATCTCTTTTCCTTCTTCCATTCTTGATTGGCACCGAACAGATTTTAAAGCGCGTAAATGGTCACGTGATTGAAGTGATATTGCTAGTTAGGTTTCTTTAGGTTCCAGCTGCCAAAGTGTCAAAATCGACAATGTAATACGACAACAGATGAGAGCACAATACGACAACTGGAAAAGAAATAAATAAATAAACGATGTATAAGAGCAGTTAATTGATCCTTGATATTGTTTTATTTTTCTTTCTTTATAAATGTTTAATGTTATATCAAGTGAGAAGAGTGATGAGTTGAGCCATAATAAACCATAACGCAATCTGGGTACGGGTAATTATGAATCTTGCGCAGCATTACTTGCAATAATTAGGACCTACTTCTGATCCGTATTCATATCATAATTATTACCATCAATTGCCGACCACTTAGACAGGTTTGAATTCAACATTTTATACTTTAATTTTATAAAAACTAAAACATAACAATGAAATTATATTTGTTAAAGTTTTGAAAAATATATGTATGAGAAATTTTATTTGTGCGGTGCGATATTCGTCTCACGTAAGATGGAGTCTGTTTATCTAGGTTGATTTATCCGATTTATGAAGTCTTAACGTGTATTAGTTTATTTAGTTTATGAAATTTTAATATATATTATATTGGAATTATATTATATGGATGAATTTATATTAAATTATATTTTAATGTAATTTAATGGGATTATATTAAATTATACTTTAAAGTGGGTGGTGAGATTAATTCGGTTTGCAGAGTCTTAATGTATATTGGTTTATTTGGTTTATGAAACTTTAATGTATATTACACCGGAGTTATATCATATTAATGGAGTTATATCGGGTTATACTTTAATATGGGTCTGGTTTGTAAAGTGGAAATTATTTTCCACTTATATAAATGTAACAGATCATATATTTCGATGATATGAGACTTCCAACACACCCCTTATGCCGAAGTTTGGACTAATATTATGTAAAATATTGATGGAAGATCTATATCAGAGTTATACTATATTGATAGGGTTATAATTTTAGTTAGAAACGTGGGTGATGAATCTAACTCAACTTTATAAAACTGATTTATAAGGTAAGAATTATTTTCCACTTATACACATACAAAATATTATATTTTTGACCAACATGAGACATCTAAGATGCAAACAATGTCCCATGTCAAAAATATAAAGGATATCATATAAATTTATAAACACATATAAATAACTTCACACCAACACCCTTCGACCCAAACTTTCTCCACTCAGACTAAGACCTATAACTTAGAATTCAAAAGAAACATAAATATCTTAAAATATAATTGAAAATAAAAAAACCTAACTTTAATATTTTTATTTAAAATAATAAAAATGCGATGACATAAATGTAATTTTAAATTTTTGTAATATTATCTTAATTTTTAAAATTTTGAAATTAAATAATTTTTGAAAAAAAAAACATGAAATTAAAAAAAAAAAAAAAGTTTCTTAGCTTTCTTCAGACTTTCTATGTATTGGTTAGCTCCATGAAAAAATCAGGGGACACTTTGTCGTGGTGCAGTGCATCTGTCTAGTGTAAAGTGTATCATCAAGAAGATTGGAGAAAGGCAATTGTAGTTATCATATCTTTATAAATAAGTACATGTCGGTTTGTCGCCAATTCTGCTTTTACCCATTGCGTAATTACGTATTTAATTTTAAATTTTTTTATGTTAAGAAACAAAGCAAAATTAATCTATTCTTTTATTTTATCTTGGGATTTCTTTTTTAGTCGTCGTGTGTTTTCTAAATAAAAATAAAAAAAAAATCTAAATATAGAGATTTATCTAAAAAATTAACATCTCTTAATATTTAAAAAATATAATTATTTATCAACTATGCAAATAATACCACAGCATATTATATAACAACTTTTATAAAAAAAATATTAAACAAAAGTAATTATTTTTTTCTATTAAATCAGTTTTTATTTTCTTAATTTTTTTCATTAATGTTCACGTTTCTTCAATTAATACAGCCATTATGAAATGTTGAAAATTTCTGAGTAAAACTGTATTGATCAACTCTACCTTCAATGACAACTACTTAAATTCTTATTTTCTATCTTTAATTATTTTCATTTTGGACAAATTATATTTTTTCTGATTTTATTTTCGTTTTAATAATTTAATACTAGAGAACATGATACATAAACTCGTATTATAAATAATTAATCAATCCATAATATAATAAATTTATTGATTTTAATAATAAAGTCTCTGAAAATTATTTTAATTTTATTTTTAATTAATTGAATATGATTTTTTTTTATACAGTTGATAAATAGTCTTTAAATTGTTAATAATAATCTTAATATTTTCTGGAAAAATATTTTAAATTAAAATAAGAATATATTCATTATTAATTTAAATTAAATTATGAAATATTTTAACTCTTTCTTTTAAGTTTGAGTTTATTATCCAAGAAGCATTAATTTTTTTATCATTTTTATCTTAACTATTACTTGATTATTATTAATTTTGTTAAAAATAAATAAATACTTTAGTAAAATATATTATAGATGAATTTTTGTTTTTAAGAAAAATGTTAATATACAAATAAAAATATATAAATATTTGATTTTTTTTTGTAAATGTTGTTAAAGATTGTTTTGGTACATTAAATTTTTATTAGTTTAATTACACGGTATAGATGTTTTTTTCGCATTTTTGATGAAAATATAAAATAATAGTTGTATTAATATTTTCTTTTTTGAGGAGTATTAATTATTTAATATTAATATTTAAAAATTACAATATTTAAAATAAAAAAATAAAAAATATTTTTCACCACTTAAATTAATTAAATCACTTGAAAAATTAATTAAAATTTAAAAAATATAATTTTATCCTTTTAAATTAAAGTTTTATTTTAATTCTAATTATATTATTTAATCAATTTTTATCTCAAAAATAAAAATTCAAGAAAGAAATGTTGGTCAACAAATAAAAATAAAAAAAAATATAAAACTATTTTAACTCGTCACATTATTTTTCTAATACATAATATTCATTTATTTTAATTATATAACATAAATATTTTCTTACATAATTTATTATAATTTTCTAGGGATTAAAATGTTAGTATATGTTTATAGCGCAGAAGTGAAATTTATTACATATACTTGACAAAAATATAGAAAAAATCAAATTTGATTTTGACATAATAATTATCTAATTGATTGGGTATAATATTTAATCGATTTAGATGATTTGGTTCAAATTTAATTGAGTAGAAAAAATCAACTAAATTGGTATAATATTTAATCGAATTGATTAAATTCATGAACATAATGTTAATTGATTGAGTATCATGTATTGTAATATTTGAATTAAACATGTATAATTTTAATTAAATAATTTGAATCATAATATATACTTGTGTTATTAATTTAAAATATTTGATGGTTATGCATATCCATCCATTAGAAAATCAATGAAGATTGGTTTGAATTTTGATAATTGTTGAGGTGTTTTCTATATTTGTTTTCGTCAGAGAACATTTATTTTACATAATTGATACAATTAAATAATTGATTGCTTGTGATTTTATATTGCGTGTCCTTGGAACTTTGATTGAAAACATTAAATATAATTTTATTCAATATTTTAAGTAACTAACGTTATAAAAGAATTTGTTGAATTTCTTACCACGTGTCTAAGAACATAAAATAAATAATTTTGTTTGATTATTCTCTAACAAACTTTCATGATTCCAAGAAAATAAAATATTCTTTTTCTTTTTACATTTATATTATATCCTAGGTACAAATAACATACATTAATAATATAAATATTTTTTAGATTTTAAATCAAATAATTAATTACAAAATATTATATCTCTTAAAAATGTTTAAATTTGATCTAATTATTTTATAAATCATATATATTGTGATTAATTGATTATACAATTAATAAAATCAATTTAAGATATTTCATACCATATCTTAAAATAATGGTTGAAGTTGTTGCCAAATATATATCGCATCTTCCACATAAACAATGTTCTGGTACACTCGATCTCGTGAATAAGGACACGTGTCAAAATATTATTGGACAAAGGTCACGACTTTCTTTCCTTCTCTTCCAGTACACTCAACTGCCGTTGATCAAAACCACAACGGCCCCACTCTGTTTCTGCGGTTCCACTTAACGCGTTCAGTACTCAATAGTCAGCAATAAGAAACCGCGTGAAAAAAAAGAAGAAAACAGCGACTATAAATATAACAACCCAACCATAAATAACACCGTTTCATTTCGCGTGCAAAACCAACCAAACCCTAACGTGCGCGCGAGAGCAAGAGAGAGAGATTTGCGTTTCTCACTCTCTCGAAGAAACGAATCACCATGGACGACGAGGTGCGCCAGATCTTCAATAAGTTCGACAAAAACGGCGACGGAAAGATCTCAATTACGGAACTGAAGGAGATGCTGACCACGCTCGGATCCAAAACGACGCAAGACGAGTTGAAACGCATGATGGAGGAGCTTGACCAAAATGGCGACGGTTTCATTGATCTGAAGGAGTTCGCGGACTTTCACTGCAACAATGACGCCGGAAACGACGACTCCAAAGAGCTTCGTGACGCGTTTGATCTATACGACCTTGACAAGAACGGTCTCATCTCAGCGAAGGAATTGCATGACGTGCTCCGAAAACTCGGCGAGAAGTGTTCTCTCAATGATTGCCGAAGAATGATCAGCAACGTCGATGCTGACGGTGATGGCAGTGTTAACTTTGAAGAATTCAAAAAAATGATGGCTCGCTCTTAGGTACGTTCTCGCTTCCTCGTGCTAGGGTTCCAGATTAAACAGGTAATATTGATAATAATATTGATTAAACAGGTAAGCGTGATAATTGCACATAAATTACTGCGTAGTTAACGGCGATCTTTGTACATTCTCTAGTGTGATGTGTTTGGATTTAGGTTAGGTTAGGTTAGGTACTCACGATTGAGGAATGAAGAAGTAGGACGTCTTAGTAGTAGTAGAATTTGTGCAACTTAATTAGGTTTCTGGTTATTTTCAGATAATTCTTGTTTTTCATGAGAAGTTTATGTCTGCTTTTCTTAATTCCTATGTCAATGATCTATGAACATGATTAACTGATTCTCAAACTCATGCAGTGCAATTAATGTTTTATTTTTAATTTTAATTTCTCGTAATATATTTTTTTGCGCGTTGTGAGAATTTGGAATATAAGATACTTTTGACAATAAACGGTCTCGTGGAGTAACGTGTAATTAAAGGCAGTTTTGACTTGATTTTGTTTTTTTCTTTTTATAAAAAGACTGTATAATGTTTACAAAAATTGTAGATGGTTGGTGGTGTTTTTATGTCTGCAATTGGTGAGATGAAAAATAAGTCATGAATAAAATAAAATAAAATGACGAAAAATGTAACTAGAAAACGCGTGAGAGGATTGCGTCATAATGTGGTGATGTGAAGTAAGTGGTGGTGTATTGCTGAGTTCAACGCGGAGTTCAGTTGAATTGGGTTTGGAGTCAAACGACTAATAAATTTAATAATAGCAATTAATATCTTTCCTTCCCTATGACTGACTGAGGAAAGGTCACGATGAAGTCATGGTGATATGTTTTGAATGTGTTTGCCATAAAATTATTTTTTTTAATTAGTTAAAATTTTAATCCACACTTTCTATATATATGGAAAATCTTTTCATTTTAAAGTTTTGAAATATTTTTTATTTTGTTTTTAATTTATATTTATGTTTTTTTAAGTATTGAAATTATACATAATATTTTTAGGCCTCACATATATATATATATATATATATATATATATATATATATATAATTTCAGAGTTTTGAGTTTTAAATTTTTACACACAAATTAAAAATATATTTTATTCCTATATTTGAGCTAAATTATTCTTATTTATTATAAAATAATTTCTCGTACTTCATTCTATTTTCAACTATTTACATTTAGTAATCAATTATATATAATAATATAATTAAAAATATTGGACATTAAAAGTTTAAAACACTTAAAAGCTAAAAAAATATGAAGAAATTAAAAATCTGAAGTCTTAAAATAGAGAAAATATTAAAGTTTAAAGAGTAGAAAGTTCACGGTCTTTTAGAGACCCGAGAAAAGTCCAAATTTTGCCTTTTCATTTTATGTTTTCTGTTCACACATCTGGATGATCTACTGAACCAACACACTTTCGCCCCTGTCCCGGCGAGTATATATGGGAATTTTATTCTGTAAATTCTTGTTGATTGAGTAAAACTTGTGAAATAAGTTAAGTTGTTTAGAATTGTAATTTTATAAAATAGTTTTAATCTAAAAATAAAGTTATTAGTTTTGTAATTAGAAAAATTGAAATTTATAATTATTTTTATTCTATCTAAAAAAAATTAATTACCATAAAATTGATTTTCACTAAATTTATTTAAATACAAATATGTTCTGATTCTTCTTGATTATACAACTTAATTATTAAAATAATATAATTTTTGCATTTGTCTCCCGACAACTTGAATATTTTCTTTTCATGTTTTGTTATTGAATGGAAACGAAATCAACGGACTGTTCCTACATTTTTATTCATATATAATCATTTTAAAGATTACTCTAAATACTAATAATTCCTAAAGTTTCCTTTTATTTCAACTTTTATTCAATAAATAAGTTGTAAATAAAATAATTTTTTATGTTTGAGATAAAAAACATAAATTTATAAAATAAATTCTAAAATGAAAAAAGCTTTTTTGATGATCTATGAATTTATAATTTATAATTATTTTAATAGAATTATTTTCATTTCATCTATTTTTATATTTTTTAATTATATAAGATTGATTTTTTTTTTACATCCAAATGAAATTAGTTATTTTTAAATCACTCTTTAGCAAATTTATCTAAATAGAAATTGATTATCATTAGAATTAATTATAAAATAATAATAATATATATAATTAATTATTGAAATAATTTAATTTTCTTAACTCTCGCACACGGATTTAATCTAACACAAAATTTCATGTTTACTATGTACTAAAATTATATTCTTATACAATAGTAAAAGTGTAATTACATGTTAACTGTTTATAACAATTCTTTTGTCTACGGATCAAATGCATGCGTTTAAAATTATAGGATTAAAACAAGAGTTTGGTCCAAGGTCATGGCATTAGAAAATAATAATGATTCAAAACATTGATATCTCTTTCTTTCATAGTTTATTACTCTATTCCTTACCACGAGCAAATATGAAATTAAAGTCGTCGTGCCCTGTTTTGTCCGAACAGCTAAAAAATCACTGAGAAGTCATTAATAATTGTGACAAAAAAGTGCATTAATTTCTTTATATATCTTGAAGTTTTTAAAATTATTATAAAATTAAATTTATCTTTTAATTTTTTGTTCTATGAAAACAATTTAATCCTTTCTCATTATTAAAATCAAATAATTCCATCGATTAACATGTTGTCAGGGAAATTATTAGAATAATTACACATACGTGAAACCTTTGGAACTATGATATATCATCAAAATTTTCATCCAGCTGTAACTCTTGTTTTATAAATTGTACATGGGAATGTTCCTAGAATTTCCATATCCCTGAGGAAATGCAAACTAGAAATTTGAAATAATATTTTTGAGAGGTAGCAGACCGGGTAACTTGTCATAAGTTTTGTACAGGTTATACTTAAAGTCAATGGTTTAAACATGGATAAAATTCCGTTGGTTTATTAGCTTGAAGGAATAAATTGGATTTTAGATGTGTCAATATGAAAAAGCGAATATGTTGTTAGTTGGACATATTTGATGTCTTTCAGTAGTCGAATATATTAAAGATTATAGCACCTTTAAAAGGACATAATCTTCCTTTTCTTTTGTCACAGCCATCTATTTTCTCCTTTCACTTTCTATATCTCCCATACCTTTTACTCATCTCACTCTTCTTCTTTCTCGTCTTCTCTTCCTTTTCAAATCTTCTACTTGCAAAATTTTTCAAAAGTTTGATCCGTCACCTTATATTATGGTCCTTTATTCTACTTGTTTCTTCGGTTTAATTTAAGAGAAACACTGCCAAAAACTTAACTTGATTTAAATTTTGAATAATTATTATAGTTTGGTATTAATATTAATTTTGGTATTGGTTTAATATATAATGTTAGTTTAGGGATTCAATACGAAATTAGTAAATATTGTTTGTTTAAAATTTTTGATAATTAGTTAGAGAAATTATAATATAGGTAGAAATAGAATTTTATTGGATTTTTATTAATATAGGAAAAAAATTTAAAATAGTTTAGATAAAACTTTTAAAGGCAATACTGTATTTAATATTTTAGAAATTGTAATTAATATTTTTAAAAATAGTTTAGATAAAAAATTTAAACGTTTAGCCATATTTAATAATTTTTAAAACTGAGATTGTATTTAATATTTTATAAATTGTAACTAATATTTTAAAAATATTTTAGATAAAAAAGTTTAAACGTTTAGCCATATTTAATAATTTTTAAAATTGAAATTGTATATTTTAGAAATTGTAATTAATATTTTTTAAAATTGAAATTGTATTTAAATTGCTGGTATTTACATATTAGAGTGTTTTCGACAAAATAATCATTATTAAAAATTTCATAATAAGAACCTGAGAAATGAATTTGCATGTATTTAAGTCATATATAGAAATATCAGATGATTCTTCCTATTCACCATAAATCATGGTCATTGCTTTTTCCTTTTCTGACCATATTTATCTTTCTGTATGATATATTATAATTAAACATACTTGCAATTTATTCTTGAACTAGTAATATTTTAATGGAAAGATCTTCTCTCATCATACTTGAAAAAAAATTAAATAATTAAATAACTAATACTTTCGTAGAATCGGTTAAAAAAATTAATTATTAAAATGTGATAAACTTACCCATAATGCACATATTGGTTATATTTGAATCAAAATTGACATTATTTTGAGTCAAACTGAGTTTAAACAAGTAGAAGGTCTGTCCCATTGTGTAACTTTTCATCTCTCTGTCCTCTTTCATTTTATTGTCCGGATATAAAAAGGATAAGGTGTATCACGATAAAATTTGGGTAATGAATAACATACTTTGTTGATTTTAACTCATGGACCCTCATTGTTTGATGCACATTCAACAAATATTGAGCAACAACATTTTGAACATCGGCTTTGTTGTCAAACTCCAATCCAACATTTAATTCTTGTCCGATCGACCATTTCGAATCAACAGTTAAACCTCATACATCTTCTTGATCAGGGTGATCACAATTAATGTTTGTATAATGTGGTGTTATTTACCAAAATGGTTCTTGCCCTTTCCTACATTAATAAAACATAAATAAATTCAAATTCAAATTCAATGAATTAAATTAAATAATAAATTTCCACACACTAAACCTCTCCCTTGTCTCTCACCAACAACTTGATGTTGGATATCAATGCTTAAATTGCGATTATGTTTGTTTCTTTCTTCATCATCTGAATTAGGTAAATTACCGTCAACATCTTCTTCATCAGTTGATGAATCAACATATGAATCAGAAACGTAATATTTATCATCGGAGCTAGACTTTAACCTCACACATTCTCTTTCGTACGACGTAAGAACATTTGTCTCAGTTGTTCGTACATTGTGGATAGAAGATGCACCACCTATTACAAATAGTTCTACACACAATTCGATAGGACTAATGTTTTGTTCAAGATAATTATTAATGATTCAATCAACATCATTATCGACTATTTGTACGTCGACATATTTATTTCTTAAATATATCTCGTTACGATAGAGTTAATTACATCATTTGAATTTAATTAAAATTTATCACGAATATTATTTTTCAACAATTCAATACTTATTCCTCTTTTGATTTGCATAACTCTTCTTGATCCACTAAACATGACTCCTTCACCATCTTCATGTATCCTAGCGTTAATATACACAACAATTATAATTGCATAAGTCATTTTTTCATAATGTATTTATAACACAAACAAAAAATATTAGTATTTAAAATTAATAAGCATAATAAATAATTAAAGTTATTATATCAAATAAAATTATCCTAAATAATCTTTTCTCATCATCATCCTATTTCAAAAATAACTTAATTAGTTATTCCTATAAAAAATATCATTAAAAAATTAATATTAAAAAAAATAAACAAAAACTTAAAAAAAAAAATTTATACAACCTTACCTTACTTTGTTTGGTGTTGAATGGTGTTGAATGAGAAAGGAAGGTTTTATATATAAAGGGTTGAGCGCATTAAAAATTGCACCACTTTGACCTAATAGGTTTAGGGTTGCCATTATTAAATACACCTTCGAGTTGGATGCATTATTTGTTAACCAATCAAAATAATTGTTAAGCATGTCTACATATGCATTATATTAGGTTGGCGGGGCTTGCAACTTGAGCAGAAAATGGACCAAAAAGTGTAAATAGTTTCAAACTGATATCAATTTCATAATTTTATTTTAAAACTAGTACACACGGTCATAAAACTTTATTACAAGTGTATGGACTATGATTAACATTATTTTTTATTTTTCTTAAAATAATCTCATTGTTTTAATATTGAATATGTTTTTTTATTGATCTAATTGTTGAATTAAAATTACACATTATTAAGGTTATTGTCAAATTTTGTCAAAATTAAATAATGATAGAAAATGAATATTTTAGTATATTTCAAAAAAGTGTATGCTGTAAATCTATAAAAACTGAAGTATCAAATGATTTTTTATTAAAAAAAATTATTTAAATAATTTATATTAAAAAATCTTTTGATCCGTTGATAAAATTTTGTGATGAAATTATTCGTCTAAAAGTTTTTGAGTAATGTAATAATTTATATATTATATATATGTATGTGTGTGTAATAATTATAAAAAATTAAATAATGAATAAAATAAAGAAATGATTAACTTTATTAGTTTGTATTAATATAAAATTAAAAATTAAAATAATTACATAATGATTTAAAACAAAAAAAATTTAACAATATAATAAGTTAATTTTGTTATAATTTACTAATTTTGATGATCCAATTTGGCTCGGTTCAATTTGACTTAAAAAATTTATACATGGATTGGTCTCTTGGGAAAAAGCTAGAGATTATTTTGTCATCAATCCAATGTTAAAACGATTTGATTCTTCTCAGCTGTAAGATATAACAGACTTGACCAATTAGAACGTGAGTCCATCTGGAAATTGTATACAAAATGTATGTTCATTATTCAAAAAGTTGAATTGAGAAAATATTTAGGTCTATAAATCCGGAACACCTTAAATACGTACTCCTGAAAAATGTAATCCAAAAACATTATGCATCTTATCCATTATGCACCCACACCAAACTCGATCTTGAGGAACACGTCCACACATATCCTACATATATCTATTAGATATATGCATGTTCGAGTCGGTGTTAGATGCTTAGAGATATAAGTGTTCCTTGTGTTTTGTAATTCTAAATGTTTTTCGAATTTCATTTCTCAGTGTATGGAAGATATTTACCTCATTTTATAGTGTGCGGAAAAAAAAAAATAAAAATAAGAGGGTGCAAGAGAAACCCTATAGCCAATCATGGTTTGACTCAGCTCGTTTCATTTAAAATGGAACAGTCTCTAGTTATTTTGGATGAAATTTGTGTCTGGTGTCTGGGTTCTTTATATTCAATTTATACTTTTTTAAAAGGAATTCAATATATACTTGTGACATTATTCAATATATACTGGTGACATTGTAAATGTGTGATTATCCAAGTTTTTCCTTAACCAATTTTATTATTATTACGAAAAATACAAAAATAGTAATTCCTTTTAATGCTAAATACCCTTTAAGAATATTACTGATACTAATGATATCATAATCACATTACTTCATGAAATTAACTTGAATGTAAAACCTCTATTAATTCTATTTTTAAGACGAACAAATGTGACACATTGACAATTAAAAAATTTTAAAATTTAATAAAATAATAAACTAATATTAAGAAATAAGAAATAGGTAAAATTAATTATCCATTGTAGAAAGCGATACATAAGAGCAAGAGATGAATTATGTTGATAAAAAATAATAAAATATAATCATTTCAAAATAAAATAATAAATAGTTGAATAAATTAAATCTTTACAGATCATTTGGCTGTAATTAATTATTGATTATTTTAAAATCAGATAAATATTTCAAAAACCATTAATAATTTATTTAATTAAATAGAAATAGAATCATTTTAAGGAAGATGTCGTAAGATGCTGGTACTTTTCGTACACATAATCGGTTCACAAACCTAAACTTCGATTTTTGAAGACTGTTCTATCAAGAGGATTTTTTCAATATTTTTTCCCAAAAATAAACATTGATAACGATTCTATTTTCTAATTTATTTTTACCCTCTCACCTTGACCCCTATTGCGACATTGGGAATTTAGGTCAATAGCGTTACATGAATAAAATTTGTTCTCAAACAGGAAAAAGTACCAAGAAGTTGCACAATAGAACCACAAGTATATTCTATACAATGTTTAACCTAATAGCAAGATTGGGATGATTTGAAATCTTTATGCAGTGAAATGACCCGGTCATCTGAAATCAGATGCATAACATAAATTCATTATTAACTATTTGGGGATTTTTTTTGGGGGGTAAAAAGAAAAGAATAGCTGTATATGTAGAACACATTTTGTAAAAGCTGATCCAACGCTAATATTAGTCCACAGATTGTAAATAACCGCAAGAAATATAACAAACTATAGTCACAACAAATGAGAATCTGAATACTTCAAAATTTTCTTTCAAGCACAACTTAATTTCACCTTCATTTGCATTTCTCTATACCCATTTGGCACTTATCTGAAAATCAATCAAATATATAACAAGCCACTGTGAATTTTTATAAGAAAGAAAAACTCAAATTGACCTAAAATTTGATGACACCATCCCCAGCACAAAGCTTCCATGGCTTGTTCCTCCTACTTTTCTTTAATTTCACTATGTTTAACGCTAGAATAAATTAATTCCTCATCACACCTCACTCACCGAGTAAGCCACAGGATAATGTCAACCTAGGAGAGGTTCAGCATTTCCGCGAGTTTGTTATAATCACATAAATGCATGTTCTGGGACATGAAAACGGCACCAACAGCAAGTACAACAGAAACAATTGCCATGCTCTTCATGCATCCATGACCTTGTGACAATCGCCCCAAAATGACTTTGCAGTACTTGTCTGCGTCCTTCAATAATGCATGGCGATCGCCATCGTACACCTTAGCCAAATCCTTTTCATTCTGCAAAGACAGATTGAGATATGACATAACTTTTCTTGCCAGTTATAAATATAGTAAAATTAGGTTCAAGATAAGATGCATCTTCTAGTGACACAGCTGGAAAAATAGATCACCTAAGATAACTTCAGTATTTAGATTCTACTCTCAAGTACTGTGGCCTAAGGATTTTGAATATATGTCAAAGCAAGTAAGAAACATTAAGATATGATGCAAGAGAATAACTAGGTCATGTATACTGTTGCTCATTCAATTAGCCCCCATTTGTGGAGCATTTGGAAGAACTGTTGGAGATTATTTGGGCTCACCATGTAGATTACAAAAGTGACTAATGACCCTCGTAAAGTTCTTTTTAGCTTATTTCAATCTGCTAAATAGGAAAGCTAATCACAATAAGCTAACAGAAAGGTTACAAGCCATTTTCATAAAATTAACCAATCAAACACACTTGTGATTTTCTGTTGACAAGCTCCTTCTTGATAAGCACTCAATTAATTTGCTTATCCAAAAATACCCTTGATCATACAAGAACAGTTTCTAAAATAGACCAAAGCTTCAATATGACAGTGTTCAGGTTTATATAACATGCCGTATAACAGTTAGAAAGGTTGAGTTTCTCAAAAGCTTCGTGCAACTATATTTACTAGAAAAAAAATTATTTTACCTTTTGACTGAAGCTCTTAAGAGTTTCCCTCAAAGAATCATGAGGATGTTTGCCAAAGTGTTCCCTCCATTCAACAGAAAGTTTTCTCAATACAATAATACTTGCTTGAAGGTTATCCATATAAAGCAAATCCTGTTTCCCAGTATTAAAATACATGTGTGAGTAAGAAAGAAATAACAAGGAAAAAACAGTGTTGGAAACAAATGAAAAAAAAATGTTAAATATCATTGCTTTGTACTCACCCATTGCTTGTAACATTCGGGGTTCTGAGTCAAACACCAAATAAAAATGTAACTTGCCTCCTTTGATAGGTCAGGATTGGCTGTAAAAGATTCAACCAATTAATTTTCATGCGAAAGTAAAACACCAACTCCTTCAACTCTTAATAATAAATACTTCAGAAACAGCATACACTACAAATAACAAGTAAATAACATGTGCAAAGGAAAATTTTTTTATTAAAATCTACATTAACTAGACATTACCTTCTCCTGTAGCTTTAATTGCAAAGCTTAGTATCTGTTGTGCAAGATGCTTTATTGCCTTACTTCCAGGGGTCCCAGCAAGGGCAACCTCTTTTAATGTTGGATAGACAGCTTCAAATCTTTCAGTGGCCTAAACAAAATATACAAATGCAAGTACCAGAAGAGAATCTCAGCTAAACCAATGCTTGCAACGCAATTGATTAGAAAATACACAAGATTCTATTAAAATATATCTACCTTGATCCGGGCTGAAGGAAGAGGGAAAGTAATTCTCAATAGAGAATCAAGAGCCCGTGGGGGCACTACACGCTCCCCCTTTTTGACTGCACCGTTTAGAAGGATTGAACGAGCTTTAGGAAATGTAATAATTCTGTGTCAAGAAAGAAAAAACAAATGGAGATAAATCATTAAAGGCAACAAGGACCAGCTAGGAATTATGCACTAGTTACAATAAATAAATAAGGGAAAGTTAGTTTTGAATCACAGAGGTTCCTAACCTTTCAATCAACTGCAGTATCATGTCTCTTGATTGTGGATTGCAACCAGACTTCCCACTCAGCATGGGTAAGAGAAGAGATACCCACAAGTACAACCCCATAACTATATCTCCTTGAGAAGCCTACACAAATCAAAATCCAGTTATAAATCCATGTAATAATCTTTATGAGCGCTTGGGGTGGGAACACTTAATCATGTTGAAAAAAGTCACCTGAGTTATCACCCAAACAATAACAGGGAGTTTATCCTGCCCTTGATACTTTTGACTCTCCTTCATTATTGGCAATAAACTAACCATTACATCAGGTTTTCGTCGAAGCACCATTGCTAAAACCACAAATATGGCAACCTGTAGTCAAGCAATATACAATATTCACCCAATTACATGTTATAGCTCATATGTACGATGATGTTTCAGCATTAAATTAACATTATAATTTCTCGACTGATTATTAATACATTATATTCAATCAAATTTAGGGGGCATGTTGCAATCATCAATAAGTAGAAAAAATTATACACACACACACACACAAATTTCATTGAAAGGAGTCAGCCAAGAGGCAAGTTGATCCAAGAACAAGAACACCAAGTTTATTGAAAGGGCCCCCTTCACAAACTTTTATTGATATTGACATTTGTATCTGGCTTCATTTTAGAAAATCAGATGCACAACCATTCAATGCTGAGGACAGACTGTAATAGGTAACCATCCAAGGAGATATATCCCACATCCAAACTTTTCCCTCTCAACCTCTACAGATATCCTTGCCATCCTTAAATCTTAAGGCATTTCAGTTTCGTTTGACACAAAATAATAACTGATTTTCATATAGTTTGACAAGCTAGTCAATTGCTATAGCTAACAAAGCTAAGGAACTATGAGAAAAGAATTTCAAGATATAAGACAAAAGCTAGAGAATTAGTCATTTTATTTCAAATTAAATAGGAAACAACTTAGTAAAGTTACTACCAAAAATCTCTAAGTTGAATTACAGTCATCTATAAAAATCCACACTTAAGATAAATGAAAAACTCGGTAAGAATTAGCATCAACATTCAGAAAAGGATCTCATTATCAATAACATCCTACAAGGCTAGAACAACAACAAACAACCACACTTCAACTCACTAGGTGGCTTCAGCTATCTGGACCAACAGATGAAACTATTTACTACCAACCAAAGTTACAGATAGTTTCCGGCCCATATAGAGACACAATTCAACAAGGATACAATGTTTATTTTGGTACCATTTAAAAAAAAAAAAAAACACAGAAATGACTCTATCCACGTTAAATTTTAAGAAATGCAAAACCTTCCTACTTCACCTAATTGTGGGTCATGTCATGGTATGATTTCAAAGAGTACCTGAGATTTTGATGATGATTGCTGGACCACCTTCTTAGATCCCTTAACAACTCCCTGATGACTGGCAAGGTCTTCAAGAATACTGTCCAATGACCATAGCACAAAGGAAGAAAGTGCGTCATTTGATCGATGACTGATCCATTCCGTTGATATTTTGTAAATATCGTCAGATATATTCGAAAGAGGGATCTGTTGGGAAATGAAAAACGATCAAAACACTAACAATAATAACTGAGCAAGGACCAGGACAAGCATCCAAACCATCAAAAACAACAATAACAATAACCCATAAAAGAGCAATAGACAAATCACCACAGAAATTCCATAAGACTCATAATTTAGCAAAACTTTTCACAAACAAATTAGTGCATGTTTAGTTTCAAGTTAAATAATTGATTCTCAGTACAGAATTGATTTTAGATAAATCTTGATATGTTTTGGTTTATGTTGGAGAAGAGTTCAGATTAATTCTAGGTCTAAAACTGGACTATGTCTACTGTGATCTAGCATTTTAAGTGGACAATAGTGGTCAAGTTTTATTTATGGTTGGATTCATTTAATCCCCACGTTATATTTTACCCCTACTGCATTGGATCATTCTTTCCCAAGTGTTACTCTCTCCACTTGGTTCCCTGCGCCTTCCCCAAACCCCCTCCCCTGGCCACTGCTGGAAATGGACGATGTGGACATGCTCTGAAGTCATAACTTAAAGGAGTCGTCGATGCTTGCGAAGACATTGCCAATTTCTCTCCCTCAGCAACCATCGCCCTGGCTTCCCCTCCAATGCACCACCTTGCCCCAATTCCGCTTAACATCTCTTAGCAATATATGGTTCCAGTTATTTATTATAGGTTTTGGATTATGATTCTATATGGGTATCTTTGGCTTTGGGGTTTGAACAAGAGAGGATTGATGATTGAATATTTGAGTTTTGTTTTTCATTATGGCGTGGTAGTGAAAATGGGTGAAAATGATAGTTGTTGTAACAATGAAACAGGCAGCCAGCGGCCAGAAATGTAATCACAAATGGTGGCGGTGTCGTGGCGTTGACAGTGGAGCGTAATGGAGAAAGGTGTTGTAGCAGTGAGAAACGAGAGGGCAGAGAGAAAGGTTGGGAAGAGGCAGAATTCATTGTGAAGACGCTACAACAGTTAGGATTCGATAAATCCAACCATTGACCACCGTACTCCACTTATAATGCTAGAACACGGTAGACATAGTCCTAAAACTGATTAGGAGTTGATAAAAACATCTGAACATAAACCACATTAGTTCGAAATCAATTTTGACCAAAACTAATTCCACAAAATCAATTTCGTCACCGCTCACCCAAATACACACTAAAAATAACATAACCAGATCAGAGCTCACTCATGCAATGCAATTCAGAATTCGATACAATTCTTCAATTTCCACACGTCTCCGCGCAACACAAAACCGCACAAATTTTGTTTTCAAATTTTAATCTAATTCTGCTTTCAGTAAAAACGAACAGAAACAACTCACATCAACGATCTTTGCAACGGTGAACTCTTTGAACGTCTTCAACCACGGAAATTGAGCTCCACTAACCGATGAGAACGCGCGACCGAAGTAATCAGCAAATCGCATCAGCATGATATCCTGCTGCGATTCATACGTAGCCTGCGCAAACGCAAACAACACGATTCAATTTTCCTCTCACAATCAACGAATCAACGAACTACAAACAAATCGAAACTACAGCACACAAATCGCAGAGCTGAAACACTAACCGTAATTTCAGCGAGAAACGAAGCGAGATCATCGGCGCTGATTTTGGAAGCAGCTTCAGCCACCGTCACCTTCGGTTTCTTCGGCTTCTTCTGCTTCACCTTCTTCGCCACGGTGGAACTGTTATCGCCGGCTTCAGATTCCGAATCGCCGCCTTCGTCGTCGGAATGCAGCTTGGATCTGCTCGGAGCGGCGTCGGTGGCTGCGGCAGCGAACTGAGCGTCGAGGAGGCGCTGGCGGCGTTCGTCGGAATGGCGGTGGACGGAGCTGAAGACGTCGGAGGAAGGATCAGCGGCGAGATTGTTGTCGGCGAGAGGCTGTTTAGACGAAGAGGAAGAGTTCTTGTTATTGCGATTGCGCTTGTGATACGACACCGTTTGCCACTCATTGTTGTCGTTTTTGGTTGTGTTTTGCGTTGTGTGGTTCCTTCTTCTGTAAGCTTCTTCTTCTTCCTCTTGCTCTCTCAGAATGGCTTCGATGAGAGCTGAAGTCTCATCCATCGTTTAAACCGACAAGGTCTCTGTCACGAAGAAGAAGAAGAAGAAGAAGAAGATCGAGACGGCGTCGTTTAAGCGAGATCGGGGACAGAGACAGTAATTAAGAAGGAGATAGATGATGACTACAGAGAAGACAAATACAGAGAGACTCTGATGTATGAAAAAAGACACGTGACTGTTTCTTTCTGCTTCTTCAGTTTAACATCGTCTCTCTCTCTAACTCTCTCTCTCTTTCTTCACTCAGCTACCACATTGCAATTGCAATTTTGTGTTATCCGTTGCGTTTTTATAACTTTTCCGGTGAGTGAAATAAATTTTATTCCTAAATGATTTTCCAGAAAGATTTTTAATTTTCGTTTTTAATTTAATTTTAAATAATATTTTATAATTATTAATAAATTGAAATTAAATTACATAACTAAATTGATGATAAGAGTTCAACCTTTAATAATATGGAATTAAAATAACATTAATTTAAGAAAATTCCGAGGATTAAAATGATATTTCATTAATTTTGGGTATATCAACTTTTAAAGAACTAAATTAAAAAGAGATTCAGTTATAAAATTTTAAAATTGCTTTAATCAGTTGGTAATTTTTTAAGAACAGTAAGCAATTCTTTGAATGTAATTGTGTATTTTTAATGTAAATTTTTTATATTACTGATTTATTAAAATTAATAATTACACATGATTTTTATATAAAGGATAGTTATTTTTTTAATGGAATTGTAATATGGTTAAATTTTGTAAATTTAATGGATTAAAATGGATATATTTAAAACTTTTATAAATCAAAATCAATTTTTTAAAAAAATTTAATGTCCATTTAAAAATATATTATATTAAATTATTTTTTAAAAAAATAAAAGATATAATAAAAATAAATAAAATTCATGTATTGATAAAAAATAATAAACTTAGAAAAAAAACAAAAGGGATTAGAAGCGCAACAAACCTACCAACCTCGAAATAGTGCACAGCGTATTGGCCAATATACGGTAGGTTCCCTCTACATTTTAGTACTAAAATAAGATTGTTTTAATTTTAGGATCGAAAACAAATTTTTAAAATTTGAGAAAAATAATCATGCTCTATTTACATTATATGTGATGAGAATAATTTATATTATACACAAGGTATAAAATTTATATATTTAATATACATATAAAAATAAAATATGGAGTCAATTAATAATAATTTATATGGTTTAATTAAGTTAAATTAATTATTATTAGTGTTTTTTTAATGTAGTTCATTTAGGTTTAAGTAAATTGGTGTCTTTTTTGAAATATATTAAAAATAATCTCCATAATTGAGTGTATCTTTTATTAAAGAGAAATTATGATCCTTGATTTTATTAATTATAATTATTTTATAATATTTTTAAAAATATCATGTAAGTTTCGTCTAAAAACATATTAGATTAATTATAATTTGAAAGATTGGATTAATGAGGAACGAGACGAAGTGTTCTAAAAAAAAATAAGTATTTTTTTAAATAATCACTCTTAAATATTAAATTAATGCTTAAATATTAAGTTAATGCGATGTTAGATATTGACTTAACGTTTTAAATTCAATGTGAGAAATCTACCTACTCTTTGTATAAAAAATAGTCAAATCAACACAAATAGAATTTCTTTAACTTGATGATTTGCATAAAAAAAATATTTAATGAAATAATCTATGCATAGACATTTAATGTTATTAGACATACAACATGTTTTTAATAGATGAATGAAGATTTGAAGTTGTTGTGTCTAATCGTCACTTCAAGTTCATCATTTATATAAAAGTCAGAGATTAAGATTAATGATAAAGATTACTTTATACAAGTCAAAACTCTTGTAATTTGAATTCCCAATCTCTCTAAAAAGCCTTTGTGTGTTATTCATTGTAAATTGCTCTCTCTATAAAGACTTATCCAAAGTTACACATAATTTTACTTTTTAAATCATTAACCTTTAGTTGCAGTTGTTAGACTTAATAGACTATTTTTTCAAAAAATACTTGTTATAGTTAGTTTGAAGAGATTGAATGTAAAGAATACTTAGTATAATTAGTTTAAAAATGACGAGCTCAAAGAGTATATGTTTAGCTTGAAGAGGTAGGGTTAAAAAATATTTATATCAATTCTGACAGAAGTCTTAATAGTAAAAAATGAATTGGATCTAATCTTGAATTAAGATGAATTAATATAAAAATAACCATATTTATTTCCATTATTTTATTTGTACTTTCTATCTGTCATACCTCAAGTTTATTCCTGTAATTAAAAAAAAGTTGGTCAAAATTAAAAATGTTTTACAAAAGAAAGTGAAAATAATACTTGATTTGGGGTTTTCTATAAAAAAAATAAATCAATAAATAGAAAAAAAAAGGAAGGAAAAGTTTTGTAATAAAAGAGGAGAATTAACAACAAATGACGGGGTAGGAAAATTGAAAAGGGGAGGTCTAAGGTTAAGGGATATCAAAAGATTTTAATATGAAATAAAGAGATAAATTACAAGGTTTTTTTCTTCTAGAAATTAGAAAGAGAAGTCAAAGGTATTTTAAAAAGAAGAATAACAAAAAAGGAAGGTAATAACGTTTTTACCTAAGAAATAACTGGAGAGGTGTTAGATTAAGATGATTAACATATTTAAAGTTTTGATTATTACAAGACAGACGAAACTTTTCCAGACGGAACATCAGCAAGCAAGTCAGATGAAACAAGTAGAGACGGAAGATGACCCCTCTAAGTTGAAGTCATTCGTCTGTCTCAAGTCAAGTCATCAGACGATAGGATAAGACGAAATCTCTTAGACCGAAGAAGTTTATCGTCTGCCCAAGAAGTGAAGCAAAGTATGAGTTACTCGCGCGAAGATTTCAAATCTTAAGAAGTACTCATCAGGAGCATCCAAGACCAATATGAGGATTCGCGCTTACATTTACAATTCGAAAAGGTCTTCACCTTTTTGTCAAATTCTCTGTACATGTCAGAAAAAGTACTGCGCACGCTATCTAAATCTGCCGTACAAGCTATCAATCACTCAAGTACTATCTGACACCTTTTGGAAGCTCTCGAGGAAAATGTTCAACGACATTCTTCTGTGTTTAACGGATATCTGAAGACATTGCCTACTTAAAGACTTCGCTTCTTCAAAGTTCAGTTGGCGAACACACTTCTAGTATTCAATCTACTGTGATTTCGTTCACTGTATCTTTTGCACTTCATTGTAAAACCCTCTCTACAAAGAGGAAACTTTATTATCAAAGAACTCTTTCAAATCCACCTGAGTGGTGTTTTAGCCTGAGGAGGCTGGTTGTTCAAAGAATACCCAAGTTGTTTAGCCTGCGAAGGCTGTGTTCAAAGAATATCGTGTAATAGCCAGAAGTGGCTGGACACAAATAATACTTGTAACCATTTCACGGTTTGTAGTGAAAACTCAGTGGTTGCTGGGTAACTGGACGTAGTCTTGTATAGACAAACTAGTATAAAAATACTTGTGTATTTATCTTCTTAAGTGTTTGACTAACGAGGATAATCAAACTATAACGTATGTTCATTAAAATCAATCTTTGAAAGAATAAGACTGTTTCTTCTTAACCCCTTTAAACTCACAGACGAAAGGAACAATTTTTTTTAAAGTAACACAATTCAACCCCCCTTCTTGTGTTCTATCTTTTACAGTTTGGTATCAGAGTTCAATCTCTTAGGGTTGAGCGCTTTACAGCTGCTAGAGGAAAAGATCCTGAATGGAGTCACAAGGACCTTCGTTCTTGTTTGGAGGGTCATCCATGAACAAGCCGTCAGCGTTCTCTGGTGATGACTATCCTTACTAGGCTAATCGGATGGAGATGTACATCAAATCCACCCAGTATAGACTATGGAACATTATAACTCAATGAAATATCCCTATTGTCAAACCTGAAGTTGAATGGGGAAATGAAGAATACTCGCTTATGGAACTCAACAATAAAACCAGATATGTCATCATGTGTGCTTTATCAAGGATAGAATACAACAGATTATGTGCCTACAAAACTACTAAGGAGCTTTGGGATGCCGTCAAGATTTCATATGAAGGAACTGAGGATGTGCGTATGAGGAAAGCTGCCACTCTTCAAAGAGAATATGAGATGTTCTCAATGATGAAAGGAGAATCCATTGACATGATGTTTGGAAGATTCCAAACAATATTGAATGGACTCACTGCACTGGACATTACATTCACCAAGGCCCAGAACAACATGAAGATATTGGACAGTCTTCCTTCTCCATGGGAAGCTATGTCTACTGCCATCTTAGTTGGGCGTGATATGAAGACATTAACTCTTGATGAGTTAATAGGAGCCTTGAGAGTACATGAGGTACTTATGTGTAAAAGAGACAAGATCAAAGTTCAAGAGCCCATAGCTCTTCCGTTTGTCAATACCATACCAAAGGAGGAAACTCCTAAAAGGGAAAGAAAGAAGAAGCACAAAGTTTTGAAAGCTGACACCACTGAATCTAATTCGTCTGACGGATCGTCTGATGATGAGATTTATCTCATGGCCAGACGCTTTAAGAAAATGATGATGAAAAATGGGAGAGGTCAACGCTTCTTTAAGAAGAAGGAAAGGAAGCTCTCGAAAAAATCTTCAAGCAAGGAGGAGAGCTCAGAAGTTATCTGCTATGAATGCAGAAAACCTAGACACATGCAGAAAACCTGGACACAAGATTGAATAGAAGATAGAATCCTCGCAAAGACAAGGGTAGGAAGAGTCTAGTGACTTGGGAAGACCTTGATAGCGAAAGCTCAGAGGAATCCACTGAAGAAGAAGAAACTGTAAATATCTGCTTCATGGCTGGAGACACCGTCTTATCAGAGGTAATTGAATCTGAAACTTCTTCATGCTCTTCATCTGAGTCTAAGTCAGAATTAGAAGAAATTTCATACGATACACTTTTGGCTAACTCACATTTTATTGCTGAGCAATACAAAGTATGCAAAGCCAAGTTGAAACAAACCTTGGAAGAAAATGATACTTTGAGAACTAAAAATGAGTTACTGCAAAAAGAATTATCAGATGAAAAATCATCTGAGTTTGAAAAGGATAAGTTTATTTTTGAAATCGAAAGATTGAAGAAAGAAAATGAATCCTTACTCAAAGACTGAAAAAATTTCACTAAGGAATCCTCTGTGCTAGAAAATATTTTAAAATATGGGAGGTCTCCATCTGATAAGAGTGGACTTGGTTATGTTGAAGAGTAAAAAAGAAAAACAATTTTGTTCCGTTTACTTATAAATAGAAGAAAAAAAATTACAATAAGGTTCCAAATAATTATAGAAAAGATAAAAGAACCTTAAACAAAAAGAAATCTTCTTTCACTAACAAAGAAGGACCCAAAAAGATTTGGGTACCAAAGTAACTTATTATTCCTGTTGCAGACATCCTTAATAGGAAAAGAGAGGACTTCAAGCTGGTACCTGGACAGTGGGTGCTCACGACACATGACGGGAGAACTGTCTATATTCCAAGATCTCAGACCAAGTAAAGGGTCTGTATCATATGGTTCAGGGAAAGGTAAAATCTTAGGTATTGGGACTGTTGGTAAGACACCCAATCCTCTTATCCAAAATATGTCTTATGTTAAAGGTCTCAACATCAATCTGCTTAGCATAAGTCAATTTTGTGACAGTGGATATGAAGTAGCTTTTAACTCAGATGAATGTATAGTCAAAAACAAAGACAAATCCATTCTATTTGTTGGGAAAAGAAGGAATAATCTCTATGAGGTTTGTCTTTCTGACCTTAGTGATCAGAATGTGACATGTTTGATTTCAGCAGATGATGAACGAGATATTTGACACAAAAAGCTTGGACACTTAAGTCTAAAGTATATTTCGAAAATTTCTAAAAAGGATCTTGTAAAAGGTTTGCCAAAAATATCTTGGAAATCCAATCGTTTGTTGGAATCTTGTCAGCATGGGAAACAACTCAAAGCTTCTTTTAAATCAAAAAATGTTGTTTCTACGACAAGACCGCTAGAACTGTTACATATTGATCTCTTTGGACCTACTCAGACTGAAAGTCTTGGAGGAAAGAGATATGGATTTGTAATTGTGGATATACTAGATTCACATGGGTATACTTCCTAGCACATAAACACGAGTCATTTAGTGTTTTTGAAATATTCTGTAAACGTGTTAAAAAAGAAAAAGGAATATGTATTGTGTATGTTAGGAGCGATCATGGAATAGAATTTAAAAATTCTGAGTTCAATGCCTTCTATTTTGAAAATGATATCTTTCACAATTTTTCATCTCCAAGAACTCCTCAGCAAAATGGAGTTGTGGAAAGGAAAAATCGTACCTTACAAGAAATGACTAGAACTTTGTTGCATGAAAGCTCTCTTCCAAAATATTATTGGGCAGAAGCAATTAATACTTCCTGTTATATTCAAAACAGAATATTGATAAGGCCAATATTGATTAAGACTCCATATGAACTATGGAAAGAAAGAAGACCCAACATTTCTTATTTCCATCCTTTTGGATGTGAATGTTTCATCTTAAACACTAAAGATCAACTTGGCAAGTTTGATTCAAAAGTGGTGAAGGGATTCTTACTTAGATATTTCAATACGTCTAAGGCCTATAGAGTATTTAACTCTAAGACGCAAGTTGTAGAGGAATCAATTCATGTAAAATTTCAAGATAGCTCAAAGGCTAATAAGGAAATATCAGACCTAGAAAATTTATTTGATAATTTGCAGATTAACCCTTCTGGTCAAAGCTCAAGTTCAAATGGTCAAGCTGGGTCAGACGCAAGAACTGACACAAGAGGAGATGATAGAAGTATAGACGAACCTTCTTCGTCTGATGCTCACCAACATGATGATCAAGCTCCTATAAGAACGTGGAAGTTTACCTCAAACCACACAGAAGATCTTATCATTGGAGATAGACATCAAGGTGTTCAAACAAGATCAAGACTAAAAGAATCGTCTGGCTATGCTCTCGTGTCAAATATAGAGCCCAAGAATATTGAGGAAGCTCTACAAGATAATGACTGGATTTTAGCTATGGAAGAAAAGTTAAATCAGTTTACAAGAAATGATGTTTGGACTTTGGTAAAAAGACCAAGAAGCAAAAGCATTATTGGAACAAGATGGGTGTTTAGAAATAAACTTGATGAAGATGGGAAAGTGGTAAGAAACAAAGCAAGATTAGTAGCTCAAGGCTATAATCAACAGGAAGGTATAGATTTCACTGAAACTTTGCTCCTGTAGCTAGATTAGAAGCCATTAGAATTTTACTTGCCTTTCCTGCTCATAAGAATATCATTCTATATCAAATGGACGTAAAAAGTGTTTTTCTAAATGGTTTTATTGAAGAGGAATTATATGTTAAACAACCTCCTGGATTTGAGAGTTCATCTCAACCAGATCATGTTTTTAAGCTAAAGAAAGCACTATATGGTCTTAAACAAGCTCCTCGAGCTTGGTACGAAAGACTGAGTTCCTTTCTTCTTCAAAATGGTTTTTCAAGAGGGAAGGTTGATACTACTCTCTTCAAGAAAATTGTTTCAAAAGACTTTATTATTGTCCAAACATATGTAGATGATATAGTCTTTGGAGCAACTAACGAATCCTTGTGCAAGGATTTTTCACAGTTAATGCAGGATGAGTTCGAGATGAGCATGATGGGAGAACTGAAGTTTTTCCTAGGACTTCAAATCAAACAGACTAAACAAGACATATACATTCATCAACAGAATTATACTAAGGAACTTCTAAAGAAATTCAAAATGGAAAATATCAAACCAATGAAAACTCCTATGCATTCGTCTGGAGCCAGTCTCAACAAAGACGAATCAGGTAAAACCGTTGATCAGACGGTATACAGAGGTATGATTGGATCTCTTCTCTATCTCACTGCTAGTAGACCTGACATTATGTTTAGTGTCTGTCTATGTGCACGTTTTCAATCTGATCTTAGAGAATCACATTTACAACTTGTTAAACGAATTTTAAGATATCTCATTGGAATCACTAATCTCTCTCTGTTTTATAAGAAAAATAATAATTTCAATCTTAGTGGCTATTGTGATGCTGATTATGCTGGAGATAAACTGGAGAGAAAAAACACAAGTGGTGGATGTCAATTTCTTGGTTCATCACTAATCTCTTGGTCAAGCAAGAAGCAAAACTCCATTGCACTTTCAACCACTAAAGCAAAATATATTGTTGCGGCTAGGTGTTGCTCACAACTACTTTGGGTAAAACATCAACTTGAGGATTACTCCAGGTTTGAAACTCAAATACCAGTATTTTGTGATAATACAAGTGCAATTAATCTCAGCAAAAATCCTATTCAACATTCAAAAGCCAAACATATTGAAATTAAATTTCATTTTATAAGAGATTATGTTCAAAAAGGTATTTTCGATATACAGTTTGTTCAAACTGATTTTCAATGGGCAGATATCATTACAAAAGTTTTAGACGAAACTCGCTTCAATTTCATTAAAGAAAATTTGGGAATTGTCTCTTTAATTGATTAAGTTTTTCCGTCTGAGCATTTCATTTCGTCTGTACATTTTTTTTTAAAAAAAAAAATTGCCTTCGTATATCTTTTCGTGTTAAGACGAAACATTGCGTCTGATCAAGTTGAATCAGTCTGAGAAAATTCAACAGACGCAAGGGACAAATTAAAGACAACGATAAATGTGTCTGTCATTTATTGCACTATTCTAGGACTTTGAAGAGCACGCGCTGTGAATTGTAAAAGTCAAATCAATCATTAAAAGGGCAATGATGGGGGCACATCAAATCAGGGACAGTTTCAACTTCTTTCGTCTGATGAATTACAACCGTTTTTGTCTTTGACTATGAATGCCCTTAAAGTTCACTCTTTTATTCTTTACTACATTCACACTATCTCTGAGTATTTTATTCACACAATTTCTTGTAAAAGATGGAACACAAGAAGGGGGGTTGAATTGTGTTAAAAAAAAAATTTATCCCTTTCGTCTGTGGGTTTAAATATGTTCAGACGAAACAATCTTAATTTTTAAAGGTTGTTTTTAATGGACAGACGTTATAGTTTGATTATCCCCGTTAGTCAAAAACTTAGTGAAACAAATACACAAGTATTTTTATACTGGTTTGTCTATACAAGACTACGTCCAATTACCCAGTAACAACTGAGTTTTCACTACCAACCGTGAAAGGGTTACAAGTATTATTTGCGCACAGCCACTTCTGACTATTACACGATATTCTTTGAACACATCCTTCGCAGGCTAAACAACAAGAGTATTCTTTGAACAACCAGCCTCCTCAGGCTAAAGCACCACAAAAGTGGATTTGAAAGAGTTCTTTTAAACAAGAAAGATTTCTCTTCACAGAGAGGGTTTTACAATGAAGAACAAAAGATACAGTGAGCGAAATCACAGTAGATTGAATATAGAAGCGTGTTCGCCAACTGAACTTTGAATAAGTGAAGTCTTTAAATAGGCAACGTCTTCAGATATCCGTTAGACACAGAAGAATGTCGTTGAACATTTTCTCGAGAGCTTCCAAAAGGTGTCAGATAGTACTTGAGTGATTGATGACGTGTGTAGCGGATTTAGATAGCGTGTGCACAATTTTTTTTCTGACATGTACAAAGACTTTGACAAAAAAGGAAAGACCTTTTCGAGTTGCATGTGTAAGCGCGAATCCCATACTTGATCTTGGATGCTTCTAATGAGTACTTCTTAAGATTTGAAATCTTGGCGCGAGTGACTCATACTTTGCTTCACTTCTTGGACAGACGATAAACTTCTTCAGTCTAAAAGATTTCGTCTTATCCTATCGTTTGATGATTTGACTTGAGACAGACGAATGACTTCAACTTTGAAGGGTCATCTTCCGTCTGTACTTGTTTCGTCTGACTTGCTTGCTGATGTTCCGTCTGAGAAAGTTTCGTCTATCTTTTAATAATCAAAACTTTAAATATGTTAATTATCTTGATCTAACAATCTCCCATTTTTTGATGATTACAGACCATACTGATAACTTTCTCAAGTAAGCATCTGCATAAGACAAAGTTAGTGATCATAGTTTAAACACAAGTCAGATTTACATCAAGACAATGTTTTCTGAAACAATACTGTTAGATCAAGGAAGATTAACACCTCAAGATTTTGATTATTACAAGACAGACGAAAACAAGCTATCAAGACCTGCTAAGACGAAACCAGCTCAGACGGAAGATGACTCTTCAAAATGAAGATCTTGCGTCTGTCCAAAAGCCATCAGACGATACTGGCACAGACGAAAGAAGACTACTCAAGTTGAAGACCTTCGTCTGTCCAAGAGTGAACCTTAAGACGAAAGGATGAGACGAAACAACTTCAATTGATTACACATTTCGTCTATCCAAAAGTGAAGTCAAGATTGGAGTCTCGCGCCAAGATTTAAAATCTAAAGGAGTCATCATGAGAAGAATCCAAGATCTGTATGGGGATCTGCACTTTCACATCCAAAGTCGAAAAGGTCTCTACCTTTTTATCACATCTCTGTACAAGTCAGTAAAAGGAACTACGCACGCAATTCAGTCCGAGATATCCGCTGCAACTCTCATCTATCAATCAAGGACAACTGACAACTTTTTTGGAAAGTTCTCAAGAAGATTTCCAACGACTCTCAACGACATTCAAATGAGTCTAACGACTATTTGAAGAAGATGCCTATAAAAGGACTTCACCACGACCAGAACAAGTTGGTGAATACGCTTATCATCTTCTATCTCTTAAGGATTCGCTCAAATATGTGATTGTGCTTTATTGTAAACACCTCTCTGCGTAGAAGAAAGCTTTGTTTTTCAAAACATCTTTCAAAGTCCACTTGTGTGGCATTTTAGCCTGAGGAGGCTGTGTTCCAAAGAATACCTCTTGTAATAGCTTGAGGAGGCTGGGTTCAAAGAATACCTTGTTGGTTTAGCCTGAGAAGGCTGGGAGCAAAGAATATCTGTGTATAGCCAGAAGTGACTGGGATCAAAGAATACTTGTAACCATTTCACGGTTGGTAGTGAAAACTCAGCGGTTGCTGGGTAACTGGACGTAGTCTTGAATAGACGAACCAGTATAAAAATAACTGTGTTTATTTTTGTTTCGTCTAATCAACTAACAGGGGATAATCACACTATAACGTCTGTTCATTAAATCAATCTTTCAACATAAATTTTGTTTCGTCTGACCAGATTTGAACCCACAGACGAAAGGGAGTAATTTTTTTTTTAAACATAATTCAACCCCCCTTCTTGTGTGTTTTATCTTTTACAGTTTGGTATCAGAGCTCAGCCTCTAAGAGTTGAGCGCTTAACAGCTGCTAGAGGAAAAGATCCAGCATGGACTCACAAGGACCATCATTCTTATCCGGAGGAGCCTCCATGAACAAACCTCCAGCGTTCTCTGGAGATGATTATCCCTACTGGGCTGACAGGATGGAGATGTACATCAAATCAACCCAATACAGATTATGGAACATTATCACCACAGGAGATATCCCCATTGTAAAGCCTGAAGGAGAATGGGGAAATGAAGAATACTCTATGATGGAGCTGAACAATAAAGCAAGATATGCTCTTATGTGTGCTCTCTCAGAACAGTACAAAGATTCTCGTGCCTACAAAACTGCTAAAGAATTATGGGATGCTCTCAAAGTCTCATATGAAGGCACTGAAGACGTGAGAATGAGGAAGGCTGCCACTCTTCAAAGAGAATATGAAATGTTCTCTATGAAGAAAGGAGAGTCAATTGATATGATGTTTGGAAGATTCCAAACCATATTAAATGGACTTACTGCTCTGGGAATCACCTTCACAAAGGCCCAGAACAACATGAAGATCCTGGATAGTCTCCCACCTCCTTGGGAAGCTATGTCCACAGCTATCTCAGTTGGAAGAGATATGAAGACATTAACTCTAGATGAGTTAATTGGAGCTCTAAGGGTACATGAGGTGCTCTTATGCAAAAGGGAAAAGGTCAAGGTTCAAGAACCTATAGCTCTTCCGTCTGTCAACAACGCTCCTAAAGAAGAATCTGTCAAGAAGGACAGTAAAAAGAAAGCAAAGATTTTGAAGGCTGATTCAACTGAATCAGAATCGTCTGATGGTTCGTCTGAAGATGAAGTCTCTCTTATGGCCAGACAATTCAAAAGAATGATGATGAAGAAGGGAAGAGGCCAACGCTTTTTCAAGAAAAAGGAGAAGAAGCTCCCTGAAAAGTCATCAACCAAAGAAGATAACACAGGGATTGTGTGTTATGAGTGCAGAAAGCCGGGACACATGAGATCAGAATGTCCTAGATTGAAAAAGAGGTGGAGCTCTAGAAGAGATAAAGGAAAGAAGAGAGCTTACTGACATGGGAAGACCTTGACAAGGAAAGCTCGGAGGAATCCTCGAAGAAGAAGAAACAACAAACATATGCCTCATGGCAGAGATCATGTCTCAACAGAGGTAAATTACAATGAAACTTCTTCATCCTCTTCTTCTCGAAGTCGAAGTCGAATCGAAGAAATATCATATGATACTCTTCTAGCTAACTCTCATTTTATTGCTTTCAAAGAATACAAAACTTGCAAAACCAAGCTGAGACAAGCTTTGGAAGAAAATGCAGTTTTGAAATCTGAAATTGAGTTTCTAGACAAGAAAATATCAAATGATGTTTCGTCTGAGTCTGAAAAAGATATTTTCATTCTTGAAATCGAAAGATTAAAGAAAGAAAATGAGTCCTTACTCAATGACTTAACCAAGTTTACAAAGGGATCTTTCATCCTTGAAAATATTTTAAAATATGGGAGATCACCAAAAGATAAAAGTGGACTTGGTTATGTTGAGAAGACAGACGAAAGGAAAAACAAACCTGTTTAAATGATCAAAAGAAGAGGAATCACAACAAGGTTCGTAATACATACAAAAAGGCTAAAAACAAAAAGAAGCCTTTTGTAACTAACAAGAAAGGACCCAAAAAGATTTGGGTACCAAAGTCACTTATTGTTCCTGTTGCAGATATCCTCAATGGGAAGAGACAAGACATCAAGCTGGTACTTGGACAAAGGATGCTCACGACACATGACGGGAGACTGTCTATGTTCCAAGACCTCGGACCAAGTAAAGGGTGGTCATGTCATACGGATTCAGTAAAGGTAAAATTCTTGGCATTGGGACTGTTGGTAAGACACCCAATACCCTTATCCAGAACGTATCATACGTTAAAGGTCTTAACTTCAATCTACTTAGCATAAGTCAATTTTGTGATAGTGGATATGAAGTAGCTTTTATCTGTAATGAGTGTATAGTGAAGAACAAAGATAAATCCATTCTTTTTGTTGGGAAAAGAAAGAACAACCTTTATGAGGTTTGTCTTTCGACCTAAGTGATCGAAATGTAACATGTTTGATTTCAAGATTTGAACGAGATATTTGGCATAAAAAGCTTGGACATTTAAGTCTCAAGTATATTTCAAAAATTTCTAAGAAAGATCTCGTAAAAGGTTTGCCAAAAATATCTTGGAAAACCAATCGTCGTCGTGTGAATCTTGTCGATGGGAAACAACTCAAAGCTTCTTTCAAATCTAAAAATGTTGTTTCCACGACAAGACCATTAGAACTGTTACATATTGATCTCTTTGGACCCACTCAGACTGAAAGTCTTGGAGGGAAAAGATATGGATTTGTCATTGTAGATGACTATACTAGATTCACATGGGGATACTTCCTAGCTCATAAACATGAGTAATCCAAAGTCTTTGAAATATTCTGCAAACGTGTTAAAAAAGAAAAAGGAATATGTATTGCGTCTGTAAGGAGTGATCATGGAACAGAATTTGAAAATTCTGAGTTCAAAGCCTTTTATTTTGAAAATGGTATATTTCACAATTTTTCGTCTCCAAGAACTCCTCAACAAATGGAGTTGTGGAAAGGAAAAATCGTACTTTACAAGAAATGGCTAGAACTTTGTTGCATGGAAGCTCTCTCCCGAAATATTATTGGTAGAGCGATCAACACTTCTGTTATATTCAAAACAGAATATTGATAAGACCAATCTTGAATAAGACTCCATATGAATTATGGAAAGGAAGAAGACCCAACATTTCTTACTTCCATCCTTTTGGATGTGAATGCTTTATCCTAAACACCAAAGATCAACTTGGAAAGTTTGATTCAAAGGTGGTTAAAGGAATCTTTCTTGGATATTCCAATACATCTAAGGCCTATAGAGTATTTAACTCTAAGACGCAAGTTGTAGAAGAATCAATCCATGTAAAGTTTCAAGATAACTCAAAGGCTGATAAAGAAATATCAGACCTAGAAAACTTGTTTGATAATTTGCAGATTAATCCTTCTGGTCAAAATTCAAGACAAGATGATAAACAAGGGTCAGACGATACAGGGTCAGACGATACAAGGACAGATGATAGATGCACAGACGAACCCTCTTCATCTGATACTCATCAACAGGGAGATCAAGCCCGTGCAAAAACATGGAAGTTTGCATCAAACCATACAGAAGATCTCATCATTGGAGATAGATCTCAAGGTGTTCAAACAAGATCTAAAGTGAAGTATATTTCAAGCTATGCTCTTGTATCAACTTTGGAGCCAAATAACATTGAAGATGCTCTTCAAGACAATGATTGGATTTTGGCTATGGAAGAAGAACTCAATCAGTTCACAAGGAATGATGTATGGACCCTTGTTGAAAGACCAAAGAACAAAAGCATCATCAGAACCAGATGGGTGTTCAGAAACAAGCTTGATGAAGCTGGAAAAGTAGTAAGAAACAAAGCAAGGTTAGTAGCACAAGGGTACAATCAACAGGAAGGTATTGATTTTAACAAACCTTTGCACTGTAGCTAGATTAGAAGCTATTAGGATATTACTTGCTTTTGCTGCTCACAAGAATATCGTTCTATATCAAATGGATGTAAAAAGTGCTTTTCTAAATGGTTTTATTGAAGAAGAAGTGTATGTAAAACAACCTCCTGGTTTTGAAAGTTTGTTTCAACCAGATCACGTTTTTAAACTCAAGAAAGCACTGTATGGTCTCAAACAAGCTCCTAGAGCTTGGTATGATAGACTCAGTTCTTTCCTTCTTAAAAATGGTTTTTCAAGAGGAAAGGTTGATACAACTCTCTTCAAGAAAAGCGTTTCAAAAGACTTTATTATAGTCCAGATTTATGTAGACGATATAGTCTTTGGAGCTACTAACAACTCTCTTTGCAAGGATTTTTCAAAGATAATGCAGGATGAGTTCGAAATGAGTATGATAGGAGAATTGAAGTTCTTCCTAGGACTTCAAATCAAGCAGACGAAAGAAGGTATCTACATTCATCAACAGAAATACACTAAGGAACTTATCAAGAAGTTCAAGATGGAAAACTCCAAGTCTATGAAGACCCCAATGCATTCTTCTGGAGCAAATCTTAACAAGAATGAGTCAGGTAAGTCTGTTAATCAGACGATATACAGAGGTATGATTGGCTCACTCTCTCTATTTAACTATGAGCGGACGACATTATGTTTAGCGTACTGTCTATGTGCGCGTTTTCAATCGATCCCAAAGAATCTCATTTACAAGTGTAAAAGAATTCTTAGATATCTTGTTGGAACAATTAATCTCTCTCTGTTTTATAAGAGAAATAATGATTTCAGTTTAAGAGGCTTTTGTGATGCTGATTATGCTGGAGATAAAGTGGAGAGAAAAAGCACAAGTGGTGGATGCCAATTTCTTGGATCATCACTAATATCTTGGTCAAGCAAGAAACAAAACTCCATTGCACTCTGAACAACTGAAGCAGAATACATTGCTGCGGCAGGGTGTTGTTCACAACTATTATGGATCAAACATCAACTTGAGGATTTTTCCAGGTTTGAGAATCATATACCAGTATTTTGTGATAACACAAGTGCAATCAATCTCAGCAAAAATCCTATTCAACATTCAAAAGCTAAACATATCGAAATCTGTTTTCATTTCATAAGAGATTATGTCCAAAAAGGTATTTTCGATATACAGTTTGTTTAGACTGATTTTCAATGGGCAGATATATTTACAAAAGCTTTAGATGAAACACGATTCAATTTCATTAAAGAAAATCTTGGAATTATTTCTTTGAATGATTGAAAATTGTTTCGTCTGAATTATTGATTGAATTTGTTACATTTTGTTCCGTCTGTACATTACTTTGTGTTAAGACGAAACATTGCGTCTGATCAAGTTGAATAGTTACTGTGATAAAATTCAACAGACGCAACTGTTACTTTTTGATAAGTTTATCTCAAGTATGCAGGGACAAATTAAAGAGAGCAATAAATGTGTCTGTCATTTATTGCACTATTCTAGGACAATGATAAGCACGCGCCGTGAATTGCAGAGGTCAAATCAATCATCGAAAAGACAATGATTTGGATATGTCAAATCAAGGACAGTTTTCAATGGACACGTCACAAAAAGGGGCAGTTTTCAAATCTCTTTCGTCTGATGAATTGCAATCGTTTTTAACTGTTACCTATAAATACCTTTGAAAGTTCTCTCTTTTACTTTTTACCATACTTAGCTATTGTTATCGTCTGAAGAACTTACAAAACCTTTTCTCTCTCTAGTTTTTCAAACAACAACAATGGCCGCCAAGAACACCAAGGGAACCAAAACCGCTGAAGCAACCTTTTTCGCTCAAGATTTGTTCTTACCAAGCAAATGGATTTCAAGGGAGACTCTTGAAAGCGTCTCTGAAAGAGTTGTGAAGATGTTTGACCACACTGGTTGGATGGGCTTCGCTGAGACGAAAGGCCCATGGCTGATGGAGGCATACGCCGAGTTTTGGAGAGATGCCAGAGAGTTTGATGATGGGATTGTCGGTACCATTGACAACAAAGAATACATCATCACTGTTGACACCATTGCTGAGGCTGGAAATTGCAAGGCCCAAGGACGCTTCTACAGCCCCAACTGGATGAAGAATGAATCAGAAGAACATGTTGACAAGAGTATCTATTTGAAGAAACCCAACTCTGAAGATCCCAAGTCCTTCAGATCTGGGAAACTCGCTCCCACTGCAAGAATCATCCATAACCTCCTCTATAATATCTTCACGCCAAGGACTGGTTCAAGGGACAATGTGAGTGTTCGAGACAGATTCTGCATTTTTTATTGTCTGAGAAAAGGAAGAATGAGTCTCCCACACATTATTCTTGACCATTGGAGGAGTGCTTTGAAGAATAGGAACATTCGTAGGAAAAGTAGCATTCCCTACGCCACTCTCTTCACAAAAATTATCATTAACCAAGGGTTTGATACCACTGACGTCGTCTATTACCCTGAGGGAAAAGAAGTGAAAGCAAGCACATTTGCAAAGATGCATCTATCTCCAAGCTTCTTTTCTCACTCACAAACCCAAACACCATCCCAAACAGAACCCAAAACACAAACTCAAACACCATCCGAAACACAAACCCAAACACAAGCCCAAACATCAAACCAACCTCAACCTCCTCCTTCTGTGATAATATCTGAAGTTCCTTTTGAGGATGTTCTTGAGGAACCTCTCAAGAAGAAGAAAAGGACTATCAGAATCAAGTACATTGATACTAAAACAAAGACACAGACGGTATCCCCAAGTGAAGACGAAGGGGTCACCATTCCGTCTGTGAAGATACTAACAGACGAAGAAAAACAAAGGAAAGAAGCAGAAGGAAAAGCAAAAGCTAGGAAGCTTGCGCTTGAGAAAGCTGCTAAGGGCAAGGAGAAGATGAAACAAAAGTTGGCTTCTGTCGTTGTTGTAGAGACGAAGAAGAGGAAAAACAACTCAAAAAGGCTAGAAGAGCCTCCATCTTGCTCGAAGCTGAAAGACAAAGGCTCTTTCAAGAAAGCATTAGGGGCATTGGATCGTCTGAGGGACCACCTGCTCAATCAACCTCAGAGGGCATGGACAGTGAAGAGACTGCCCAGATCTAGAAAGACAACGCCCAACTTGCGGAGGAGTTGGAAACTATGTTAAACGAAGAAGCCTCTACAATGGAGATTCTTCCATCTACAACACTCCCAGACGAACAAATGGCAACTCCTTCTGAGCCACTTGTTGCGTCTCCGCTAAATGCTTGCCCAGCACAGACGTCTCTTGCTGCGTCTGAAGAAGAATGAGCATTCCACTACCAGATGAAGGAAGTTCCGTCTGAAGGCATCATACTTGTTGAAGATGCAAGTTCTTCGTCTGATGAAGAAGATTCTAGAGTGGATGCATCAAGGGGAAGAGTACATGCTGAAGCACTTAATCCAGAAGACTTACCCCCAAAGCGCAAGATTGACTATTCATTCCTAAACGAATTAGTCATGCGAAGATATGAAGAAAGCACTTGCGCTGACAGATCAATCAAACTTGATTGGGTTATCGGAGCGAAGATTGATGAAGTCTCCAATTTTGCTGAATCGTCTGAGCCTGCTCAATTAGCAGACGATGAAGACCTGTATATAAAGAATACACCATACATAGAGCTGAAGAACCCTTATCAGTACAGAGGAAAGAAGGGATTCCAGCTGGGGAGATTTGTCAACCCCATTATATACAATAAGTCCTTGAAGCCAGCTGCTTTTGATGAAAATGTTGTTTATTCTCCAGAGGAGCAACGCAACTGGTTGAAGCGTCTGCCCTGAGACACTCTGGCTAATTTAAATATCAAGGGACTAGAAAACATAAAGGCATATAAGGATCATCTTGCTGCGTTAGAGATTGAAGGACCAACGCTTGGCTATGAACCCCACATTCCACAAAGAAATAATCCAAAATGGAGGTTGCGATACGAGATCAATGCACCAGTTTTTCATCACTGTACAAATGGTGATATTGACTCTCTCCGCTATGAGCCGAAAGACTGCAAACACTGACATCTTGACGCCATAGATCGCCATGATCCAATGCCATTCACAATTCCTCTCAATCAAACAGTATGTTGTGGTTTAGGCCACTCTCTAGGAATTGTGCTCCCGTGGACGAGACCCCATTGTTCTGGGATCAACCCACGCTACTCTCTCCTTCTAGATGAGTATGAAGACCCTGAAGATTTTGCTCACTCCCTCCTGTAACACCCTCAAAATTAATTTTCATAAATAATTTCGTAGTTAAAACATTTACTAAAAATTCTATAAAAATGTGCATATTAACTATTTACTGTTATAATTTGATTAGACAGAAAATGTAATTCAAAAATAATTTATCATTGGGTAGCAATATTATTACGTAATTTGAGAAAATTATGATTACATTTCTAAATAAAAATGTAATAAAAAAATAAATTTGTTGTTTGACATTTTTATTACTATTTGATGTTTCAAATATTATTTTATATTTCGAATTACTGAAAATTTATTGTTTTAATTATATTATTATTAAGAAATCTTATTTTATATTTGATTTGAGAAATATTTTAAGAATTAAAAAAAAATAAAAAAATAAAAAAATAAAAAATAAAAATAAAAATAATATAAAATAAAAAATAAAATAAACTTAGAATGACCCATGCAGGATTCGAACCTGCAAGTTATTAAGCCACCACTTTAACCAACTAAGCTACTACATTTGTTTGATACTTTTATAAAATATAAGATATATATTAAGTACTTTAGTAGCAGAATGCTTTAACCAACTGAGCTAATAAGCCTATCTAATATTTTTATAAAAATATAATGTATATAATGAGTACGAGAGAAAATGTGAACAAGAAAAATTGTGAAAATTATGACAAGTGCAATATGTAAGGAGTGATGGAAGGATGCACTAAATTAGTGGTATTAGCACCAATCTGATTAGTGGTGCACTAAAAAGAAAAAAAATTCTAATTAAATTTTTATGGTAAAACCACTAAGTATATTAAATTTTACCACTAATAATATTTTAAATTTTATTTCATCTATAAATAGAAACCATTTGAGAACACTTCAGCCATGAATTCATTTGCACCAAAACACCAAAATCTTAGTTTTTCCAATTTTCCCAAAACCATAAGCTTATTTTGCTAAAATTCTAAATTTTTCTAAATTCACCAAAAACCTATTTCATTTAACTTTGAGAGTAGAATCAACCTTCTTTCAACCTTCAAAAGCTTTCTCAAAGTCTTCCAAAAGAGTAGCCAAAAGAAATCAAGGTGAGGGAAGTTTCTAAATTATTTTTAAGTTTTCAATTTAATTAAGTTTTCAATTTTCTAAAAATTCTAGAATAATCTCAAAATATTTATGTTCTAAAATTTATAAACTTATAATTATTATTGAAGTTTTAAAGTAATAAGAATTGTAAGAGAAGTTGCAATTTACTTAAATTTTCAAATATAAAAAAAATAAAAATAAATAAAAATATATATATATGTAACTAAAAATGAAGTGAGCATGATTTAAACCCAAGACCTTAGTGTTTTCAGTCATGTCTTAACCAACTGAGCTAGTCCAAATTTCATTTATAATACCGCATATTTATATCTTTATATTTAAATATTTCCACTTTCATTTGTTTATATTTCATATGATAATTTGTGATCTTAAAATTATGAGATCTAACTAGGAGGCTCTGCCACCTTTACTAATTTCATAATTTTAAGTTATTTATATAATATTTAATTTTATGAAATAATAATTTGAGATCTTAAAATTATGAGATCTAACTAGGAGGCTCTCTGCCACCTTTCTTGATTTCATAACTTTAAGATATTTATATAATATTTAATTTTATGAAATGATAATTGAGATCTTAAAATTATGAGATCTAACTAGGAGGCTCTGCCACCTTTACTTGATTTCATAACTTTAAGTTATTTATATAATACGTAATTTTATGAAGATTTTTAACAATTTTAAAGAGTAATTGGAAAATTTGATTTGAATGTGAATGACTTTTGACGTATATTTGGATAATGACTTGGATTGTGTATGTTTACCTTTTTCTTGAATTTGGTTGATGATTGAGACTGTGATTAATTACCTATGTTATGCACGTTGAAGATTGTGATGAAAACTATGATTATTATACTATAAATTATTAACCCATAATATAAAATATAATGATGTAATGGACTTGTAATATCAACAAGATTGGTGTTGTTTTAAATGAGATTTTTAGAAAGGAGATAAGTTTTCATTCATTCATGCATGCCTCAAAAGAGGTGGCCTCGGTTAGAGGTGCGGATAATAACTTAATCGTGCGTCTAGGTGGGATGCCAGACTTGGGGGATTTTTATAGTGAGAATTCATTTAATTCATGATGATCACATGATTGTTTATGAGATTCTGTGCACCACTGTGAAATCCCAACTGGTCGGTAAGTTTTACGATGATGATGTCGTATTATCTGAGATGGTACCACATTGCATATTTTTGGAGTTGAGGTTGGAGCATGCATCATATAGAAATTTCATTTAGTCATAATTCATTCTTTATGTGAGTATGATATGTATCATATTAATATTTTTATATGATATGTATTATTATTGATATTTTTATATGCTATGTATTGTTATTTAAATTTTGGAACTTACCCTTGCGTGTTTGTGTATGTGGTTTGACACCTGTGATGATCCTAAATTTTATTTGGGGGAGCAGATTAACAGGATAATTCTAGTTGGAGATGTGAAGGAAGGATAGCTAACATGAGGATTTTTGAGAATAATGTGTATTTTATAATTATCACAATATTACGTACTTATGTGACGTTTTGTAAATAACTTTTGATGTATGGTTACGATATGATTTATGTGATGTGTTTTATTTTGGTGACGTTTTTGTTAGCAAGGAAAATTATTTTAAGATTTTATTTAAAGAAATCTAAATGAAGGGAAACATTTTCATACAATAATAATAATTGGAGAAAACGAAAATATTTTAGCAATGAAATTAGAGAGGCGTTACACCTCCCAGAAGACTACAATCTACCTTTCAAGTTGATGGCAGGTGCATATCGAAGGGAAGCAAAGGAAAGAATCATATCTATCTCCCACGTCGATCGCCAAGCTACGAAGGATTGAAGATATTGTCCCTTCATGATGGGTTCTCAGTTTTCTTCTCTGGTGACGGACGAAACAAAGTACTCTATCGTCTTAGACAGAAAAGACCATGCTTGGTCAGATATCTGGCTAAGGGAAAGGAAAAGAAGGTTTCGTCTGTAGTTGACCACTGCTCTAGAACCATCTTTGATGAAGACTCTTCCGTCTGTGGCAGAGTGTTCCCTGGTAGTGCATTTGTATATTCTCAAGAACAGCCACTACTTGAAGTATTTATACCAACCAAGTGGTATACTCATCAATGGGACCAGACCTTCTCTGCCTACCACACTACATCTGAAGAAGAAAAAGCCAGTGCTTATCATTGATGATAGTGAACCTTTTGTGGAACTACCTCAAACACCAATGATACAACTTGAAGATGTGGTGGAGGTTGCTGAAGCACATATTGAAGAAGCTGAGGAGTATAAGACTCTGAAGCGCAAATATGAGGCTTTGGAAGAAGATTGTGAGCACTTGAAAGCAAAAAACAGAGAACTTGAAGAAAATCATGTTTCTCTATCATCTCAAGTGCAGCAGCTTACAGACGTTGTCATGAGCCTGCTGAACAAAAAGCCAAAACCTTCTTCTTGATCAAAGTTTTGATGATCACAGCCCAAGGGGGAGAGAAAAGAAAGCATAATCCAAGGGGGAGAGCCTAATCCAAGGGAAAGAAGAAAGGAACAAGGGTAAGCATCGTCTTAGGGGGAGCAAGAGCGAGAAAGTACCGTCTTAGGGGGAGTAAGATTGTTGTAAAAATTTTTTTAGTATAGAATATACAATGTAATTTTATTTTTTCATTTGTTATCATATACATTGTAATTCGTTATTGTTTTCTGCTTTGAATACCATTGTAATAATCTGATTACATCACATTGATGTAACAAACATTTATAAAGAGGTATTTCTCAGAAAACATCGTCTTGATGTAAATCTGGCTTATAAAACTGTTGTTTCCGTCTAACCATGTCTTATGCAGAATTTCGTGGTATGGTCTGTAATCATCAAAAAGGGGGAGATTGTTAGATCAAGGAAGATTAACACCTCAAGATTTTGATTATTACAAGACAGACGAAAACAAGCTATTAAGACCTGCTAAGGCGAAACCAGCTCAGACGGAAGAGGACTCTTCAAAATGAAGATCTTGCGTCTGTCCAAAAGCCATCAGACGATACTGGCACATACGAAAGAAGACTACTCAAGTTGAAGACCTTCGTCTGTCCAAGAGTGAACCTTAAGACGAAAGGATGAGACGAAACAATTTCAACTGATTACACATTTTGTCTATCCAAAAGTGAAGTCAAGATTGGAGTCTCGCGCCAAGATTTAAAATCTAAAGGAGTCATCATGAGAAGAATCCAAGATCTGTATGGGGATTTGCGCTTTCACATCCAAAGTCAAAAAGGTCTCTACCTTTTTGTCACATCTCTGTACAAGTCAGTAAAAGGAACTAGCACGCAATTCGGTCCGAGATATCCGCTGCAACTCTCATCTATCAATCAAGGACAACTGACAACCTTTTTGGAAAGTTCTCAAGAAGATTTCCAACGACTCTCAACGGCATTCAAATGAGTCTAACGGCTATTTGAAGAAGATGCCTATAAAAGGACTTCACCACGACCAGAACAAGTTGGCGAATACGCTTATCATCTTCTATCTCTTAAGGATTTGCTCAAATCTGTGATTATGCTTTGTTGTAAACACCTCTCTGCGTAGAGGAAAGCTTTGTTTTTCAAAACATCTTTCAAAGTCCACTTGTGTGGCATTTTAGCCTGAGGAGGCTGTGTTCCAAAGAATACCTCTTGTAATAGCCTGAGGAGGCTGGGTTCAAAGAATACCTTGTTGGTTTAGCCTGAGAAGGCTGGGAGCAAAGAATATCTGTGTATAGCCAGAAGTGGCTGAGATCAAAGAATACTTGTAACCCTTTCACGGTTGGTAGTGAAAACTCAGCGGTTGCTGGGTAACTGGACATAGTCTTGAATAGACGAACCAGTATAAAAATAACTGTGTTTATTTTCTTTCGTCTGATCAACTAACAGGGGATAATCACACTATAACGTCTGTTCATTAAATCAATCTTTCAACATAAATTTTGTTTCGTCTGACCAGATTTGAACCCACAGACGAAAGGGAGTAATTTTTTTTTTAAACACAATATTCAACCCCCTTCTTGTGTGTTTTATCTTTTACAAATACCTCTTTAGGAGAATTGTTACATCAATGTGATGTAAACCATATACAATGTTACATGGTATACAGAAAACCAAAGCTCTAAGAATACATGTATAACGCTATATAAATAAAGAATCAATACAACATAGCAAAAAGAATACAAAAAAAAATAGAATGCTAACTCCCCCTTAGACGAAGGCTCCCCCTTAGCATAACACCCGCTTCTTCCTAAGATATTCTCCCCCTTGGGCTGAGAATCATCAAAAGCTCAATCAAGAAGAAGGCTTAGGCTTCTTTTGAACAAGACTCATAACGATCTCCTTCAGCTGCTGCATCTCAGATGTAAGAGAAGCTTGATTATCCTTAAGCTCTTTGATCTTTTGCTTCAGATGCTCGCAATTCTCTTCTAAGGCATCATATTTACGCTTTAGAGTATGATACTCATCAGCTTCCCTTGCTTCATCTTTAATAACTGTAACCTTTACCTTATCAGTGATCTCCACAAAAGGCGATTGAGGCTCTTCCACAATTGGATCAGACTCTTTTTCTTTGATGACCACAATTAAAGGCTCAAAAACTGGAGTTTGAGGTTCTTCAACTAATGGTACAGAGTCATCTTCAATGAGCACAATTAGAGTCCTCTTCAGAAGCAGAGTGAAAAGTGGAAGTGTGAGATACGCAATGAAGTCTCTTTCCCATTGCCAAGTAAACACTTTATTGGGTACAGAGAGCTCAAGATCTGGATGCTCCTGTGACGGATGTGTATAAGCAAAAGCTTCTCCAGGATACACCTTGCCACAGATTGTGGAATCTTCATCAAATGAAGTTCTAGAGCAGAAAGCAGAGGTGGCTTCATGATCTTCTATCATCCTTTGAATCTTAGAATTGATAGGTCTTGAGGCATTGGCTTGAATAGATTTGAGATGCAAGTATGCAGCAGACGGAAGTCTCTTAGGGATGTGCCTTGCAAACTTGAAGGTTTTGGAGACAGATGAAGTCTTCTTCTCCTTTCCTTTAGCCAAAAACTTGACAAAGCAAGGTCGTTTTCGGTCGAAAACGATGGAGAACTTGGTTTCGTTTGAAATGAGAGAAGAAAATTGAGATCCCACCATGAATGGACAGTCTCTCAACTCCTTCTTTGCTCTCGTTTCAATGTGATAGAAGGAAGTTGATCTAACTTTTTCTTCCCTTCTATAAGCATTGGCCATCAGTTTGAATGCCATATTGTAATCTTCAGGAAGAGCATGAGCAAACTCTTCGGGGTCTTCATATTCCTTGAGGAGGATGGAGTAGCGTGGACAAATTCCTGAACAATGTGGTATTGTCAAAGGAAGAACAATTCCAAGAGTATGTCCTAGACCTACATACTCTGTTTGGTTCATTGGAATTGTGAAAGGTACAGGATCATGACAATCAATAGCTTCTAGATGCCAATGAGAGCAATCTTTTGGCTCATAGATGGTGGAGCTGGTATCTCCATATTTGCAGTGGTGAAATGCAGGTGCATTGATTTCATGCTGAACCTTCCACTTGATGTTTTCTCTGAAAGGAATGTGGGGTTCATAGCCAAGAGCTGGTCCTTCAATCACCGACTCAGCTAGATGATCCTTGTACACGTTTATTTCTTCTAAACCCTTGATGTCTAAAGAGGCCAGTTTAACCCAAGGCAGACGCTTCAGCCATTCGCGTTGCTCTTTAGGAGTATAGATGAAATCTTCTTTGAAGTCCACTGGCTTCAGGGGTTTGTGATAAATGATGGGGTTGACAAATCTCCCAAGTTGAAATCCCTTTTTACCTCTGTACCGATAAGGATTCTTCAACTCAATATATGAAGTGTCCTTTATAAAGTAGTTTTCATCATCTGCTAAGTAACCATCTTTAACAGACTCAGACGATTCACCATCATCGGAGATATCTTCAAGTTTATCTCCAAGAATCCAGTCAGGCTTGACTGGTCTTTCAGCACAAGAGTTTTCAGCAAATCTTCTCATGACTAATTCGTTGATGAACGAATAGTCAGTCTTGTGCTTGGGTGGAAGATCTTCTAGATTTATGACTTCAGCGTGAGATCTCACCCATGATGCATCCACCCTTTTTATATCAACATGTTCTTCATCAGACGAAGAACATGTGTCCTCAATAATTATCACTTCAGACGGAATCTCCATCGTCTGTTGGTGGGATGCTTCTTCAGACGCAACAGGTATCGTCTGATCAAAGGCAACGTTGAGAGGAGACACAACAATAGGATCAGAAACAGTTATCCTATGTTTGTCTTGGAGTGTTGATGCAGAAACCTCCATAGTTGAAGCTTCTTCATTAAGCATAGTCTCTAATTCCTCTGCCAACTGAGCATTGTCCTTCTGGATCTGGGTAGTTTCTTCACTATTCATGCCCTCTGAAGTTGCTGGAGCAGACACAATTTCAGACGATCCAATGCCCTTAACGCTTTCGAGAAAGATTCTTTCTCTTTCAGCTTGAAGCAACATAGAGACCCTCATAGCCTCTTTTAGTTGTTTTGCTTCGTTTGTTTCTCCAATAACCACAGACGCAAGCTTTTGCTTCATTTTCTCTTTGCCTTTGGCAGCTTTTTGAAGAGCAACCTCTCTGGCTCTTGCTTTCTCTTCGACTGCTTTCTTCTGCTTTTCTTCGTCTGAAAGGATTTTAACAGACGATATACCCTTAGACGATATCATACACCCTTCATCTTCATTGGGGGATATCTTCTTCTCTTGCGTCTTAGTCGCAACATGTTTTATTCTGATAGTCCTCTTCTTCTTTCTAAGAGGCTTTTCTTGAGCATCTTCGAAAGGGACTTCAGATATGATCACAGATGGAAGAGAAATAGATGTTTGGGTCTGTGTTTGGGCTTGTGTTTGGGCTTGTGTTTGGTTGTGTGTTTGGGTTTGTGTTTGGGTTTTGGCGCATTTGTTGCGAGCTCTGTGAGGAGGATCTTTGGTGATGGGTGAAAGAGGAACTTGTTCTTCACTCGTATTGTGATGAAGAAAGCTAGGGCTCAGATGCATCTTGGCAAAGGTGCTTCCTTTGACCTCCTTTCCTTCTTCATGCCAAACAACACCAGTGGCATCAAAACCTTGGTTAATAATGATTTTGGAGAAGAGAGTGGCGTAGGGGATACTACTCTTCCTACGAATGTTCCTATTTCTCAACGCATTTATCCAATGGTCGAGAATGATGTGAGGGAGACTCATCCTTGCTTTTCTCAGACAGTAAAAGATGCAAAATCTGTCAGGAGTACTCACATTGTCTCGTGAGCCTGTTCTGGGTGTGAAGATGTTGTAGAGAAGGTTGTGGATGACTCTTCCTGTGGGATATAAATTCCCTGATCTCAGAAACTTGGGATCTTCGGGGTCGCAGACCTTTCCATAGAGAATCTTGTCTACATGCTCCTTAGATTCTAACCTCATCCAGTCAGCGATGTAAAAGCGCCCTTCGACTTTGCAACTCCCAGCTTCAACAATGGAGTCTATTGTGATAATATACTACTAGTTGTCAATGGTACCTACAATACCATCATCAAATTCCTTCGCGTCACTCCAGAACTCCGCGTAGGCCTCTATCAGCCATGGGCCTCTCATCTCCGCGAAATCCATCCTGCCATTGTGTATCAACATCTTTGATACCCTGTCAGAGATGTTTTCAATAGTGGTCCTTGAGATCCATTTGCTAGGCAAGAAGAGATCTTGCACAAAGAAGGTTGCTTCGGTTGCCTTGATATTCTTGGCGGCCATAGTTAAGTTTGAAAAGAGAGAGAAATTGTGTGAATAGAATACTCAGAGATAGTATGAATGCAGTAAAGAATAAAAGTGTGAACTTTAAGGGTATTTATAGTCAAAGACAAAAACGGTTGTAATTCATCAGACGAAAGAAGTTGAAACCGTCCCTGATTTGACGTGTCCCCATCATTGCCCTTTTAATGATTGATTTGACTTCTGCAATTCACAGTGCGTGCTCTTCAAAGTCCTAGAATAGTGCAATAAATGACAGACACATTTATTGTTGCCTTTAATTTGTCCCTGCACACTTAACTTTAAATTAATTAAATAATAACCTTGCGTCTGTTGAATTTTCTCATACTGATTCAACTTGATCAGACGCAATGTTTCGTCTTAACATGAAAAGATATACGAAGGAAATTTTTAAAATGTACAAACGAAATGAAATGTTCAGATGGAAAAACTTAATCAATTAAAGGGACAATTCCCAAATTTTCTTTAATAAAATTGAAGCGAGTTTCGTCTAAAGCTTTTGTAAAGATATCTGCCCATTGAAAATCAGTTTGAACAAACTGTATATCGAAAATACCTTTTTGAACATAATCTCTTATAAAATGAAATTTAATTTCAATATGTTTGGCTTATGAATGTTGAATAGGATTTTTGCTGAGATTAATTGCACTTGTGCTATCACAAAATACTGGTATTTGAGTTTCAAACCTGGAGTAATCCTCAAGTTGATGTTTTACCCAAAGTAGTTGTGAGCAACACCCATCCGCAACAATATATTCTGCTTCAGTGGTTGAGAATGCAATGGAGTTTTGCTTCTTGCTTGACCAAGAGATTAGTGATGAACCAAGAAATTGACATCCACCACTTGTGCTTTTTCTCTCCATTTTATCTCCAGCATAATCAGCATCACAATAACCACTTAGATTGAAATCACTACTTTTCTTATAAAATAGAGAGAGATTAGTGGTTCCAATAAGATATCTTAAAATGCGTTTAATAGCTTGTAAATGTGATTCTGTAGGATCAGATTGAAAACGTGCACATAGACAGACACTAAACATAATGTCAGGTCTACTAGCAGTGAGATAGAGAAGAGATCCAATCATACCTCTGTATACCGTCTGATCAATAGTCTTACCTGATTCGTCTTTGTTGAGACTGGCTCCAGACGAATGCATGGGAGTTTTCATTGGTTTGACATTTTCCATTTTGAATTTCTTTAGAAGTTTCTTAGTATACTTCTGTTGATAAATGTATATTCCTTGTTTAGTCTGTTTGATTTGAAGTCCTAGAAAAAACTTCAGTTCTCCCATCATGCTCATCTCGAACTCATCCTGCAATAACTTAGAAAAATCCTTGCACAAGGATTCGTTAGTTGCTCCAAAGACTATACCATCTACATATATTTGGAGAATAATAAAGTCTTTTGAAACATTTTTCTTGAAGAGAGTAGTATCAACCTTCCCTCTTGAAAAACCATTTTGAACAAGAAAGGAACTCAGTCTTTCGTACCAAGCTCGAGGAGTTTGTTTAAGACCGTATAATGCTTTCGTTAACTTAAAAACATGATCTGGTTGAGATGAACTCTCAAATTCAGGAGGTTGTTTTACATATACTTCTTCTTCAATAAAACCATTTAAAAAAACACTTTTTACGTCCATTTGATATAGGATGATATTCTTATGAGTAGCAAAGGCAAGTAAAATTCTAATGGCTTCTAATCTAGCTACAGGAGCGAAAGTTTCAGTGAAATCTATACCTTTCTGTTGATTATAGCCTTGAGCTACTAATCTTGCTTTGTTTCTTACCACTTTCCCGTCTTCATCAAGTTTATTTCTGAACACCCATCTCGTTCCAATGATGCTTTTGCTTCTTGGTTTTTCTACCAAAGTCCAAACATCATTTCTGGTAAACTGGTTTAGCTCTTCTTCCATAGATAAAATCTAGTCATTATCTTGTAGAGCTTCCTCAATATTCTTGGGCTCTATATTTGACACGAGAGCATAGCCAGACAATTCTTTTAGTCTTGATCTTGTTTGAACACCTTGATGTCTATCTCCAATGATAAGATCTTCTGTGTGGTTTGAGGCAAACTTCCACGTTCTTATTGGAGCTTGATCATCATGTTGGTGAGCATCAGACGAAGAGGGTTCGTCTGTACTTCTATCGTCTGCTCTTGTGTCAGTTCTTGCGTCTGACTAGGTTGACCATTTGAACTTGAGCTTTGACCAGAAGGGTTAATCTGCAAATTATCAAATAAATTTTCTAGGTCTGATATTTCCTTATTAGCCTTTGAGTTATCTTGAAATTTTACATGAATTGATTCCTCTACAACTTACGTCTTAGAGTTAAATACTTTATAGGCCTTAGACGTATTGGAATATCCAAGTAAGAATCCCTTCACCACTTTTGAATCAAACTTGCCAAGTTGATCTTTAGTGTTTAAGATGAAACATTCACATTCAAAAGGATGGAAGTATGAAATGTTGGGTCTTCTTCCTTTACATAGTTCATATGGAGTCTTAATCAATATTGGCCTTATCAATATTCTGTTTTGAATATAACAGGAAGTATTAATTGCTTCTGCCCAATAATATTTTGGAAGAGAGCTTTCATGCAACAAAGTTCTAGTCATTTCTTGTAAGGTACGATTTTTCCTTTCCACAACTCCATTTTGCTGAGGAGTTCTTGGAGATGAAAAATTGTGAAAGATATCATTTTCAAAATAGAAGGCATTGAACTCAGAATTTTTAAATTCTATTCCATGATCGCTCCTAACATACACAATACATATTCCTTTTTCTTTTTTAACACGTTTACAGAATATTTCAAAAACACTAAATGACTCGTGTTTATGTGCTAGGAAGTATACCCATGTGAATCTAGTATATCCACAATTACAAATCCATATCTCTTTCCTCCAAGACTTTCAGTCTGAGTAGGTCCAAAGAGATCAATATGTAACAGTTCTAGCGGTCTTGTCGTAGAAACAACATTTTTTGATTTAAAAGAAGCTTTGAGTTGTTTCCCATGCTGACAAGATTCACACAGATGATTGGATTTCCAAGATATTTTTGGCAAACCTTTTACAAGATCCTTTTTAAAAATTTTCGAAATATACTTGAGACTTAAATGTCCAAGCTTTTTGTGCCAAATATCTCGTTCATCATCTGCTGAAATCAAACATGTCACATTCTGATCACTAAGATCAGAAACACAAACCTCATAAAGATTATTCCTTCTTTTCCCAACAAACAGAATGAATTTGTCTATACATTCATCTGAGTTAAAAGCTACTTCATATCCACTGTCACAAAATTGACTTATGCTATGCAGATTGAAGTTAAGACCTTTAACATAAGACACATTTTGGATAAGAGGATTGAGTGTCTTACCAACAGTATCAGTGCCTAAGATTTTACCTTTCCCTGAACCATATGATACAGACCCTTTACTTGGTCTGAGATCTTGGAACATAGACAGGTCTCCCGTCATGTGTCATGAGCACCCACTGTCCAGGTACCAGCTTGAAGTCCTCTTTTTTCCTATTAAGGATGTCTACAACAGGAATAATAAGTGACTTTGATACCCAAATTTTTTTGGGTCCTTCTTTGTTAGTGAAAGAAGATTTCTTTTTGTTTAAGGTTCTTTTATCTTTTCTATAATTATTTGGAACCTTATTGTAATTTTTTATCTTCTTTTTATGAGCAAATGGAACAAAATTGTTTTTTTTTGTCTGACTCTTCAACATAACCAAGTCCACTCTTATCAGATGGAGACCTCCCATATTTTAAAATATTTTCTAGCATAGAGGTTCCCTTAGTGAACTTTGTTAAGTCTTTGAGTAAGGATTTATTTTCTTTCTTCAATCTTTCAATTTCAGAAATGAAATTATCCTTTTCAGAATCACATGATTTTTCATCTGATACTTCTTTTTGTAGTAACTCATTTTCAGTTCTCAAAGTAGCATTTTCTTCCAAGGTTTGTTTCAACTTGGCTTTGCATATTTTGTATTGCTTAGCAATAAAATGTGAGTTAGCCAAAAGTGTATCGTGTGAAATTTCTTCTGATTCTGACTCAGACTCATATGAAAAGGATGAAAAAGTTTCAGATTCAATTACCTCTGATGAGACGGTGTCTCCAGCCATGAGGCAGATATTTGCAGTTTCTTCTTCTTCAGTGGATTCCTCTGAGCTTTCGCTATCAAGGTCTTCCCAAGTCACTAAACTTTCCCTACCCTTGTCTTTGCGAGGATTCCATCTTCTCTTCAATCTTGGACACTCTGATCTCATGTGTGCAGGTTTTCTACATTCATAACAGATAACTTCTGAGCTCTCCTCCTTGCTTGAAGATTTTTTCGGGAACTTCCTTTCCTTCTTCTTAATGAAGCGTTGACCTCTCCCTTTTTTCATCATCATCTTCTTAAAGCGTCTGGCCATGAGAGAAATCTCATCATCAGACGATCTGTCAGACGAATCAAACTCAGTGGTGTCAGCTTTCAGAACTTTGTGCTTCTTCTTTCTTTCCTTCTTAGGAGTTTCGTCCTTCGGCATGTTGTTGACAGACGGAAGAGCTACGAGCTCTTGAACTTTGATCTTGTCTCTATTACACAGAAGTACCTCATGTACTCTCAAGGCTCCTATTAACTCATCAAGAGTTAATATTTTCATATCACGCCCAACTGAGATGGCAGTGGACACAACTTCCCATGGAGGAGGAAGACTATCCAATATCTTCATGTTGTTTTGGGCCTTGGTGAATGTAATGTCCAGCGCAGTGAGTCCATTCAATATCGTTTGGAATCTTCCAAACATCATGTCAATAGATTCTCCTTTCTTCATTGAGAACATCTCATATTCTATTTGAAGAGTGACAACTTTCCTCATACACACATCCTCAGTTCCTTCATAGGAAATCTTGAGGGCATCCCAAAGCTCTTTAGCTGTTTTGTAGGCACAAAATCTGTTGTATTCTGTCCTTGATAATGCACACATGATGACATATCTGGCTTTGTTGTTGAGTTCCATAAACGAGAATTCTTCGTTTCCCCATTCAACCTCGGGTTTGACAATAGGGATGTTTCCTTGAGTTGCGATGTTCCACAGTCTGTACTGAGTGGATTTGATGTACATTGTAACGCCCCGCCGTATTTCATTGCCAAAATATTTTCCTTTTCTTCATTTATTATTATTATTTGAAAATGTTTCCCTTGTTTTAGATTTCTTTAAATAAAATCTTAAAATAATTTCCCTTGCTAATAAAAACGTCACAAATATATATATATATATATATATATATATATATATATATATATATATATATATACACATCACATAGATCACTTCATAACCATACATCAAAAGTTATTTACAAAATGTCACAAAGGTACGTAATATTGTGATAATTAGAGTATACACATTATTCACAAAAATCCTCATGTTTAGTTATCCCTCCTTCACATCTCCAAATAGAATTATCCTGTTAATCTGCTCCCCCAAATAAAATTTAGGATCATCACAGGTGTCAAACCACAGACACAAACACGCAAGGGTAAGTTCCAAAAATCTTAAACAAAATACATATATAAAAATATTAATATAATACATATCATATAAAAATATTAATATGATACATATCATAATCAAATAAATAAAGGATGAATTATGACTTAAATGAAATTTCTATATGATGCATGTTCCAACCTCAACTCCAAAAATATGCAATGTGGTACCATCTCAGATAATACGACATCATCATCGTAAAACTTACCGACCAGTTGGGATTTCATAGTGGTGCACAGAATCTCATAAACAATCATGTGATCATCATGAATTAAATGAATTCTCACTATAAAAATCCCCCAAGTCTGGCATCCCACCTAGACGCACGGATTAAGTTATTATCTGCACCTCTAACCGAGGCCACCTCTTTTAAGGCATGCATGAATGAATGAAATCTTATCTCCCTTTCTAAAATCTCATTTAAAACAGCACCAACTTGTTAATATTACAAGTCCACAAAGTGCATAACATATGTAATTATTCACAGTCCCAATCATCATCGAAGTTTAAAGAAAAGATAAACAAACACAATCCAAGTTTATAATAAAGGTCATTCAAGTTCACAGCAAAGGTTATTCAAGTTCATAACAAAGGTCATTCAAATTTAAAGCATAAGAAAATGAACCGTTATAAACTTAAATTTTAACGTTTTTATTATTGGATTGCTTTTTAATTATTTTTAGTTATTGACCCATTCATTTTAGTAATTATTAACCATTGACTGAATGGTTTTAATGGTGAAATTAGCTTGAAACCATCATAATCATCCAAAATAAGTTTTCCAATTACTCTTTATAATTATTAGAAATTTTCATAAAATTAAATATTATATAGATAACTTAAAGTTATGAAATCAGTAAAGGTGGCAGAGCCTCCTAGTTAGATCTCATAATTTTAAGATCTCAAATTATTATATGTAGTATAAACAAATGAAAGCGGAAATATTTCAGTATAAATATATAAAGATGCGATATTATAGACAAAAGCTGGAATAGCTTAGTTGGTTAGAACATGATTGAAAACTTGAAGGTTTTGGGTTCATATGAATAGTAAAATACTATTCGTCTGATGCACTGTTCATATGAATAGTATTCGTCTGATGCACTATTCATATGAATAGTATTCGTCTGATGCACTGTTCATATAAATAGTATTCGTCTGATGCATTGTTCATATGAATAGTATTCGTCTGATGCACTGTTCATATGAATAGTATTCGTCTGATGCACTATTCATATGAATAGTAAATTTATAAGTAATAAATTTATAAGTTTCAAGTAAGGTGGCAGAGCCTCCTAGTTAGAATCTTATAAATTTATTCAACAATAAGTTCTCATATAAAGAATTTGAAAACTTCCCTTACCTTAACTTATCTTGATCTCTCTTTGGAATGCTTTGGAAGATCTTTTAAAGGTTGAAAGAAGGTTGATTCTATCTTCACACAAAGTTAAGTGAAGTGGTTTTGGTTAATTTAGAGAAATTTGGAATTTTGACAAAACAAGCTTATGGTTTTCGTAGATTGAAAAACAAGAAAAATTTGGTATTTTGTGAGAATGAACTTCAGCTGGAATGTGCATTTCAAGTGTTCTCAAATGTGCTATTTATAGACCAAAAAAAAAATATTAAAATATTATTTGTAACCAATTTGTATAGTTACTTTAAATAGTACTTAGAATTTTTTAATGAATGTCATTAATAATGTTCTTCACTTTTGACTTTTATTTATTCATTTCCAACCACCCCACTACTTGTTTCCAGCAGCCAGCAGTCCCATTACGTGAGTGGAAGGCCAATAATTGTCATTTGCTTTAAAATCTTTACAATTAAATAGTAAAATACTATTCATCTGATACTATTCATCTGATACTATTCATCTGATACTATTCATCTGATACTATTCGTCTGATACTATGAATAGTAAAATACTATTCGTCTGTTCATATGAATAGTAAAATATTATTCGTCTGTTCATATGAATAGTAAAATACTATTCATCTGTTCATATGAATAGTAAAATACTATTTGTCTGTTCATATGAATAGTAAAATAGTTAATATGCACATTTTTATAGAATTTTTATTAAATGTTTTAACTACATTTTTAATATACATAATTATTTATGAAAATTAATTTTGAGGGTATTACATACATCTCCATCCGATCAGCCCAGTAAGGATAATCATCACCAGAGAACGCCGGAGGCTTGTTCATGGATGACCCTCCAGACAAGAACGAAGGTCCTTATGACTCAATTCAGGATCTTTTCTTCTAGCAGTTGTAAAGCGCTCAACCCTTAGAGGTTGAGCTCTGATACCAAACTGTAAAAGATGGAACACAAGAAGGGGGGTTGAATTGTGTTAAAAAAAAAAATTATCCCTTTCGTCTGTGGGTTTAAATATGTTCAGACGAAACAATCTTAATCTTCAAAGGTTGTTTTTAATGACAGACGTTATAGTTTGATTATCCCCGTTAGTCAAAAACTTAGTGAAACAAATACACAAGTATTTTTATACTGGTTCGTCTATACAAGACTACGTCCAGTTACCCAGTAACAACTGAGTTTTCACTACCAACCGTGAAAGGGTTACAAGTATTATTTGCGCCCAACCACTTCTGGCTATTACACGATATTTTTTGAACATAGCCTTCGTAGGCTAAACAACAAGGGTATTCTTTGAACAACCAGCCTCCTCAGACTAAAGCACCACACAAGTGGATTTGAAAGAGTTCTTTTAAACAAGAAAGATTCGTCTTCACAAAGAGGGTTTTACAATGAAAAACAAAAGATACAGTGAGCGAAATCACAGTAGATTGAATACTAGAAGCGTGTTCGCCAACTGAACTTTGAATAAGTGAAGTCTTTAAATAGGCAACGTCTTCAGATATCCGTTAGACACAGAAGAATGCCGTTGAACATTTTCTCGAGAGCTTCCAAAAGGTGTCAGATAGTACTTGAGTGATTGATGGGTATGCAGCGGATTTAGACAGGTGCGCAGTACTTTTTTTCTGACAAGTACATAGACTTTGACAAAAAAGGAAAGACCTTTTTGAGTTACATGTGTAAGCGCGAATCCCCATACTGATCTTAGATGCATCTAATGAGTACTTCTTAAGATTTGAAATATTGGTGCGAGTGACTCATACTTTGCTTCATTTCTTGGATAGACGATAAACTTCTTCAGTCTAAGAGATTTCGTCTTATCCTATCATCTGATGACTTGACTTGAGACAGACGAATGACTTCAACTTTGAAGGGTCATCTTCCGTTTGTACTTGTTTCTTCTGACTTGCTTACTGATGTTCCGTCTGGGAAAGTTTCGTCTGTCTTGTAATAATCAAAACTTTAAATATGTTAATCATCTTGATCTAACATTTCTCTCTCTTTTCAAACTTATCAATGGCCGCCAAGAACATCAAAGCAACCGAAGCAACCTTCTTTGCGCAAGATCTCTTCTTGCCTAGCAAGTGAATTTCAAGGTCCACCATAGAAAGCATCTCTGACAGGGTATCAAAGATGTTAATACATAATGGCTGGATGGATTTCGCAGAGATGAGAGGTCCATGGTTGATGGAGGCCTACGCGGAGTTCTGGAGCGACGCAAAGGAGTTTGATGATGGTATTGTAGGTACCATTGACAACAAGGAGTATATTATCAGAATAGACTCCATTGTTGAAGCTGAGAGTTGCAAAGCCGAATGGCGCTTTTAAAGCGCTGACTGGATGAGGTTAGAATCTGAGGAGCATGTAGACAAGATTCTCTGTGGAAAGGTCTGCGATCCCGAAGATCCCAAGTTTCTGAGATCTGGAAATCTATATCCCACAGGAAGAGTCATCCACAACCTTCTCTACAACATCTTCACACCCAGAACAGGCTTACGAGACAATGTGAGTACTCGTGACAGATTTTGCATCTACTACTGTCTGAGGAAAGCAAGGATGAGTCTCCCCCACATCATTCTCGACCATTGGATAAATGCGTTGAAGAATAGGAACATTCGTAGGAAAAGTAGTATCCCCTACGTCACTCTCTTCTCCAAAATCATTATAAACCAAGGTTTTGATGCCACTGGTGTTGTTTGGCATGAAGAAGGAAAGCAGGTCAAAGGAAGCACCTTTGCTAAGATGCATCTGAGCCCTAGCTTTCTTCATCACAATACGAGTGAAGAATAAGTTCCTCTTTTGCCCATCACCAAAGATCCTCCTCACAGAGCTTGCATCAAACGCGCCAAAACCCAAACACAAACCCAAACATCTATTTTTCTTCCATCTGTGATCATATCTGAAGTCCCTTTTGAAGATGCTCAAGAAGAGCCTCTTAGAAAGAAGAAGGGGACTATCAGAATAAAGCATGTTGCGATTAAGACGCAAGAGAAGAAGATATCCCTCAATGAAGATGAAGGGGTTATGATATCTTCTAAGGGTGTATCATCTGTTAAAATCCTTTCAGACGAAGAAAAGCAGAAGAAAGTAGCCGAAGAGAAAGCAAGAGCTAGAGAGGTTGCTCTTCAAAAGGCTGCCAAAGGCAAAGAGAAAATGAAGCAGAAGCTTGCGTTTGTGGTTATTGGAGAAACAGACGAAGCAAAACAACTAAAAGAGGCTATGAAGGTCTCTATGTTGCTTCAAGCTGAAAGAGAAAGAATCTTTCTCGAAAGCATTAAGGGCATTGGATCATCTGAAGCTGCATCTGCTCCAGCAACTTTAGAGGGCATGAATAGTGAAGAAACTACCCAGATCCAGAAGGACAATGCTCAGTTGGCAGAGGAATTGGAGACTATGCTTAATGAAAAAGCTTCAACTATGGAGGTTTCTGCATCAACGCTGCCTATTGTTGTGTCTCCTCTCAATGCTGCCTTTGATCAGACGATACCTGCTGCGTCTGAAGAAGCATCCCACCTACAGACGATGGAGATTCTGTCTGAAGTGATAATCATTGAGGACACATGTTCTTCGTCTGATGAAGAGTATGTTGATATAAAGAGGGTGGATGCATCATGGGTGAGATCTCACGCTGAAGTCATAAATCTAGAAGATCTTCCACCCAAGCACAAGACTAACTATTCATTCCTTAACGAATTAGTCATGAGAAGATTTGCTGAAAACTCTTGTGCTGAAAGACCAGTCAAGCCTGACTGGGTTCTTGGAGATGAACTTGAAGATATCTCTGATGATGGTGAACCGTCTGAGTCTGCTAAAGATGGTTACTTAGCAGAAGATGAAGACTGCTTTATAAAGGACACTCCATATATTGAGTTGAAGAATCCTTATTGGTACAGAGGTAAAAAGAGATTTCAACTTGGGAGATTTGTCAACCCCATTATTTATCACAAACCCCTGAACCCAGTGGACTTCAAAGAAGATTTCATCTATACTCCTGAAGAGCAACGCGAATGGCTGAAACGTCTGCCTTGGGATAAACTGGCCTCTTTAGACATTAAGGGTTTAGAAGAAATAAACGTGTACAAGGATCATCTAGCTGAGTTGGTAATTGAAGGATCAGCTCTTGGCTATGAACCCCACATTCCTTTCAGAGAAAACATCAAGTGAAAGGTTCAGCATGAAATCAATGCACCTGCATTTCACCACTACAGATATGGAGATCCCAGCTCCACCATCTATGAGCCAAAAGATTGCTCTCATTGGCATCTGGACGCTATTGATCGCTATGATCCTGTACCCTTCACAATTCCAATGAACCAAACAGAGTATGTAGGTCTAGGACATACTCTTGGAATTGTTCTTCCTTGGACAATACCACATTGTTTAGGAATTTGCCCACGCTACTCCATCCTCCTTAAGGAATATGAAGACCCCGAAGAGTTTGTTCATGCTATTCCTGAAGGTTATAATATGGCTATGGCATTCAAACTGATGGCCAATGCTTATAGAAGGGAAGAAAAAGCTAGATCAACTTCCTTCTATCACATTGAAAGGAGAGCAAAAAATGAGTCGAGAGACTGTCCATTCATGGTGAGATCTCAATTTTCTTCTCTCATTTCAAACGAAACCAAGTTCTCCATCGTTTTAGACCGATAACAACCTTGCTTGGTCAAGTTTTTGGCTAAAGGAAAGGAGAAGAAGACACCGTCTATCTCCAAAACCTTCAATTTTGCAAGGCACATCCCCAAGAGACTTTCGTCTGCTGCATACTTGCATCTCAAATCTATTCAAGGCAATGCCTCAAGACCTATCAATCCTAAGATTCAAAGGATGATAGAAGATCATGAAGCCACCTCTGCTTTCTGCTCTGAAACTTCATTTGATGAAGATTCCACAATCTGTGGCAAGGTGTATCCTGGAGAAGCTTTTGCTTATACACATTCGTCACAGGAGCATCCAGATCTTGAGCTCTATGTACCCAGTAAAGTGTTTACTTGGCAATGGGAGAGAGACTTCACTGCGTATCTCACACTTCCACTTTTCACTCTACGTTTGAAGAGGACTCCAATTGTGCACATTGAAGATGACTCTGTACCATTAGTTGAAGAACCTCAAACTCCTGTTATTGAGCCTTTAACTGTGGTCATCAAAGAAGAAGAGTTTGATCCAATCGTGGAAGAGCCTCAATCGCCTTTTGTGGAGATCGCTGATAAGGTGAAAGTTACAGTTATTGAAGATGAAGCAGGGGACGTTGATGAGTATCATACTCTAAAGCATAAATATGATGCCTTAGAAGAGAATTGCAAGCATCTAAAGAAAAAGAACAAAGAGCTTGAGGATAATCAAGCCTCTCTTACATCTGAGATGCAGCAGCTGAAGGAAATCGTTATGAGCCTTGTTCAAAAGAAGCCTAAGCCTTCTTCTTGATTGAGCTTTTGACGATTCTCAGCCCAAGGGGAGAATATCTTAGGAAGAAGGGGGTGTTATGCTAAGGGGAAGCCTTCGTCTGAGGAGTCAAACATCGTCTGAGAGGGAGTTAGCAAAACGTCTGAGGGGGAGTTAGCATTCTATTTTTTTTTGTATTCTTTTTGCTATGTTGTATTGATTCTTTATTTATTTGCATAGCGTTATACATGTATTCTTAGAGCTTTGGTTTTCTGTATACCTTGTAACATTGTATATGGTTTAAATCACATTGATGTAACAATTCTTATAAAGAGGTATTGTTTTAGAAAACATCATCTTGATGTAAATCTGACTTGTGCTTAAACTGTGATCACTAACTTTGTCTTATTCAGATGCTTCCTTGAGAAAGTTATCAGTATGGTTTGTAATCATCAAAAAGGGGAAGATTGTTAGATCAAGATGATTAACATATTTAAAGTTTTGATTATTACAAGACAGACGAAACTTTTTCAGATGGAACATCAGCAAGGAAGTCAGACGAAACAAGTACAGACAGAAGATGACCCCTTAAAGTTGAAGTCATTCGTCTGTCTCAAGTCAAGTCATCAGACGATAGGATAAGACGAAATCTCTTAGACTGAAGAAGTTTATCGTCTGCCCAAGAAGTGAAGCAAAGTATGAGTCACTCGCGCAGAGATTTCAAATCTTAAGAAGTACTCATTAGAAGCATTCAAGATCAGTATGGGGATTCAAGCTTACATATGCAACTCGAAAAGGTCTTCACCTTTTTGTCAAAATCTCTGTACATGTCAGAAAAAGTACTACGCACGTTATCTAAATCCGCTTCACACGCCATCAATCACTCAAGTACTATTTGAAACCTTTTGGAAGCTCTCGAGGAAAATGTTCAACGACATTCTTCTGTGTCTAACGGATATCTGAAGACGTTGCCTACTTAAAGACTTCGCTTCTTCAAAGTTCAGTTGGCGAACACGCTTCTAGTATTCAATCTACTGTGATTTCGCTCACTGTATCTTTTGCACTTCATTGTAAAACCCTCTTTGCGAAGAGGAAACTTTCTTTTCAAAGAACTCTTTCAAATCCACTTGAGTGGTGTTTTAGCCTGAGGAGGCTGGTTGTTCAAAGAATACCTAAATTGTTTAGTCTGCGAAGGCTGTGTTCAAAGAATATCGTGTAATAGCCAGAAGTGGCTGGACGCAAATAATACTTGTAACCATTTCACGGTTTGTAGTGAAAACTCAGTGGTTGCTGGGTAACTAGACGTAGTCTTGTATAGACGAACCAGTATAAAAATACTTGTGTATTTATCTTCTTAAGTGTTTGACTAACAGGGATAATCAAATTATAACGTATGTTCATTAAAATCAATCTTCGAAAGATTAAGACTGTTTCGTCTGAACCCCTTTAAACTCACAGATGAAAGGAACAATTTTTTTTAATGTAACACAATTCAACCCCCCTTCTTGTGTTCTATCTTTTACAAGAGGATTGAAGATCAATTAAGATCAATCACTCATAAAATCACACTAATTAGCGTTGTGAGAAATGGAAGGAAACAATTTTGAACAATTATGATTTCTAAAAAATAAGGATGAATCTCGAGTTCAAAAAATAAACTAATTAAATATTTCCCTTTCTCCTCTTGCTTTCACTCTCTCAATTTATTGTGTTTTCATGTTGAATCCTCAACTTTTTTATGGGTTTAGCCTTAAACACAAATTTGGAGTGGTTTTTTATGTTCATTTTGTTATGTCCAAATGTTATGCTATATTCTTTGTTTTTAGGTTATTTGCTTTGGTTGTTTTGTTTAGATTGTTGTTGTTGTTTAGTCCTTGTTAGGTGAGGGGAGGTGGTGACGTCACGTGAGAGACTAACATGAGAAGAAGAGTTATGTGAGGATATATATATATATATATATATATATATATATATATATATATATATATATATATATATATATATATATATAAATTTTAATTCTCTTAAATTTATTTTAATTTCAAACCAAAAATATATATTATTGTGTGATTAATAGACTTGTGTCTAATTATTTTTATAAAAAAAAAGTAAAATTGAAAAAAAAAAAAGTAAATTTTAGTCCTTCCTTATCTTTCTAGCTCCGTTATTGATTGTGCTTATGTTTATTTTATTATGTCACGTACTTATTTTATTTTATTTATTATACTTATAAGTGATGAATTGTTTTATTTATTATTTAATTTGCCTTACACATTTCATAATTATTTGGTGAAGATATTTTTGTTTATCCTTTGACTTGCCTTAATCTATTGCTTTTTCATTAAGATATTTAACCTTTTTTTTCTATTTTTTTTATTAGAACTGAGCTAATTTAAGGTCCAACATTTCATTTTTTTTCTAAATTAAATAAATAATATTAATAAATAAAAACACAAACGTTCTGACCAAAGAATTACGAAGCTTGACTTTTCCAATAAACATGAGGATATACAAAAGTATGATCCTACTCACCGGTCTCAAGAAAAATAAAAATTGTAACCCTTTCTTTTTAAATAATTTCTTTATTTTTCTTATTAAATAAGTGTCTCACTTTCTATGGGAAAAAATAAGTATTTTTAAATATCAAGATTTATTTAAAGGTAATTGTTTATCCTTGTATTAAACATTTTGGGTGCTAATATTTTTCCGTGCTTAACCAACTCGTGAACCTACTTCTTTACTTTCATTAATCATCCTTTTTTTTATATTTTCTAAAAATATGGGTGGTGACTCCTCTATGTATATTTTACAATGTTGAGTATTCATCTAATCATAATTTAGGTTGTGACACTAACAAAAAGGGTTAATAAATCTTTGGTGAAAATCATTGTAAAACAATTTTTGAAAATTTGAGTGTAAATAATCAGACATAGACTTTGTCCCTCTTATAAGCTTGCAAAATTTCCTTAGTTTAACACATTCAGCTCCCTTGTTATGTCTGTCTTTACACCGTCTATTGTTGTAAGAACTTTTGTGGTCATCAAATGAATCTAAAATGATTGATTTTAGTGTCGGACACAATTACTTCTAGACTTCTCTAAGACACTTCATCTAGAATATACTTTCTAGTCTCTTCTAACACAATTTCCTCACATGACATATCCTTACAGGTGAGGTCATGATTAGGTAATGATGTGTAAAGTAAGAAAATAAAATAAGTTCTATATTACAAAAACTATGAATTAATTGTTAGATATATTAATATATACTTTAAATTAGATGGTTCAATGATTTTATTAAAATCTTATTTTTTTCCTTCTCATTCACAAATTACTACTACCTTAAAGGTTCAGCCCTACCTTTCCCCTAAACCCTATTTCTTCCTAATATAATCTTGTACTGTATACTTGCTCGACCACTACTCTAACTTGACTACAATACATCATAACTTATTCCATATATTTAGAATTTGTTTTTTCAGATAGAATCTTTTAAATTTGTTACGAATCTTAAGTGGAGAAGGTTAAACTCTCGCATTTAGTACAATAAATTTAAAAAACACTCTTATTTCAATATAATTTTTTAATTTAAATTTTCTCTAAAAACTTTCTACGAGAGAAGTTTAAATTTAAAATTCTTGCGAAAGGAAGAAGTTTATTTTAATAACTCTTGAGAAATTTTAGACATATTAAACATATTTATTTCATTACTAGAAAATTTGATTACTAGAAAATTTGATTATTGAGAACTTAATTTTCAATAGATATAATTTTCGAGATTTAATAAGATGATCCAAACACCAAACATTTCCTTCGTTGCAACCTAAGTAGAGCACCTCACGTAGTTTTAATTCAGATTTTCTCGTACTTTTAAAATTTTTAAATTTCATTTATTACTTAATAAAATCTACTAATGAATTTATAATTTTTAATAACTAATCAATAATAATAATAATAATAATAATAATAATAATAATAATAATAATAATAATAATAATAATAGAAAGAGCTATAGGTATAGCTAAAAAAACTATTCATGAACCTACTACATCAAACTGGGCCTAACATCGGGCCGAGAAAGGTCCCAAAGTGGCTATGGATAGTACCAAAAACCAAAAAAAAAACGCTGAGGGCACTAAAGTAAACTAATTAACTAACTCCCTCCCTCCGTCTAAAACTAACAAAACCCTCGACCCTAAAACTTAAACCTCGTGCCTCAGTTCTTCTGCGTTTCCTTTGTGGCGAACCATGGATCCTCCAAGGAAGAAGAAGAAAGGACGATACGGCGTCGCAGAACTGAAAACCCTAGGCAAGGAGCTTCTCTCTTCAGCATCACATATCAACAACCTCCCTCTTCTTCTCACCTTCGTTTCTCCTTCTTCACCTCCTCACTACGTTCTCGAATCTCTCCTCTCACTCCACTCCTTCTTCCTCCCTCTCCTCCCCAAACTACCTTCCTCTTCCTCCGCCGCCGCCTCCGCTGTCGAGGCTCCCTCCGGCGATGACAAATCCGAACTCATCTACCTCGCCTGGCTCCGCTCCAAGTTCGACGAGTTCCTTAAATCCCTCATTGACGTTCTCGTGTCGCCGCAGTCCGATGAGACGCTCAAGGAGGTCGTGCTCGACACGCTGATGGAGTTCGTGAAAGTCGCCAATGGCGGCGCCTTTCACTCTTCTCTGTATCATAAACTTCTTCATAGTATTGTACGTTATGCCAGCTTTATTCATAATTGTTGTTGTCGTTGATATCTTGACCTAATTTATTTGATGTTTGGTTTGATTCTATCAGGCTCACTCTACTAGTTCCGCTACATTTTTGGTGGATGTACTAGAATCGAAGTATTTCAAGTATATCGATGTCCGGTATGGTTATTATTTCGCTATTGGGCCATTTTCCACAATCTGCCATTGATAGCACTGTTTAGCGCAGAGCTCATGTTGGTTATGGAGTTTAGCTAGGTTACTGAATTGTTAAGTTACTTTGTGCAGCTATTTTACATTTATAAGCCTTAAAAAGCTCGCTAGTACTTTGGAGGAAAAAGATGTCTCAGGTATGTTTCTAGACTTTCTTTTCCCCTAGCGTTCTGTTTTTTAATGTGCAAAATTTGGAACAGGAGATTTGTGTGTTGTTTTCTGAATTTCCAACTATTTGAATGTTCACCATTGGGTAATTTGTTTGCTTATCCATGTCAGATGATAAAATTGCAAATTCAGATGGAACTAGTGCAAGTCAATTGAACTCAAAGTTAGTAAGATCTATAGTTACTGCTTTGAAGTTACTTCTACTCTTTTCTATTTTCTTCCTTTGTCAGGAGATGTTTGTGGATCACTGTAGCTGGTCTAGCTATCATTGATGTTAAATGATTATTTTCTTTTGTCATAAACTGTGCTTACAACATGCTATAGGCTATAGATTTAGTTTTGCAGTTCAATGCTGTCTAGTGCAATTTTTAAGTTGTATTTTTCTGAATTCTGCCAGGGAGACTTGGTCCAAGTTATGAAATTAGGAAATGAATAATTACCTTGAATAGCCAAATACTGATTTAGCGCTGTTGATAACTTGAAAATGTACTCTTTTTCAGTGTGGAATGTGTCATCCACAACATGTATTACACTATATCACATGTTCCCCCTCTTCAAGGCTCGGATAATACTTCTGATTTTGAAATGTGGAGCAGCTCAGGTGACTGTTTGCTCATTTACTTGTTAGGCATTTTGATTTTTTCAAAGCTATGTACCATAATGAAGATCTTTACTTTGATCCTTTTGAGCTCTACATATATGATGCACTATTTAGTGCTTTCTCGCCCCCACCCTTCAATACTATGTATTAGATTAAGAAACTATTGAAGTATGCCTGTGTATTTGTAATGTTGGATGTTTTGTCCATAGAAAGTGACCATAAGCAGCTTTCTACAGATGTGGATGCTGATGATAAGCCGTCGAAGTCCCAGAAGCGAAACAAAAATGTCAGTTATTATGCCATACTCATTGCTAAGTTAATTGTTATTTGCCATTATGATTTTCTATTACTGAGGATCTCTTATCTCTCAATTTTCTAGTTGTCTTCTGACCTTCATTTTCATGAATTTATGCATTGAAGAGCCTTCTCATTTAATTTTATTTTTCCTTTTTATGATTGTTTGTTTACTTTTTCATTTTTTACTGCCTACTTTATTTTCATTGTTATATGTGTAGGTATTATCTGCAGCCAAAATTGCCAAGAAGATGAAGTTAAAGTTTACTAAGGCATGGATTTCATATCTTAGATTGCCACTTCCACTTGATGTTTACAAAGAGGTAATTTACAAGTGTTTGCTTTTGAAATTGTGGGATTGTATTTTTAATACAGATCATATGATCCTGCAAGAAATACAATTTACATTTGTGATGATGTCTGTGAAAAATTATCTTTAAATCACAACCAACACTTATAATCATGCCATGGGCTGATAATAGCTTGTTGTTATCCCTATTTTCAAAACACAGGCCTTCAATGAAGGTAAGTACTACTTCATACATGTGATGGACACTCAGAGTCTAGGAGCATATAGAAGGAACAACCTTGATGATAAAAGAATATCGTTATTTGTGTGTAACTTTGGTTATTTGTTTTTGTTAGCATGTCTCATATTTGCTAGAAATATGGTTAAAACATGGTAAATTACTTACCTAATCTATTTTACACTAATTTCATTTTAGCCTTTTAGGTATGTAGAATATGAAAGGTGAATGGCAATGTTTATAGTGGTGGTTGTATATGTGGCATTCTTGTTTATATGCCTTGTTTTATATGAATGCAAGTTATGAAACTGCATTAATATACATTTATACTTCTCCATTAATTTTTTTCCTTCTGATTTTCTGAGCTTGGATTTTTTAATTAACAGGTTCTTGTTAATCTTCATCAAGCAGTTATTCCTCATCTGTCTAATCCCATCATGTTATGGTAGACATCTATGTTACACAAAGTTGGCAATTTAGTATGATAACTAGATGTTGAATCTGACATCATGTTACTTTATTGTGTGCAGTGATTTCTTAACGAGATCATATGATGTTGGTGGTGTGGTCAGTGTGATGGCTCTTAGCAGCCTTTTTGTCCTAATGACCCAGTATGGATTGGAATACCCAAATTTCTATGAAAAACTATATGCCCTCTTAGTTCCATCTACTTTCATGGCAAAACATAGATCAAGGTTTTTCCAGGTGAATCTTCATTCATATTTTCTGCCATTTATTACTAGTAAAAATAACAAAAGGGGAATTCTGAATTAAAAATAGATAAATAAATAATGCTTTCTACTAAGTTGTGTGAAGAACATAGTAATGACTAATGATCTATTAAATTGTTATATTTTAATTGTTAATTTTCTATGCTTTCCAACTTGGATAATAGGGATTAAATGAGTTAGCAAACCAAATTTGTAGATATTTTATACTTCAATATATCATTGGGTCTTGTATTTCTTTTTTTACGTAATGTGATCCTGTCCAATTATGAGGATTAGTGCTGTGAATTGCTCTGCTTGTTTTCATGTGTACTTCAAGTGTAAAAAGTTTAGGAGTTTCATGTAGCATAATAAATATATTTATTCTATTTCAATGTATTTTTTCATTTTTATTTGTTTTTTATTATATGGGTGGGTAGCAGGGGGAGAAATAAATTCTATTGAGAAACAAAGAATAACAGCATACAATGTACAGGGTTTAATGGATCCTCCTAAGCAACACAGAAATACCAATGTCAAACAGAATGCTGACTAAAACTATACTGTACACCTTCTAATCACTTTGTTGTATAACAATAAACCTATAACACTTCTCTGACTAGGGTCTCTGAAGAATAAGCAAATCCCAATAGTTTATACTATTTACTTATGTGAAATGAAACTGCCAAATGTTCACACTTATGGTAATAAGCCCCACATAGCCAGACACTGTGATAAGATAACTCCTATTCTACATAGGGTAGAATCCTTGAATGACAAATAATCTCAAACTGAACCGGCATATCAAAATTAAAATCCATTCTACTTACCCATTTTACATTTTACTCTGCACATCAGATGAGGAACTCTTCGAAAAATAATCATTAGGTTAGCATCATTAATTTTATAAAAACAACTCTGTACATAATATAGGAAAATCCTGTGCCTGTGCTGCTTGCTTATGATCTACAATTTCCTAATTGCAGCTTCTTGATTCTTGCCTCAAGTCACCTCTTCTTCCAGCTTATCTGGCTGCTTCCTTTGCAAAGAAATTGAGTAGGTTATTGCTTTCAGTTCCTCCTTCTGGGGCATTAGTTATTACGGCTCTGATTCACAATATTTTGCGTAGGCATCCTTCAATCAACTGTTTGGTGCATCGGGTAAAGACAATTTCCTTTCATCTATTTTTTTTTTTTTTTCACTTTCTCCTTTGGTTGTGTTTCTCATGTCAAATTTAATCTGTTCCTCTCGGAAAATTGGTGTTGGAGTGTTGAGAAATATTGCTTTCTTTCTGTTTTGATTGGACTGATAATTTCTGATATATGATCAGGAAGATGATGTTGATGAAGGAAAAGGTGATCATAAAACAGATGAAGGGAAAGGTGATCACAGAACAGATGGAGCAATGGCTGCTAACTCTGATAATGCCAAGACTGGTGCCATACCCTGTGTAAAATCAGGCATTGACCATTTTAAAAGCAGTGAAGCTGATCCTAAGAAGTCGGGTGCCATGAGTAAGTATTTTCTTTATCTAATGCCCAATCTAACCTGAGTCTATTTGCTTCCCCGAACCCGAGTTTGTGAATACTGGAAAACTGCACAATTGTTTTACCTCTTATTGTGTAAATTGTTCACACCACACTTACACACCTCCCATTCCCTCATTTTCAGTAGCTTGAACTTTTAAGTTTGAATTGTCAACTTAAGTCAATGTTGTACTTCTCTTATCAACATTCTATTACCACAATTTTCTTCTTAGTTAACCAAGAAAAAGTCTGGGCAGGTCTGATTTTTGACTTGCATAAATTTTTACATTTATACATTGATATTTTTATGAGCCTAAATACATATATAATATATTATTGTTTAAGTTTGGTCAGCAATAGGTCTGAGTTCTGTGTATTATGTTAGGGAAGAATTGCTATTTGCCCGTCACGGGGTTGGACCAATTGTACTATCCACATGACTATTCTACATTGGATCCCATATTTTTAATAAGTATTTAAGGAAATAAATCAACTAGTCTACTTTTTCTTGGTGGTAGAGTTACCTCTTTTTCCTTTATTTTTTTCCCTGGTCTGTATTTTTATTTTGCTGATGAATATCTCTTGGAGCAGGGAGTTCTCTTTGGGAAATTGATACTATTCTTCACCACTACTGTCCTCCCGTCTCACGGCAAGTGTTTTGACCTTGTTGCTTTACTCCTACTTTTCTTTTTCTCTATCCCCAAATTTATTTCAACTTTCATATTTGGATTTTGACATACTAACTTAAAGGTTACGTGCATTGCTTGTTCTTTTAGGTTTGCTTTGTCTCTTGGGAATGATTTGACAGTCAGGGCCAAAACAAGCGAAGTTAATGTTGGTGATTTTAGTGCGGGTTCATATGCAACAATCCTTGGAGCAGAGGTGATATAATAATTTCTATATTTTTCTTCGCTTCTCGTGATGTGCTTATGTTGCTTGAATTATCTGAGAAAAATGTGCATGTTGCTCACTGTTTTGTATCGTCTACTGACAACTTGCAACATTTCAGCTATCACGGAGGGTAAAGCAGGTTCCCCTAGCATTCTACAAAGCAACTCCTTCCTCTTTGTTTTCAGAGACTGATTTTGCTGGTTGGAGATTTGAAGAGTTTTCAGAGACTGATATTTAGTAAATGGAATTGTTTGATTTGGCAGTCAGCAGATAATTTTACTCACATCTTTTATTGCAGTGTATTAATTCTTAGAACCAATCATAGTGTATGGGATGAATTGAATTGAGATTTTAAAAACTCATTTTAGCATCAAAAGTTTTGTAGATTTTAGAAGATTACGTGAGAATTTAATAGTTTATAAGAATTTTTTTAAAAAGATTTTGGTGATAAAATTTTAATATATTTAGATCATAAGAATTTACAAGTGAGAGAATTTTGTCTTATGGCAACAACTGCTGGTGCATTCAAGTGAACTGCAGCCATTCGATTCTATAAACCTCTCTGATCTTGCCATGTGCCCTACACATGAATGTAGTGATATTATGTGTTATTCTTAAAGTTGAGAGCTTCTAAGTGCAACCAAAATATTGGCCATAAGTCAGGTCTCAAAACTTGTAGAGATAACCCAGATCTTTTATACATAATGGTGACTCCGGATAGAGTTTCTTTAGTTTATTTGATTTAGTGGAAGGACCAGTCAATTTATTGACAAAAGTAGACTTCTGAAACAAATTTATTCATACTTTTATAAGTTTTTTTTTATCAATACCACTAAGTCAATATTTTCTAAACATTCTTTCACTTGTCATTTCCGTTTTTGCGATTAACATTATGAATTATATGAGAAAAACATTGAATTTTGATTGAATAACGTGATGTCAACAAAATTTATCTTTAATGATAAAATTTTGGATCAAAATTTTTGGAGAAATATTTAATATAATCATGGTACTGTCACTCAATGAGTATCAATTCCAATGTTTTTAGCTATTAGAGAACCAACAAACATCTAATACACACAGAAAATTTATAAGTCAAAATTTCTTATATATTTTTTCTAAGGCGATGAATACCAACAAACATCTAACTTCAAAATTATATATTTTTAAATTTTATATTTCCTAAATTAAAAATTTATATATCTTTAGAAAATTAACTGTCTTTAAATTATATATTCTTTAATTAATATATTCAGGTGATTATATATTAATTGTTACAATGGTCACACTTTCTCTCTTTTTGTTTTTTTAACTTGCAAGTTGTTACCTTCTAAAAGTAGCCTATTAGTGCAAATGGAACTTATATCGGTCAAGTAGCCCAAAAGTAGGGAAAGTGTGTTTTTTTTTAAATTTATTTACCTAAATAAGGTGATTCGAAAGATAATTATGTGGATATGTTTTGACACTTTGAATGCGCAGGTTGAGGTAAATAATAATAATAATAATAATAATAATAAGAATAATAAGAATAAGAATAATAATAATAAGAACAATAAGAATAATAATAATAAGAACAATAATAATAATAATAATAATAATAATAATAACAATAATAATAATAATAACAATAATAATAATAACAATAAGAATAATAATAATAATAATAATAATAAAAATAATAATAACAAGAATAAAAATAATAAGAACAATAATAATAAGAATAATAAGAACAATAATAAGAATAATAATAATAATAATAACAATAATAATAATAATAATAATAATAATAATAATAATAAGAACAAGAATAAGAATAATAATAATAATAAAAAAAAATCTAACTATTCTTAATCAAACAACCACCTCCCCTAGTCGAATATATCTAGGTACAATAACTCATATAAAACCTGTTATTTCCTTTTCTTTCCGAAAAAATAAAATAAAATTTGATGAGTGCCATCTTCTAAAATTTCCTTGAGCAATATGTGGATAATGAGCACTTATTTTTTATTTATTTTTTCAATATGTGGATAAACACATTATCTTAGTCTTAGCCTCATAGTTCAAGACCAACATGTTATATATTATATTTTAATACTTGAAAGTAATAAAATTTAAATAAAAATATAAAAAGAAAAGAACTGGGCAACACTTATGAAGCATGTCTAGTAACTTCAATTCATATTTTGAGTCTTGAATTGCAACAGACAGAAACACTAGAATACTCCAATCTCTTATCTTATGGTCTCTATTACACCATTCTCAGATTTTGTTGGCATTCAAGGGACCACACCCTCACTTTGTGGCTCTCATTTCTCTTCTCTTCTTTCTATGGTTTCCTTCACTCCCCAGTCTCTATCACTCTGATTCATATATCATATCATACACCTTAACCCACTCCTTTGTCTTTCTTCTACAAGTAAGTTACTACCTTTTCACTCTCCTTCAACCATTTTTCATCAATTGGGTACTCCCATTTACTGTTTCTCTCTCTCGGATGCTTTGCTCTATGTTTTAACTTTTAAGGGCATCGTACTATGTTGCGCAAGTCCGATGCTGTCGGAAATTTCACTTTTTTTCGTGGTCTTATCTGATTTTTTGATTTAGTATGGTTATGTTCCTCTTGCAATTGTGAAAATTGTTGGTGTGTCAATTTGGGGTCGATTTAATTCTCTATTCTGGAATTCGTTTTATGGAAAAAAAATGGTAATTTGATATGTATATGTAGTTTGAACTTCAAATTTGAAGTCTTTATAATCTGGGCAGTGTTTATGTTGTTCAACATGGAAAGGGGTGAATAGCATTTGGATCTGCTTCATGGTTTTACTAATCAGTTTACTTCATTTGACCAATGAGTAATGACAATCCATCCTTTTATAGAAACAACGGCAAAAAAAAAATTAAAAATAGAAAAGTTCACTCAACTAATGGTTTAGGACCTTGTATAGTTGTATTTCAAATATTTGAGTTTTCTTCCCTACTTTAAGTATTTAAGTGTTTGAAATCAAAATAATGGATATTGTGATCAGAACCAAGGTACTTTCAGTATGCTGCTTTGAAACAAGATAATTGATTTGTGTGGAATTTTGAGAATTGATGGCTAATTAAGCCCTGTGACTTTATTATGTGATATCTGAAATGACCCATCCAAGAAGTAGATTTGCAGATTTTTTCTGAAGAATAACCTAAGAAAGCATTGCTTACTGTTGACTACTTTCTGGAACTTGAATGTCCAAAGTTCATTGCATTCCTCTACAAAATGATATAGACTTCACTAATACTTTAACCTGTGCAACTTACTTTCAAAAGAATATGTATGAAGCTGTTTATTTATACCTATCTTGATTTTTATCAAATGATGATGATGATCTAGTCATGTCATTATTAACATTGAAGGAATTCTGCTTATATTGTCAATCAATCCTCAAATTGTATTTTTCAGAGCACAGATCATATCTTGTAATATGAGTGCTGTAGAATGGAAATTGTGGACAGAAAGTTGTAAAGTTCGTCACTCGAGTGTAAATTCTTTGACTTAATTCTCTTTTTGTTGTTTTGCTACAGAATTGAGATATTTCAAGTGAAATGAAGATCAGGCCTACCTCATTCTTCTCTTGACCTTTCTGATGGCTCTTGCTGCAAACAGAGTTTCAAGCAGTCCTATTGTGACTAATAGAACATCTCTCTGTAGATCACATGTAAAACATTATTTTTATTCGTCAACAAGGATCAATAGAATACAGTTGTCAAGACATGGACTGGAACATGAACATCTGAACCATAGATGTCTCCTCACAGAGAGATCAACCTTATCCAATGACTTGTTTAGGTTCGTTAACAGAAAATCAGTTGGTTTGATTTCCAAGAAATCTTCTACCTCATGTAAATCGACAGGAGCAAATAATATGGAAGAAAAAGAATGCATTACAACTTATGATGACGTTTCCGATTTAACTAGGTAAGAGATTTAAATATAGATGGTAATCCATCTGGTACAATTTTTTTCTGCTGTTTTCTAATTCTGAACCTGTGCCTCTTAAAAGATGTCTTTCAGTTGCCAATTTTAGTGTATGTCAAACTAGCATGTATCTTTCTCATCCTTTTGACTGTGACTTTGAGGATTCAAACTTACATATTAGAGATCCTTTCATACGTACAGGGTACATCCCAATGATGAGAAAAATGATAACACTCTTGTTGTTCATGGCTTGGCTGAAGCTTGTAGATTTGTTTGCAACGATGCAAAGTTTCTGTCACGGTACTGCCAGTAAACTGGTTTTGATCTTATACAAGCAATACTATTTTTTTTTTTAAATGTGCTTCCACTACTGTTAAACACAGTCCACTCTTTTTGAACTGCGATGAATCCTTTAGTTGGAGAAATAATTGGTTATAACTATCCAATCAATTACTCAATAAACCATGTTTCAACTGGTCTAGTTATTTTAGTAATCATGACAAGAGGAATTGTAACATGGAATAGCTCTACTGGCTTACATATCAGTTCTCACATCATTGCCAATTCATTTCATGTAATTGTATATTTTACACCATTAAATATAAATGAAATTGTCTTGATGCAAAGAATAACTGTTAATTATTTGTTTCTTCAGTGGCATAATGAGGCTGGATGCTCGTGCTCGCCAAGATGTTGCTTTTCTTGGGACTGAATTTCTGAAACTTGATGGTTAGCTCAGTTACTTGAAATACTGTATCATTGTACTTTAACTTTTTATCTCACTTATTCCATCCAATTAAATGATTATTTTTGTTAGAAATAATAATTTTCCAAATATCTACACTACAAGTCATTTGCATTTCTTACACAAGGACAGGATATCCTCCCATTTCTCCCTGTCCTTCCCCTCTGCCCAACAAAAAGAAAGGAAGAGACAAAGATGTCAAATGATAAACCAGCATCTGTAATTCAAAAGGCTATGTTATTCCATCATAGTGAATTGATGATTACTTATTGTAATTCTCCTTTTCCTACATATGTGTTGAATTTCTCTGCCCATGACTTCCTTTTTCTAAAGGGGAGGGTTCAAGAGATGCACCTTTGTGGATCATTTATTCATAATAATATGTCAACCTACACTTACTTTTCTATCAAAAAAAAAAAAAAACTCACATTTAATTTTGTTTTGGTGTATAGCTCGGGCAAGAGAGGATACAGAGAAAATTGACCGGGATGTCAAGGAAAAAGCTAGCCGACTTAGTCATATTGCTACTGTCTGTATCATCTAGATCTTTAAATTTTCTTGTTGAAGATGAAGAGTGCACACTGGTGATAAAATAATTTTTTTTTTTAATTTTATTTTGTAATACATGCTCCACAGATATTGAAGGATAAAGCTCAGTCCAGATTGAAAAATGCTGCTGATGAGCATTGGAGTGATGGGGCCTTGGAGGTAACTCTGTTCATATAATCTTTTAATTTTTATCTAGAAGATGCTATTTGTGATTAGTTTGATATAAAATCAACAGTGATAAATTTCGCATCATGTGATATTTGTCTTTTATATTTGCTTGGCCTATCATTATTTATTTTGGTCGAATTAGACAAGATAGGATTAAGAATAAATGTATTAGGGAGAAAGTTAGGATAGAACCTATTGTAGAAAAAAATAGTAGAAGCATGTTCAGAAAAGACCGGTATAAGTGCTAGTCATGAGAGCAGATTAGATGGAAGGTATAGCTCAAGGGAGATCAGGAAAAACTGTTAGTGAAACTACGAAGAGGGATTTAGAGGTCTAGACCTGATTTTCTATAGAGCATTACGGCATCGTTTGATCTATGTTGTCTACTCCACCTGAGAAAAGGCTCAGTCATTGTTGTTGTTTTGCTTATCACTGTCATTTAGTGTTGATTGTTGAAAAAAAATGATAAAATGTTGCAAAATATCTTAAAAATAAACCTGTTTTTTCTTTTCCATTGAAGATTAGTTAGTATCTTTATTTATCACATTTATGGACATAAATGAAAAAGGCAAGGCATGGTGTTTTGCTAACAACTTGTTGGGAGTGGCATGATGATAAAAACCTTGAGGAACCACACCACAAAAGCTGCCCATTATGGTTGGAGAGCTCGAGGCCTTATATACCCCATGTTAGAATCCCATACTTCCAATGTGACACTCAAATCCCTTACCTTGCAATTGGATCCTAACACATGATCTCAACATATTTTCTTGAACACCTATCTAAAATACTTCTGTAGCTCATTTAAGACAAATGGACTAGGCAAAAGTTGAAGTTTAATCACCCCAAGCAATTATTTATTGAATTAAACTAAAGTGAATAAAATATGTTGATATTCTCTGTAATCTATTAAGAAATAAAATTCATCTAAAGCAATTATAGTAACTGAAGTAGCTACAAACCTGTTTCCATGCTCTCAAATTTGTCATGATTCAAAATTTTTTGTACCACATCAAAGCCCACTAAATCAAATTATAAATTTTTCCTTTTTTCCTGAACCTGACAAAATTGCTTAGTAAAGAAACGTGGTTTGATTTGGTTCCCAACTCCCAATGCAGTCTTAATTTTTTAAAATTGTTTTTGTTCTTATAGATGCTCCCTATGTATTCATATTTCATGTAGATCTTTATATGGATTTCTGGATCCTTTTGCAAGTGTATATAGTAAAAAATGAAAAAAAAAAGAATATTTGATTACATAAATACATATGAATAGCCAGAAAATCCGAGACTCCTATTGACATAATTTTTGAACTCAGGCTGATTTACGTCTTGCTGATTTCCGTGCTAAGCAACGTGCAATGGAAGATGCCCTCATGGCCTTGGAGGTGATATATAATGTTCTGAAAGTGTTTCCTATTGAACATTTGTAGTTTTTCTAGTGTTTTTTCTCTTTTGAAATTAACAGTTTGTGATCCCTGCCAGCACACATTATTCTGCAGATGTTATAATAATTAATAAATACGTTGCGCTACTTATTTCAAAATACCACATTCATTGTTTTTCTAAGCTCCAAAGACATAAATCTATGTTCTATTATGTAAATTTTGCAGCTTATCAAAAACATCCATGACATGATGGTGAGCAAGATGTATAACTTGTAAGTCAAGTAACTTCAAATTCCTGCTTATATATATTATAAGCTCTAAAATATTTCATATGATGTTGGCATGCAGTCCTCTTCGCAGAGATAAAGGATCTCTTTCAGAAAATAATGGAAGAGGTCGTATAATGCTTGAGAAGAATGGAAAAACCACAAAATCCTTTCCCGGGGACGTGACCACAGAAAGGATTGCTGCTCTTCAGGTCTTTCTTCTTTTCAATTTGTTCCTCTTTTGTTTGCATATAACCCAATTCCCCCTATATCAATTAACTCAGGAAGCATATTAATCATATTCTAAGATTTTAAGATGTACAGGAAGCTTACTGGAGTATGGCATCAGCTCTTTCTGAAGCTGATGGAATCGATTACACTGATCCTGAAGAGGTTTGATTGTCCATTACATTTTGTTTCTGTCTGATCTCAATCACTGTTTAAGTAATTACATACTCTTTTTTACTTGGGGCAGCTTGAGTTGTTGGTCAGAACTCTTATAGATCTAGATGCAATGGATGGTAAACGAAGTGTATCTTTATTGGCAGAGTGTTCTAGTTCCCCTGATGTCAGCACTAGGTAAACTTCCTATGATATTGCAAATTTTCAAGGAACTGGATTGCATTCTCTAATGTCCACAGTTAAAAGTGAAAAGCCATGTTCTTCTCTGAAACAAATTTTTTGCTCTTAAAATTTCTGGCAATATACAACTACTAGGTACTGTTATTTTGTTACTGCTTCCATTCGTCATGATGATCTTTGCATGTTTGGCTTCATGATTAACATATTTTCACTGTTCTGTCACAGTTACAACTTTCTCAATGCTGAGTTAGAATTTCCATGTCATTGAGTTAAGCAATATTGGATTAGATAAAATGTAATGGTAAAAAGATTAATGATGCAAAGCTTCTCATGAATACTCTACCTCTAAAGAAATATATGGTTTCAAAATGGAAGAGAAATGCTAGTGTCTCTTTCAAACAGAAACACTAGTGTCATTCCCGCAAACTTGTTCTAACACTGTCTACTGTCTATTATTGTCCAAAGTTTATTGAAAATCAAAGATTTTGGTGGCTCCACCTCATTTAGAGGCTCTCTCTCCTTACTTAGATGAGGGACTTATCAAAGTTTGTGATTTTCAATAAATTTTAGCCAATAGTAAAAAAGTATTAGGAAGAAAGTACTTGAGATAGGGACACTAGCATTGGAAATAGATCACTTGCAAAAATAAAACTACCAAATAAAGAACATGTAAGAATGCAACCTAATCAATACCTACTTATGTTTTATCTCCCTTTGTTATTTTCATTTTCTGTGGGCTTTTATTTTAATACGGGCATGTGTGTCATGTACTTTGTAGACGAGCTTTAGCCAATGCACTGGCAGCGGCACCATCCATGTGGACTCTTGGAAATGCAGGGATGGGGGCATTACAGGTGAGTAATTTAATTTATCGTGATTCGCGAGAAGTACTTTTGACTGGCAAATATAGCTTCATTCTTTACCCTTGGCAAAGTTGATGCCTGTGGTTTTTGTTGCAGAGACTGGCAGAAGATAGCAACCCAGCCATTGCTGCTGCGGCATCCAGAGCTATTTCTGAACTGAAAAAGCAATGGGAAATAGCGGAAGGGGATAGCTGGAGGTTCATGATGGATGAAAACACTGTTGAAGGAAAAGGAAGCAGAGAATCTGATAACAAGGATTCCAAATGAGAAATGTTTGAAACTTTGCATTGTACAGCGCAGTTGTCTCCTGAGTATGCTAACTAGTATAGGATTAACCCACGAAATCACTAGAAAAACACACTACTGCCAATTTAAGATGCCAATATGTTTCTTATGTGCATCATAAAATGCAGAGCTTTACTCACAAATTCATATATCATAGATGCACATTTTTCATTATATTTGTTTGTATGAAAGAGTGTTCTGTCCTCATAAATTGCTCAATTACTCTTTTATCTGTAACAGCACTGAAGTTTGGCACTTTTTTGTCCTAATATACTTGTTTGTATCAAGGTTGTTTGAGCATTGCATAGGTGCATGCAATAGAGCAATTTCTTGCCATAATGTTAGATTATTTGAAAATTATTATAGACAAAAAGATTCTTGCTTAGTATTCATTGTTGAAATAAACGACAACTAAGAAATGGGTTTTTGTTCTACTCTTTCAGTATGCTAACGGGACTGAAACATTTAATTGGCTTAGATGTTTTATATCTTTGGCACTTTAAGGCACCAAAACTAGAAGATTGAACTTGTATGGCAAGAATATTGTTGATCTTATTAACAGTCATTTCATTAAGCCGATTGCAAGTGTTGTTAATAAATCATAACCTGCCATTTTGTTTGATATGGCAACTATGATATCAGGTTTTATTTTGCAAGTGGTCATGGAGGGATTTTTCTTTTGAAAAATATTTGGTAGGGTAGATAATCAGATAATTAAGAAAAAATTAATAAAAGAAATACATATATTTGGTGATATTTGGTGAGTAAATTGGTTGATTGTGATAATGAAATTGGATGCCAAATAAAATTATTTTCTTTTAACACGCGGCTAAAGCCCCACTACATTCTCTATTTTACATACATTATACTTATTCCGGAATGTATTTAAAGGGTGAATTTTATAGCTTTTATAAAAGATATAGTTGCCAAAAAAAAAAATTAGGATAGAATCTCTTAAACAAAAATGTGCAGCCTAAAAAGAATGGCTTCTAAAAGAGATTGTGAATAAGACCAATACATTACTTTTTATACTGTTGATTGAAAGACTACATATACAGTTGACAACAAAATTACACATTCTGTGATTATGTATTTGATTGTAATTAGTTTTTATTCTTTGTAGTAACTAAATTCATTTCATCCCATTTGGAGGTGTTTGGTGCATGTGGGGCAACCATTGTTCGTTTATGTAATGGTTTTAAATAAATCCTAATCATGGTTCAGGGCTTGTAAACGTGGCCAAAAGATATTTCACCACCCTCTAATTTCATTAACGTATCAGTTGGTAAGATATGATTTGATTATTTGATTATTTGATTAACAATCTCTTTGCATCTTAAATCCAGGAATGAACTTTTCAAAAGCTAAAGAAAGCCAGGACCTAAAAAGCAAAAGCTAGAGGCAAGACCATGATCCCACATTACATTATTTCCAATCTTTTTTCACACAAAAGACTTTAAATCACTATCACAGCTCCCCCAATTTCCTTCAATCTCTTCCCTCCTTTCATCTCACTTTTTCTTTTCAATTTAGCCTTTTCATCATGCCAACCACTGTTGACACCCTTGTTCCATCATTTCTGCCCTTCACTTTATATTTTTCTATAGAAGAATCCCAAGTCACCCACGATTCCTTATGATGTTTTTCTTTTTCTACATAATAGATTTAAATACGATAGAGTATTATTTCTATAATCCTAAAATTGGACTCCCATATATTTATTTAATTGGTATGCACTCACTATATACAAGAATTTTATATTAGTCAGTATTTATGATATATATTTTGACTTTTACATAAATTCCTTAAAAATTATATTAATCATGAATTCTAACTAGATGATTGCATACATATTTTTCATTGATTGTATTTAACAATTAAATTTTCTTTTATCTACATAATAGATAATAGATGTAAATATAAAACTTCTCACTAGATAATACTATTTCTATTATCCTAAAATTGGACGCATACAATAGGAGTACTAGCATACACTCTCTAACACACTCTTTTAAATGCAATTTTTTGCAATTGATCAAAATTTATCAAAAACTACAAAATCAAGAAAGAGAATCATTATATAATAAATAAGATCTACTAAAAAATACATTATTTTCAATGAATTTGAACCAAGGAGAAAAAGTGTTGGAAAAAGTATTTGCGAAAGTACACTCTAACAAATTTTCTAATTTCAATGTTAATGTTAGGGAAAGAGTACTCTAACCGGTGACAACAATTCAGGTAAAAACTTGAATGAATTTGTAGAGCCTAAACCTAAACCTAAACCTAACTAAAGCAATGATAGTAATGTGAAAAGGGTGAGGGATTAATGAGAAAAGGAAGTACATATTTTGCTTAGAAAATTACATTGAATAATGAGTTGTAGAAGTTTATGCCGTTGCTAAGAGCGTATGTTTGATTATTAGTACTAAACCATGGTGGGCCAAAGTAACACATGACATATGTGTATGACCAACTAACCATTTTCATGGATGGTGGTGGGGACCATCTTGCGCGTGGATTGGCCCAACCCAAATTCATCCAACAACAACAAGGACTATGTCCTGTTTGTTTAGTGTTTTTTTTTCTTCTCTTTCTTTTTCTTTTAGCTTTTTGCTGTAGTTTGGTTTTAGTCGTGTCTTGAACGAGTACGTAGAAGACTGAAACATTTACATATGTGTGACTCTCATATGAAGGGAAAGTTCTCAGTATGTATTTATAAGTTGTCTAAGATATTTTTTAATAGAAGTATTGTTTTAACGATCATAATCACTCTTGATGTGTGTGCTTTTTACTAAACATTATTTTTTTTATAAGCTTTTACTTAATATTATTGTTGCAAGACACTAATAGTTAAAAGCTTAGACACTTTATGAGTGTTTTAAGTTTGAATTTCGTTATATAAAATAAATTCTTAATTTTTATAAAAAATATTTTAAAAATTATATTTAAATAATTGAAATTTGATTTATTCTGTACTGTATATGTAAATTAATTATGAATTATAGGTCTAATATACGTGCAATAAGTCATATATATATATATATATATATATATATATATATATATATATATATATATATATATGATTGACGTGATTTCTAATAAAATTTTATAAAATTTTATTTATAATAAATAAGTTGTATAAATATTTTTACAAACGAATAATTTATAATGTTATAAAAAATATATTGATTATACAAAAGATCTAAATATTACCTAAGCACATATATTATTAATGTTATCTCGTCCCATATTATTTTGTAAAAGAATCTAATCATATATTTTAATATATGGTAAGATTGTTGAGTTTTAGAATTTAAAGTTATATCTATAGTATTTTTAATTAATTGATTGTATAAGTATAAAAAAAATTAAACTCTATTGTTGTTATGGTCCTTGATGTAACGATATTATTGAAGGTGTTTTGTTTGTCAAAATATGTTATGAATCCAAACTAATATGCCTCATTGTTGTAATCTCACATCCCAATGCATTAATTTTCATACATAAATGAGCGTAATAGAATATGGTGCGACAGATCAAAAAGATTATACATGAAATAATGTTTAACAGAGGTTATTATCATGTCGGGTTGCCCCTGAAACAACAGCAGAAAAAATAAAATATAATATTACTGTCAAATTCAAAGTCACTGCGAAGATCCACTTTAGTCCCTTAAAGGTAATTATTATCAACGGTGCATATCACTGAATCCACTAACACGTTTCTCAGAGTCTGCTTCTCTTGTCAATTACTCGTTCTTTTTTGTTCTCTATACTTGAGAAACATAACACTTTTTCTCTTGTGAATCTGTTTTGTATTCTAGTTTCTACTCTTGTGTTTTGTTCCTTCAGTCTCTCACAGTGTCACACACACACAACAACAACAACAGCAGCAGCAGCAGAAGTCAGAAGAGAAAGCATAGGTTGGAAAGTGGAAACATCAATGGCTACTAACAAGTTTGCAACTATGTTGCATAGAAACACAAACAAAGTAGTTGTGATTCTAGTGTATGCAGTGCTTGAATGGTTCTTGATTGCCCTCCTTCTTCTTAACTCTTTGTTCAGTTATCTCATTACAAAATATGCCAAATGGGTTGGTCTCAAACCTCCTTGTGTTTGGTGTTCAAGGGTTGATAACGTGCTGCAGCAAGGGAATAATAGCGCACATTTGCACAAGGATCTTGTGTGTGAAGCTCATGCAGCTGAGATTTCAAAGCTTGGTTATTGCTCAAGTCATCAGAGACTTGCAGAAACACACAGCATGTGTGAGGATTGTTTGGCCTCTCGGCCAAACCATCACGAAAACTCGTTAATAAGACACAGAATCGCTTTCATTTCTTGGGTGAGTAGTCATCATGAAAATAATGGTGATAACATGATAAGAAGGTGCTCTTGCTGCAATGAGAGCTTGAGCAGCCAGCATTACCCTCCTTATTTACTATTGAAGCATTCTTGGGGGGATGAGATTGACAGCTACAAAAGAAAAGGGTCCTTGATTGTGGAAGAAGCAATAGATGATGAAAAAGAAGGTGGTAAGGACCTTGAGTTTGAGAGAAGCAATGAGGAAGATCATGATGATGAAGGGGCTGTAGATGAACATCAGATACTTTCTGATATTGAGAGTTTTATACTCAGAGAGGTTGCTGAGGATCGTTCAAGTTCAGTTTCAAACTTGCATTCAGATGAAAAGGATGATGAAAAAGATGAGAAGGAAGATGATCTTACCATTACTGAGTTAGATCCAAGTGGTGATCGCAATTTTGTTTGTCAATTCACTTCAACTTTGCAGGGTTTGGGGGGAGATAGATCACTTGAAGTCATCAATTTGCAGTTTGAGAATTACATGGACTGTGATAGCAACCGTTTGGTACCTGTCAAGTTAATAGATTCTATTACCTCTTTGAATTTTGGAACATGCAAAATGCATGAGGATCTGGGGGAGATGGAACAAAAGACTCAGACTCAGATCTTTGTTGATGAGTCCCAAATTGAAGCACAATCAAGTATCTTAGAAAGGGGAGGGTTACTCACAATGGATGAGAATGCAGAGAAAACAAGCATTAGAGACTCACTTGAAAGCTTGGAAAATTCTATAACTTCGGAATTTGAAGTGTTGAAACATAATTCAGTAGATGAGGAACATCAACAAAGGATTACTGCTGGAGAATCTCAGACTTTGCAGAATGATGACAACAGTTTTGAAGCAGCTACCGAAGAGCTAGATGATACACAAGGTACAAAAAAGAACATGATTTGTAGAATTTTTGGTACTTTATTTATTCAGACTAGTGTTGTTCACGTTTCCTAATTCTTTTTATTATTATTAAGGTCAGTGCTTGAAAACAGAAATTCATAGTATGCTTCTATTTAGTGGTCTTATTGTGTATGCTGTGCTGTGACTTCAAAGAATCATAAACTTTTTACCATGCAGTTGATCTGCCTCAATCTCAAGAACTGGTCTGCTCTAGTGAATGCACGCAAGAAGATGAATCTTCGTCAAGTGATGATGATGCAGAGGTTCAAAATGCCTTTGATGAATTCATTGCTCAGAATAATCTTAGTAAGACTCAAAGTTTATCTAATGATGACAACGGTACAGAAGCAGCTATGGAAGAACCAGATAGTCCACCAGGAGGTACTAAGAATTACACGAGTTTTAAGGATCAAACATTGTCTCTTTGCAATTGTGTTGTTTCTTGTCTTATAGTTGGATATTTCATTAATAGTGATTGCATATTTAGAAGAATGACTATGACTTCAACATTTTCTTACACAGCTAATCTGCCTCCATCTGAAGAATCAGCCTGCTCTTGTCATTGCATATCAGAAGATGAATCTTCATCATCAAGTGATGATGATGCTGAAGTTCAAGATGCTTTCAATGAATTTATTGCTCAGAATCATCTTAGTCAGTCACACAGTTTATCCAATGATGATAAAAGTATAGAATCAGATATGGAAGAACCAGAAAATGCACAAGGTATAAAGAACTGGGTTAATTCTGTTGTTTCATCTTTCATGCCTCCTAGTTTACTAGTTTGATGTTATATGCAGTGCAAAGAATGACTTAGTTTAGCATACTTGAGAGATTATGTCTTAAACATTTATGATTTAAACATTTGCTCACACAGCTAATCACCCTCCATCTGAAGAACCTGCTAGCTCATCTCAACGCTTACAAGAAGATCAATCTTACACAAGTGAGGATGATACTGAAGCTCCAAATGCCTTTGATGAATTCATTGCCCAGAATAATCTCTGTAATCTTTTACATCTAGCACCGTGTTTATTATCATGATGATGATTTCAGTTTTGCTATCTATTTCCAATAAAACTTTCTATTTATTGATTCTTTTTAAGAGTTTAGAAAGCAGCTGTTGGCAATACTGTTGTCTTTTATTACCTTCTCTAATTGTGAAGCACTTAATTCTAAGATAAATGCAAATGTTTTTTTTTTTTTTTCCAACTCAATACCTTTAAACTGTAATTGAACTACAACATTGCAGGTCCAGATAAAACAGGTGCAAATGATAACGAGTATGATAAGATAATTGAGAAAACAATGGCAGTTGAGGAAACTCATGAAGAAACAAGCCATGAATTATCCAAGTGCTCAGAGTCATATGAAGTAGAAGAAGATAAACTTCCTGAAACTCCTAAATCTGCAGATGGTCTGCATTACCTGCACAAAAGAGAATCAGTAGCAGATGACTCTGTGGATGGTAGTGTTACAAGTGAGGTAGAATGTGGCGATCCGGCATTAACAATTGACCGGCTTAAAACAGCTTTAAAATCTGAAAGAAGGGTTCTAACAGCTGTATATCAAGAACTAGAAGAAGAAAGAAGTGCATCAGCAGTAGCTGCCAACCAGACAATGGCAATGATTACAAGACTACAGGAAGAAAAGGCGGCAATGCAGATGGAAGCATTGCAATACCAAAGGATGATGGAAGAACAATCAGAGTATGATCAGGAAGCTTTACAGCTTTTGAATGAGTTGATGATGAAAAGGGAGAAAGAGAAGCAAGAACTTGAGAAGGAATTGGAAGAGTACAGGCAAAAGGTAATGGAATATGAAGCAAAAGAGAAACTTTTGGTGCTGAGAAGAATGAAAGATGGAAGTGTAAGTAGAGACTCCTCTTCTTCTTGCAGCAATATTGGCTATACTGATGAGTTATCCATTGATCTTAACCGTGAGGCGCAGGATGAAGATAATGGCTTATTCAACCATGAAGGGAGTAGCCACAATAATGCAACTGATGACTCAGTTTCTAATTTGGAAGAGATGGCACTAGACTGTGTAAAGCATGTGAGTGCTCTTGATGACACATTGGTGGAATTTGAAGAAGAGAGGGCTTCAATTCTACAACAGCTCAAAGCATTAGAAGAAAAGATTATTTCATTGGGAGACAACGAGGAATTCCTTGATGACATCAAATTGATTGAGCATTCATCAATGTTTGGTGAAAATGACTTGAATGAGAACTGCAACTTTAGCAGTGTAGAGGAGAATGGATATTCTAATGTGTTTTCAGATGATAAACATTCTCCAATAGGTTCCTTGGCAAAGAAGTTACTACCATATTTAGATGAAGCTGAAAATGAGACTGAGCAAACATACACACTTGAGGGACAGTTGGAATCTGAATCAGTTGACATGCAAAACTCAGTTCCTATACTTGAAATGGATAGCATTAAAACATGCATTGAAGAGGAGGTTGATCGCGTTTATGAGAGGTTACAAGCTCTTGAAACTGATAAGGAGTTTCTACAACACTGCATGGGGTCTATACAGAATGGTGGAGAAAAAGGAGTGGATTTGCTTCAAGAAATCTTGCAACATCTTCGTGATCTTAAGGATGTGGAACTCCGGTTAAAGACCTTGGGAAATGATCCACTATAGTGAAGTTTGCATTCACCAACCAAAGACGCCTAGGCGTAAGTATGCATTTATAACACAATTTTACTTCGCAGTTAACTCCAATACATCGTCAACCAGTCAATTCACTCACACATAACATATATGTATACATATACATATTTCTCTCTCTTCACATATCATAACTGGTTGTCTGTCTGTTGCAATTCTCTACCAAATGTTTTTCTTGATGGCGTATACATAAAAAAGAACTTAGATATAATTCCTTTTAAGTACTGTTGGCATTGTTTTCTAATCAGAATTGAAATTTATCTCAATAATTTGTATAATCATTAAATACAAATTTGATTACACATACTATCGAGGTGAAACTTCAATTTTGATTGAAGAACAGCACAAACAATATCTAATGAACTTTATCTAAGTTTTGTTAAATTGAAGAAAAATTATGCTAGTTCTTCCCTTGCATGATGTATCAAAATGCTGAAATATTTTACTCTTTGCTTAATGCAGATGTTACTTCTTAATGAATGTGCACATTTAGGATTTGTGGGAAGTCACTGCTCACCCTGCATCACGTAGACCTATGTTAACCAAATTTTGTTGCAAAAGAAAAAACACCAGAAATTTTCTCCAACGGAGGGAGGGATTTCTGACATCATGTGATGGTTTGTTAATTTGGTGAAAAAGAGTTAAAGTCTGTCCAAATCCAAGGTGTAAGCTTGATGGGTTATCTACAAAAAAATATTGTGAGACCCAAAATTTTACAGAGCTAGAGGAGAACATTATTTGGTCTCCTCAACTTGGTCCTATTTATCAATTCATCAAATCTGCATTATTTCTTTTTTACCTTTCATTTCCTTAGCCTATGTTAGGGTTGTTAGGTGGGAGAGGAAAAATAGTGAATGTAAGTGAAAAATGGGGTGTTAAAAGTATGGACTTGTAAACCTCACAGCAAAGTCATGTGTCCATCATGATGTATAATCTGTATCTATTTATTAATTATTGTTATCTGTGGGTTGTTGTTTTTTTTTTTTTTTTCCTTGTGTATATTTTTTTTTTTTCCTTGTGTAAATCATGTTTCATATTTTTTTCCAAATATAACCCATACTACTATAGAAGAAATTGCTTGCAAATTTTACCATCAATGTTCAAGTGGAAAATAAGCTGATAGAAAAAGGGATACTGAAATTACCAATTGCATGGCTGTAGTGGTACCATTTATGAGTCACTTGGAATGGTGTGATATTTTAATTTGTATGGTTAAAAAACGACAGTGTTAGTCTCTATATTTTTAAAAGAGATATTCTTAATTTTTGTAAATTACATTTTAATTATCTTTTAATCCTTAAAATTTTGACGACAAAAATTAAAAGGCTATCAAAATTTAAATGGACTAAAAATATTAATTTTTAATTTGAAATGACTAAAATAATTATTTTTAAACTATTAAAATAAAAAAAATAAAGTGTGTGAAACTATACAAACTGAAACTAAATAAATAATTAAACCAGAGATTCATTATGTACTTAAAAGAAATTGAGTGGAGAGTACCCAGCTGTTTTTTAAATATTAATAAAATAAAGGAGTTATTATATTTTATTATACATCTAAATTTGAAAGAGAAAAAAAATATAATTATGATTCTTAAATTATTAAATAAACATAACGTTAATGCAATATGCCATGTACGAGTCTGAAATCATATTTATCATGAATAGATAAGTCTTTTTATACGATAAAGTGACCGGGAGACAGGTGTTTTTTGGAGTTAGAATAAGTTTTTTTGCATTCATTTTGTATTATTGTTTTTTAAAATTTGTTTTTATTTTCAAATTTTGAAAATTGAAAAAATATTAAAAAATGTTTAAAGTTACATCTATTTTATTGTATCTTTATTGTTTTGAGCAGGGAATATGGGAAACAATTTTTTCTCATTTTTTTTATTTTCAACTATATCTTAAAAAATTTTATTTAAAATATTTCCAAAAATTTAACCGAACGTATTTTTATTATTATTTTATAATTTCTTTATAAATTAAAATAAAAAATCCTTAGACTAAACTACCCTGACATGTCTCAAGAATCATTTAAAAATTACCGTATACCAATACTAACCATAATTATTATTCTCGTAATCATTATAATCTTATTAAGAAATTGCTGTGATAACAAATAACAATAATAATTATTATAACCGCAAGCATAATTATATGGTTGTATTTTTATTTATATTATTAAGACAAAAGAAGTGTATATCCAACAAACATATATACAACTTTTATAAAGGGGCTATTTTCTCTATATGTTTTATAATTCATTAATTTAAAGATTTGATATCAATGTCATTATACATCAGATAGAAAAATAAAGAATATATTGTCATATTTAAGATGTAAAAAATGTTTTAAAGATAGATTATCTCAATAAAAAAAATTAAACTGGATAAATAAGAATGAATGAGAATACGTCTAGTTTGAAATTAATTACATATTAAATACTGTTTTTATAAAAGGCATTATATTATATAGTGTTTTTAATATAGGTCAAGCTGAAAAAAGGCACAACACTGTAATATGATTTCTTAGAGGTCGAACATGTGGTCCAATGAAAATAAAGGTGTCACATATGATGGCATTTTTTATATTTTTTGTAACGAGTTAAAAGACTAGGACACATTGACCAATAAAAATATATGTATTTCAGTCAATTGTGGTTATTGTACTTTTTTAATGAGTCAAAAAGCAGGACCACATGGACTAATCATAAAAGAGGTGCCATGACATGTGCCTTGTGTATTTTTTGTTAGATTTAATTTAAAATAAATCTAATAATTTGGATTTGCATTATTAATCATTTGTCATTATAATTATTAACTATATTTATCTAAGATATATATCATATACATTAATTTAATTTATTAAATATTGGGATCTATTTTGGTACTTGATCCGTGATAGGTTGGGTCATTTACAAAAGTCCATTGTGCGGTCCCTGGTCTCATCTTGTAAGTTATATTTATGATGTCCATCATCATTAAATAATTCACTCTGAGCACTCTTCACAGATATCAAAACACAAGGAACAATATGGACGATCCAGGTACGCCCTTTTATGATCGAACAATCTTTAATTTAATATGTCATTATCACGTACCTATGTATGCTTTAGAGAGTGTGTTTCATCCCATTATTTTAATTTATCAATTGGTGTCAAAGTCACGTAGGTACAAATTATGGCTGTTAAATTTCGTTAACACCATGAATCCCAACATGTTTTTTTGTTTGGCAATGTTTCTTAAAATTTCTTGAGGGGTTTTGTTGGTAGTAATATCGAGAATACACACCCTTAGTTTGGTAGCAATTTGTAGTATGTACAATGAGAAATTGATGTTTTTCTTAACCCTATAAAATCATTCTTTTAATTCGAGAAGGTTAGATTTTGTTTGATGAAAATTAAAATTAATTTAGGGCTTTTGTAGACCTTGAAACTGCAAACAAAACACGGGTAGAAAAATAGGTTTTTTCGAACCCGTTTCACAAAAATCGGAGGAAGAAGACGACCAGTACGCACGCATGGAGAGAGAATAGGTCATGGGCGTGTGGAACCCACACGCGGGAGGAGACCACAGGCGCGTGTGCGCATGGAGCCCACACGCGGGAGGAGAGTCAGAGGCACACAAGACGCGTGAAGCCCATGCGCGGGAGACCCTCAGGCGCGTGTATTGACGCGCGGGTCTTGGCGCGACACATAGAGCATTCTCTTCCTGACACGTGGCCCTTCCCTGTCTTGTCACTTGTCACTCTAAAAAAGAAAACTTATTCTCTTTTTCTTCCCTTGTCTTTCTTATTATGTTTTGTATAATATATGTGCATAAGTTTTTTTTGCTTTCCAAAATTATTGTAATTTCTTATATTGTGTATTGTGTTTCCGCCTATTACGGGGCACGATTATACAAAATTTGCATAATTGATAAAATTGATATTGCATTAATATTAATAATATTCTATAAATATTTTACTATTAATGTGATTTTCTAATTGATATATTGTGCTATTAATTCCTTTTTATGTTAATTACATTCTTCAAGTACCCTATCAGTGTTGGATTTCTACTAACATGTATTCTGTTATTTATTAATTCAATAATTTTTTATTTTTTGTGTGATTCAGGACCCTTAAGTGGGATCGTGGTAAATAAGAAATTTTGTACATAGGCTTATTTTGCTATACATGTGGAATCATTTAATTCTTTTATTGTGCAATGATATTGTACATATTAAATATTTTCCCTTTAAATAATGACAGTTTCTCTGTCTATGCAATTGATTACTATCAAGACTCTGAATGGAACCAACTTTGAGGATTGAAGTGAATCATTAGACCTCTATTTATCTATCAAGAGTCTCCTGCTCTTACTATTACATCTACCGCTGCTGAAAAGTCTTATCATGAGAAATGAGACCATTCTAACAAGGTATGTCTCAAAGTGATGAAGTACACCATAGAGAAATCTATCAGGCAGAGCATTCCAGACAACAAATTGACAAAGGAATTTTTGAAATCAATGGGTGATAAATTCACTACATTTAACAAGGCCCAAAAGAGTCATCATCTCTCATTGCTTGAAAAGACTAAGTATGATGGCGTTAGTGGGTTCCGTGAGCACATTATGAAGTTGGTGCATTACTTTTACTAGTTGAAATCTCTCAAAGTTGACCTGGGCAAAAGTTATCTAATCTAGAAGGTTATTGAGTCTCTCCCTTTCTAATTTGATGTTCTGAGAACTTTTTACAACACTCAAAAACATAAGTGGACCATTGATGAAATGATTGTTATTGTCTCTCAAGAGAGGGTTCTGTTAAGAAGGGAAGAAAATTTCACACTGTCATCCTTGCATCCTCCACCTTTGGCACAGAAAATTACAAAGGCAAAAGGACATTTTGACAAGAAGAAAGTAGGTAAAGTGCCTCAATTCTTACAGCTGAAGAAGAAGTTCTTCAAGGGGACTTGTAAGTGCAGTAAGAAGTATGGCCACAAGATGGATGATTGGTATGCCCTGAAGAAGAAAGAGGAGAAACGAGGGGTTCACAAGCTTAAGGAAGCCAAGTAATGTTGAGTCCAAGATTATTGTGGGAGATGGAACTAAAGTGCAGGCAGAAGACATTGGCAAGGGTATATTACATTTGTCTTTTGGACACCTTTTATTATTGAGAGATGTTGTTTATGTATCTTCAATAAGAAGGAACTTCATTTCAATTTCAGTTTTGGATAGATGCAATTATACTTTTGATTTTGGTAATGGAAAAGTTGTTATTTGCCTTAATTTTGTTGTTGTTAATTCTAGAATTCTATGTGATGGTCTATACAAGCTAGTTTTGATTGACATGTCTGTTAATTTTGTTTAAAAAGGCGATAAATTATCTAATGTTCAATGTCCACAAAATGATAGAGAGATAGCTTAAATCAAAAAGGTTCCTTACGCTTCCGCTTTGGTAGTTTAATGTATGCTCAAGTTTGTACTCGTCTTGATATCGCTTTTGCGGTTAATGCTTTAGGGAGATACTTGAGCAATCGAAGATTGGGTCATTGGAAAGCCATGAAAAAGGTCATGCGTTATTTGTAGGGAACCAAGGATTACTTACTAACCTATAGAAAGTCTGATCAACTTTAGGTCATTGGTTATTCTGATTCTGATTTTGCGTTGCCTTGATGACCAAAAGTCTACTTTTGACACTATTTCCGTAGTGGTAAGAGGGGCTATCTCTTGGAAGAGTGTCAAACAAACTCTTACATCCACTTCTACCATAGAAGCAGAGTGTGTTGCTTGCTATGAAGCTACCTGTCAGGATATGTGGTTCAAGAATCTAATCTCTGGTTTTCACATTGTTGAAAGTATATCTAGACCACCTATTATATATTGCGACAATACTGTTGTCGTACATTTCTCTCACAATAACAGAAGTTCTTCTCGTTCAAAGCATTTTGATATAAAATATGTGTTTGTTAGAGAGAAAATTCTGGAGTTTCAGACTCGAATTGAACATCTTGCTACAGAAAATGTGTTAGTTGATCCACTAACTAAAGGCTTAACTGTAGGGACTTTTAGAAGTCATATAACCCTAATGAGTTTTGTTGAGTCTTTTGATGTATTGAGTTAGTGGGAGTTTGAAATTTTATCCTTCTATCTTTTAATGTTCTTATGAGATATTTGTAAGACGATATCGTTATGATTTGTATCTCTTGCAGTATTTTAAAGTTATATAATTATCTTCATAATAATATTATATTTTCTTCTTCATTATTATGAACATTTAACATATATGATTTACTTCCTTATCGGATACTATTTCTGCAATGTGTAAGACTTATAATAATTGACTCGTTAATTGATGTGTATTATCTTTATAGTTAATATTACTTTTATAATGACTTTTGTATTAATGATTAACCAATGTTATTCAAGTGGGAGATTGTTAGATTTAATTTTAAATAAATCTAATAATTTGAATTTACATTATTAATCATTTGTCATATAATTATTAATTATATTTATCTAACATATATATTATACACATTAATTTAATTTATTAAATATTGAGATCTCTTTTGGTACTTAACCTGTGATGAGTTAGGTCATCTACTAAAGTCCATTGTGCGGTCTCTAGTCTCATTTAGTAAATTATATTTATGATGTCCATCATCATTAAATAATTCGTTTTGAGCAATCACCAGATAGATACTATTTTATGATTGAATCAAAACACAAAGAACGAGTTCTCATGGACGGTCCAGGTACGCCCTTTTATGATTAAACAATCTTTAACTTAATATGTCATTATCATATACCTATGTTTGCTTTAGAGAGTGGATTTCATCCCATTATTTTAATTCATCACTTTCGCCTTTAGAGCAAGAAGTGTTTTGGTCGTTGCAGTTCAAAAATCTAACCGTTGCAAGGAGGCGCGATAGCAGATGACGCCTCCCTTTAATGGTCCCGTTATAAATATCTCCTTCGTAAATTCCTCCGATTTTACTTCTCCTTTCCATAAATATTTTTCTCCTTTGCAAAAATTTTTTTTCCTCCCTCCCTCTTTCCGGTGCTTCTCCTCCACCTTCAAATTTTTCTTTTCTCACTTTTGTTGTCCAACAATTGTCTCCTTCCGGTAAGTTTTTGAATTTATTTTTTAAAAATTAAATTACGTTATTAGTTTTAACCCATGATAGTTAAAAATAATTTTGTTTACGTAATGTTAGTTTAGAAAAATCATTATTATCAAAAAAATAAAAGTAAAAATTATAATTATAATATTTTACAACAATCAAAACTTTTTCCAAATTTAGCCTATACTTACCCATGTTGCACTGAAAAATTTGAGGAGGGCAATATATATAAGATTTAGGAGGCGCATCGGGTTAAGAAGCATAAGTTTTCAAACCTTCATGACCCCACTTATGTCCGAAATGGAGGCGCCACAAATGCTCAAACCTTCGTGGATCCTACATATATCTGCAAAGAAGACGTCAAAGGTTTTTGAAACTTCGTGGACCCCACAATTCAGACTTTAATGAAGGTATCACATGTCTTTAAATTTTTGTGAGCCCCAATTCAGGCCTTTATTGAGGCGCCATAGTTTTCAGAACCTTTGTGGGTACCATACTACAAGTTCTTTTTAGAGGCACCGCAGGTATAAAACTTTCGTGGACTCCACTAGTCAATAATGTAAGTGTCATGATTTGTGACATCTTTATCTCCTTAACTGACGTAAAATAGACATTCTGCTTTGTAATGTTTTCTGATGTAACGACTTATTAAAAAACAACACCTATAATCAATTTCGAGTCAAATTTATTTTAGTAAATATTTTAAAAAATAAAACTATTTTTATTTTTTTTTTGCCGTTAACTCAATCCACTAATGACTTATTTAAATGATAAACCAATTTAGCTATTATCATATTTTAGTAAGTTATAAGATTATCTTAACTATGGTTGCATGATAATTAATATGTCAATATGCTTAATATTAACGTAAGCTAAAAAGTTATACATCAATTATATATGAAGTAAAATAGAAAGAATATTCAACAAATTTTAACATTTATTGCTAACATAAATTACCAAATTTTAACATTCATTCTCGATGTCAAGATAAAATTTCAATTCTGATACATTACGTTCTTTCTTTTAAATATTAGAGTAAACAATATGATAATTTTAAATGTTATATTTGAGTTATATAATAATTAAATATTTTATGATAGAATAATGTAAAAATTTATAATTTTAAAAACTATCCTATGATATACTTCAACATTTAAAACAAGAAGATATAACATCTATATATTATAGTAAAATAAATTTTAGTTAAAAGAATATAGATAACTTACATTTATATTTGAGAAAAAGGAAAACATATATCATAATAAAAAATTGAGAGATATTATAATACTTATATTTTTTTCGAATGAAAATAAGGAGATATTTTTATAATATTTTTTAACAGAAATTTAAAAATTAAAAAAATAAAGTGTTACACATTAAGAATTATCAAGGGAAGAAATTATATATTTTAATATAAAATTAAATAATATGCAATTATGTATAGTTCTGTGGAAAGGAGATTGTAACTTACTCAAATATTCATTGATCGTTAGCTATATTTAATGAGGTTAAAGAAAAATAAAATAATTCTACGGTACCATCTTGAACGAAGATAACAAGTTATTATTATGTAAATTAATAAATTACTAATAAATATGTATATTTTTATATTTTAAATTTTAAAAATATAATTAAAAGATTAAAATGATATGATATTATTAAATAATATCATATTATATTAAATACCATAAAAGAATCACTTATAATATATATATATATACACATGGGCGGAGTTAAGTTATAGTTACGGGGACTGTCTCCCAAAATTTTAGTTTTTTTTTTATTTTTTTAATATATATATATATATATATTATTAATAAATTTAATATTAATATATATAAATTATATATATTAATAATAATTATATATATTAGTAATAAATTTAATATTAATATATATAAATATATATATATATATTAATAATAAATTTATATATATATATATATATATATATATATATATATTAGTAGTAAATTTATATATATTAATAATAAATTTATATATATATATATATATAAATTAATAAAAAAATTATATATATTAATTTATTTATATTAATAATAATTTTTTATATATTAATAACAAATTTTAATTTTTTTAAATCTATTTTATTCTCAAAAAAGAAATTATTATATAATTAGTAAGGTGTATTCAATAATTTTAAAAAATTAAAATTAAAATTAAAATTTTTTTAAAAAAATTAAAATTTTTAAAATAAAATTATAATAAAAATTTAAAATTTTTTAAAAAATATTTTACCCCTCCCAATCTAATTTTCTAACTCTGCCCCTATCTATATATATATATATATATATATATACTCCAATAAAAATTAAAAATTATTTATTAAAATTGAGTGAAAAATCATATATCATAAAAAAATATTATCAATTAGTCAAACATCATTCTCTATATGATTTTAAAAATAATTACTGCAAAAATATCTAAAATTTTTAATATATAAAGGATTTCGGTTGAATATAATACTAAATTATTTTATATTATAATATATAATCAGTTTTATCTTAAATTAATAACAGTAAAAGATATATTTAATAAATATTAAAAAATTATTAAAATTTAATTTCAACTGTCGTAAAATTTAATTAAAAAGAAAAAGAAGTTAAAAATTGGATAGTCTCTATCGAGAAAGCTCATCAGAAACAATGTAAAAGACAACAGAGTACCTTCAAAAGTTTCCGTGAACTAGCACATTCTTGCCACGTCATCGATCCCAGTGACCTACTCTACATACATCTTCAGCCGTGCGATTATCCTGTTGTCGTTGATTCCTAGCCGTTCATATTCTCGTAAAGATGAACAAAGGATAGTTATAAAAGAAGTATGATTTTTTTATATTTTTTTTTTCAATTAAACTTCTTTCCAATTTTTAATTTATTTATGTTCCTTTAAATTCAATCCTCAGATCTTTGTAAGAGTCATCCATATCATACCCTTCACTTTCCTGAAAATAATTTGAACCTGCCTCTTTTAAAGTTTTCATTTTTTTTAAGTTAGTTGTTTGAAGTTACTGTGTAAGCTTTGTAACATCTTCAATGGCCACTGAAGAGGTTAATAAGCCACAATCACTTCCTCCATACCCTGAGGTAATTTAAACCAAAATCAACATTCCATTTTTCTTCATTAAATTTTTTGCCTTTCAAACTTTTACCTTGGAACAGTTTTCCTATACTTTTTCACTCTGATCTAATTGATCTATACATTTTCCTTACTTGGGTTTCTTTTTGGTTCACACACCTCAATTTTTTAATTTGGAAAAAGTTAGGATTTTTTAGCAAAAGGGTGATCTTAATTTTCTGTAGTGTTTTATTTTCTCAAAATTCCATGAACATGAACCATGATTTTCAATTTTCACAACACTCTATTTCTTAACTCTGTGTAGTGCTAATGTTTTGTTTTTGTTTATGCTGTTGTTTTTGTAGGTGATAATTAAAGCAATTGAAGCACTGAATGAACCAAGTGGATCAAACAAATCAGCTATATCAAAGTACATAGAAACCACTTATGGTGAGGTTCCAGATTCAAATCTTTTGGGTCATCACTTGAACAAGTTGAAAGATAGTGGAGAGCTTGTGTTCCTTAAGAACAACTACCTTAAACCTGACCCAAGTGCCCCACCAAAGAGGGGTCGTGGAAGGCCACCAAAGCCAAAGGCTCCTTTGCCACCAGGGACTGTTGTGTCCCCTCCAAGGCCAAGGGGTCGTCCCCCAAAAGACCCTAATGCCCCTCCAAAGTCCCCTAAGGCTAAGGGTACCCCTGGAAGTGGAAGACCTAGAGGAAGGCCTAAGAAGATTCCCCGGTCACCGACGGCGGTGGCGGTGACGTCTACGGCACCGGTCTCCTCTGGAAGGCCTAGAGGTAGACCTCCAAAGGTGAAGCCTCAGTTGACAGAAGTTAGTGTTGAATCATAGAATGGTTTGTTTGTTTGTTCATGTGTCAAATGTAGGAATGAGTGACTCATCTTGTGTTATGTACAAGTGGTGGTGGTGGGTGGGTGCTGTCTTTAGATTGTGTTGATGTTCTCATGATGATATCTTTGTGAAATTATTAGTGTTACCTAACTTATTGTTAAGACTTTGATGTTTTTTCCTTTTCATTTTTATCTAATAGAACAATGACTTGAGCTAATGGTAAATGGTTTATCTAATTTTGAAGGCACATGCACGTGCCATGCATGGACAGTTCCATGCCTTCAAATTATTCAAAATCATCACAAAAATTTGGGAAAATACATGGGATGCAAAAATTTCCACATAGATAACAATATGTAGTATATGAGGCTAAGTGAAAGTCTTTTAGCCATATATGAATCTAGTATATGAGGATAAGTGAAAGCATCTTTAGTCGCATTCAAATCCAAAAATGGCACAAAATTTTAAATGCTACTTGGGAAATACCCTCAATCATGTTTTAATAAATTTGTGAAAAAAATAAAACAGTTCAAGACATGAAATGCAACGTCAACAAACTTACTATTGTAATTAAGTATTTTCTTTATGTCAATATAGTCAAACTCTTAGTTTAACTTCTTGATACTTTAATAACCATCTCCAATCTAAATATGATTGTTTTTGCCTGTTTAGATGACTCTAGTTCATGGTTTTTCTTAATGGTTCTTAAATGGTTGGGATTTGGGAGGTGGGTTTGAAATTTTGAACATTAAAAGCATAAAATTTTATTGCAAAAATTTATAATTATGTGTTTACCAAATGATGCAAAAACATAGTTGAAAAATTGTTTACATAGAAGACAAACTAAAACTAAAGTACTCTTAAAAAGTGTAATTGTAAATTTTTTTACCACGTTATGTATATCATATATTAAAAGTATTCAATTTACTTGAAAATTAAAGATTTTTATTTTTTTTTCCGATACGCCTAACTTAAAACAAATAAAAGTATTATGTAAATTTTGAATAAAAAAGGAACAGTAATCTTTAATTAATAGACATTTAATTGTTGTTAAAATTTGAAAGAAAGGAAAAACATTAAATACTTAAATTATGGATGTTAAAAAAGTAATTTTAGTGGCAATTCTTGTCTTTATATTTTATATCACTTTTTGTGGTGTTTTTTTAGTTTTTATTAAAGTAATAAATTTTTAGTTATGAATGGAGTATATTCTTTTATTTTATTAAAAAAAACTAAAGATTTTAATAAATCTTGGTAGGTGTCTTAAACTTTAGTTTCAAGATCTTTGTGATAAAGTTAAGAGAAGTTTCGAGATTTTCGTGATAAAGTGTCTCAGATTTTAGTTTGAAGATCTTCTAAAGTTAAAAGAAATTTCGTGATTTCCGTGATAAAGTTAATGAAAGATTCAACTATATGTGAAAACAACAAAATTTAAAATATCTAAATTATAAATAAGTAATGTAATTTTATATATTTAATAAACAAATTTCTTTTAATTTTTTGGATACTAGTTACTATTATTACCATGATCAAGTACAACTGTATTTTTGTACTAATAACTAGACTTCGTATATTAGGAGATTTAAAATAATATTTAATAATATTAATAATTATTGCTTAAGTATGAAAAAATATAAAAATGATATTTAGATTAAAGAATAGTAAATTTTTAAGAGAATTCAATAAGAGAAGGAATTTAGATAAACAAAAATTACAAGATTAGATTAGAATTCAGTTAAAAAAAATGCATTAGGTTAAATTTTGCTTCACTTCACATCACTCTACTATTAAGTTATTAATTCCATGTTATTATATTTATCTTTACATATTCAAATTATTCAACCCTAATATGTGTCACATGGAAGAGTTTAAATTAATTGTTTAAACTTTAAATAACTAGCATGATTGTAAATGATCATATCACGGAAGTTCAATTAGTATCACGGAAGTTCAATTAGTATTACGGAAATTCAATTAGTGCTAGAATTAATTTTTGTTCACTCAATCGGTTCAAGGTTTAAGAAATATTTATCAATTTCAATTAAATTCTTGATGAATTGTTTTATAAAGTATTAAGAGAAAGAAGAAGATAATAATCTTAATAATATCATATTAATCAAAGAAAAAGTTTATATGGAATTGGTTTTGCTATGCTTAACATTAACAAGAAAAAATATTAATTACACGTGATAAATAAAAATTCCTATTTGGTTTGATTTAAGACTTCTAAGATAAGTCTAATCATCTTTTTGTTTAATCCTTTCCCTTTTCTAAATCATTTTAGATTAAATTTAAATGTTAATTTTAATATAATATCTTACTTAAATGAGACAGACACTTGTAATTGATCATTTATTAAATGATGAAAAATCTCGCTTAAACTAGCCAAACTTACATTTTGATACTAGCCAAACTTACATTTTGATAGTTATCTCAAAAAATCTTCCATAACATAAATATCCATTTAAATGAGAAAACTTCTATAAAAAAATTTCTTCTACCAAATTTCACTTTTCACTTATGATCTTTGAAGTAATATAAATATTTGTTATACAAATAAATCTTCATAACTTTAACTATTTTTACATTATTTTTAAAAAGAAAAATAGATAAAAAATTTTAAATATAATTACACAAAATCTCTTTTTAAAACTAAACTTCTTAATTTTAAGATAAAACATAATTAAGATGTAGTAGTTTCATGAATTATTTGAATAAGTGTAATAATTTGAATGCAACAATCATATATGACTTAATTTTAAAAATAAACTAAATAATTACAATAATTTGAATGCAAAAATCAGTTGGTATTTTTCTAATATTATTATTTATTTAGTAGTTTGAAAAGTATTAAATTTGTGCTGTTATTTTATTTTAAATATTGAAGAAAAAACATGTTATACATAGTGCAAGATGTTCTATTACGAGCCAATAAAGTGAAATAGTTTAATCAAGTGTTCCACTGATTTAACAAAATTTGCATTTATTATTCTTATAATTAATGTTTTTGCTAAAATCAGATAATCTTGATAAAGAAAAAGAATATATTAATATATGAATGAGTTATAACATGATTATTGATTATTACTTCCGTTTCAAATCATGACTTTTCACAAGAAAAAATTAGTTTTATATTGTATGTTAGTTTAAAAAATAAATGAAATATTAATTATTTTATTCTAAATACATTTAACATTAAAAATATTAATTTTAATTAATTATATTTCTAAATATCTATACAAACTTGGAATGGAGGAAATATTAATTATATTCAACGGTTTTATTTTTATATTGAGGTTAAATAATTTTATATTTCAAGTTTTGACGCTCCAATAATTTACATGAGTTTTTTTTAAAATGAAGTTAAAAATTGGGATATTGTGAATCAGAAAACCCCATTGGAAAGAACAAGCATGTAAGAAACAACAAGGTAGCCTAAAAAAATTTTGTTAACTAGAACATTCTGCCACGTCATCGATCCGAGTGACGTTCTCCAAAACAAAGCCTCAACCGTGCGATCATTATCTTTTTGTTCTTCCTAGCCGTCGATATTCCTGTAAAGATGAACAAGGAGAATTGTAAAAAAGGCATGAATTTTTTTTCTTTTTTCTTTTTAATTAAATTTCTTTCCAATTTTTAATTTATTTATCTTGCTTTAAATTCAATCCTCAGATCTTAGCATGAATCATCCATTTCATACCCTTCACTTTCCTTGAAAAAAAAAAGAGAAAAATTGAATTTGCCCTAAAGGTTTTAATTTTTTGGTGAGTAGTTGAGGTTATTGTGCAAGCTTTTGAACATCTACACAACCTTCAACTTCAATGGCTGTTGAAGAGGTTAATAAACCTGAATCACTTCCTCCATACCCTGAGGTAAATTACATCAAAATCAAATTTCCTTTTCTATTTTTTTTCCTTCAAAATTGAACCTTGAAACAGTTTTCCTAGTGTAATTTGTAGATTTCACACTTAACTGGTTGATCTATTCATTTTCAGTGGTTTTTCTTTCTTGTTTTGTTCACTCACCATAAAGTGATAAAAATTCGTTTTTTTTTAGAAATGAAAGCAAACAGGAAAAAGGGTGTGTTTCTTTCCCTTCCTTTTCTTACCTATAATGTGTTTTATCCTAATTAGTCTTGAGTGTTTTGCTTTTCTTTCAAACCAGTGAACATGAGCTATGATGAATGTTTTCTTGTCACTGAAAAAACTTAATTTTCGTGGATAGTTATAATTTGCGAAGTGTGTATGGTGCTGATGGTGTTATTTTTGTTGTTGTAGCTGATAATTAAGGCAATTGAAGCTCTGAATGAACCAAGTGGATCTAGCAAAACAGCTATATCAAAGTACATAGAAACAACCTATGGTGAGGTCCCAGACTCAAATCTTTTGGGTCATCACTTGAACAAGTTGAATGATAGTGGAGAGCTTGTGTTCCTTAAGAACAACTACATGAAACCTGACTCAAGTGTCCCACCAAAGAGGGGTCGTGGAAGGCCACCAAAACCAAAGGTTCCTCTGCCACCTGGCACTGTTGTTTCCCCTCCAAGGCCAAGGGGTCGTCCTCCAAAGGACCCTAATGCCCCTCCAAAGTCCCCTAAGGCTAAGGTCACCCCTGGAAGTGGTAGGCCTAGAGGAAGGCCTAAGAAGATTCCCCGGTCACCGGTGGCGTTGGCTGCGGTACCACCTCCCACCGCCATCTCCAGTGGAAGGCCTAGAGGTAGGCCTCCCAAGGTGAAACCTCAACTAACTGAAGTCAGTGTTGAAACCAAAGTCAGTGTTGAATCATAAGATGGTTTCTCACTTTTGATGTCAGCTGTAACAGTGAAATGAAATGCCATGTAGAAGTTGTAGTGGTGGTGGTGGTCTTAGTTTTTGTGTTAATGTCATTGTTTTGTAAAATTATGTAATTGTAGCTAGCTTAATATGAGGCTTTGTTGTTGTTTTTTCTTTCTAATTAGCAAACAGAACAATGACTTGAGCTTGATATGGTGTTTCAGTTCTGACTTATAAAAATCCATACTGTGTGAAAAATGGTGTTCTAGTTCTAGACTGTTAACGTGGTTTTTTGTTTTTGGTAGTGGTGGCTAGCATATTATGATTTATGAGGCTTTGTTATTGATGGTACCTAGTATTTAAAACAAGGGATGGGTAAATGTACCTAAGGATAGGGAAAGGATAAGATGTTGATGATGTAATAAATTTGACTCTGGTTGATGTTTGGACACCAACCTATGTGGGAACCTCGTACGATACAATCTATGTTCTAATGTTAACGTTGATAAGACCTTTTCAGTGTGCTGAGAAGTCATTGTTTCCTTTGTGGGGGAAATTCTCTGGCCTAGGTTTGACCACTAATCTTGTGGTTGTGTACTGTCTTTCGATCTATTCTTTCTCTCGCAGTGACATGGATTGGTGCCATGTGTCATTAGTCTAATACTTGGATTTTTTGATTTAATCTAATTGCTGCTGAGTCTAATTTTAAAATATTTGGTGATGAAAGGTTGAATCTAAATGAAAATTATATGATTTTACGAATTTTATTTTATGATTATTGATAATATTTCATATATATATGACTTATCTTTGGAGGGTTGCTTTGTGCCTAGTATTTTAGAGGTTGCACGGGTTCAAGTTGTACTCCTTGTGGATGAGTGGTAACTGGATTCACTTCCTCATCTAATTTCTATCACCATCATGGTATTTTGTAAATTAGAATATTTGGAAAAGCAGCAATATGTATTAGCATGAATTTTAGGAATAGATAAATTTCCCTTTTCAGTCATAGCTTAGTTTTAGCATGAATTTTAGGAATAGATAATTTTGTTTTACATGGAAGTTTTTTACTATGAAAATATAAGTGTCATATGAATAATTCACATTAAACAATATTTGTTATGGGTATTAAATATTTAACTAATTTCGTGAAATTGATTACATGTTAAAGGGTAAGGAGACATAATTTAATATTTTATTATCTTTATACTCAATTTTTCATGTGAGTACGTAAATATATATTTAGAATGAATGTGTTTCCTTAATCAAATAGCATCCAAGCTTCACTTTTATTGTAAATAAGAGGTTTTAAGACTTACTTCCGGATATTTTGATGTCTTTTTACTCTTTTAAATTTTTTCTTTTCCTTCTTTATTATTATCCTAAAATGTCTTTAATCTAGATACTACGTCTAGTTCCTTAGAATTTTTTTATCTTATCTAAATATTATATTTAATTTCTTAATAAATTATAAGTTTTGTTTGGTCTTTATGCTAGTAAAATATTTTTTTGTATGTAGCCTTTCTAGGTTTGTGAAAGTTAACAATCATACAAAGAAGATAAGAAGGAAGGGAAAATACTAAAACAAGATATTAGGATTTCATTAATGTGCATTAGTGCGCAATCAGCAAAACAATACAAATACATATACAACCAAGAAAATGACTAAACTAACTTTGAGACAAATAAAAAGGATAAAATACAAATGCATAATGCTATTTAATAAGGCTAACAAACTAATATTCTTTGACACAACCTCTGCAAGCTAATAAAGTAAATATTTATTGTTAAGTCAAGATAATTTAACATCTTAGTTTTGATGATTACAGAACAGTCTGTTGTGCCAGTAGACATGAGAAAGAGCAGACTAGAGAAGCATAAGAGGTATCAAATTGAAGAGGCATCAAACTGATGGGCAGATTGAAGAGATATCAGATGCAAAAAAGAATGATTAGACGGATCATTAATGAGTCAAACACAGACGCACAAGATGAAGTGTTCAAGTCATCAAGCCTCAAAGCAACTACATCAGACAAAGAACCTTCATTATTCAAGACAGAGAACTCATCTCAACTTCAAGTCAAGCGCTCAAGAAGGAAGACTTTGAAACCTGAAGCTGAAGACGAAGGAAGGAGACAAACGAATGAATTCAACACACGACTCATCTATTTGTTCATTCGTCTATCTCGTTTAATGAAGTAGTTCAAACAGAGTAACTCGCGCCCCAATTCAAATCTAGTCGTTACTCGTAGAAGCTTCCAAAAACATAATAGAGATCTGTACAAATCCCTTGCAACACGAAAAGCAACCATGCTTTTTGTTGATGTCTCTGATCAAGTCAGAAAAAGCCTGTGCAAACATTAATTATTCTGATTGATCTCTGTCACACGTTTTGAAAATCCCAAGGCAAAAAGACTAACGTTCAAATCTTCAGTCTAACAAATACTTCACATAGCTCTCTATAAAAGGACTTCATTACTTTAAGAGAAGCTGGTGAACTACACTGTAAAGAAATTATATTCAAGCTTCAAGCTCTCAAGCAAAGTTCACTCGCCCTGAACTTAGAATAGAACTGATTGTAAAACCCATTTCTACGTAGAGTTAAATTTATTCTTTCATCTTAAATCTACTATTATGTGCTCTTAGCCTGAGGAGACTGCGTTCCAAAGAATATCTTGTTTAAGACTGTGTTCAAAACCTTGTTTAGCATGTAGAGACTGGGTTCAAAGAATACTGGTTTATCCTGAGAAGACTGTGTTCAAATAATATTTATAATTAACCAGGAGTGGTTAGGTTCAGAGAATACTTTTAGTGGAACCTCAGCGTGTTGTTGGGAAACTGGATGTAATCTTGATCAGACGAACCAATATAAAAATACTATTGTCTCTTTATTATTTTATCTATTAACTAATTGTGGGATAATAACTTGAACAGTCTGATAATAAAATCAATCTTAAGAAGAAAATAATCTTGCGTCTAATCAAGCTTTGAAAACAGCAGACATAAACGCATTGTTTTAGAGAAATTTTTTTTAAACAATCTACACAATTCAACTCACCTTTTCGTGTGTTTTAGGCTTTTACATTAATTGATACCCAATTTCTCATAAGTAACACCTAACACTAAGGTTTACTATTAGAAAAAGATTTTCTACCTTTAAGATTTAATATAGAGAATTACAATCAGAACAAAAAGACTTTTTAGAGAGAGTTTGAGAAACAAAACTTCAAGAGTTTTAACTTGATTAAAGTAATTTCTACTTTAAAACTTCAAACTTCATTCATTTGTTGTTGGAAGTGTATAGCATATGCAAAAGCATTATTAAATGCTTCATCGGAGTTGGTGAAGTTTTTTTTTACAGTACATCTTTAAGTCAAATATGTTTTTCTTTATTCTGACTTGTCTCGTCTTTTTATGTGAGAAGTAGGTAAATATTTTATATTTATTTTTAGCAATAACAAGTCGACAACAAGACAAACAATTTTGATGAATAATTTAACATTTAAAAATAATCATTAAAAAAAACACTTATCTTTTGAATAATTTTGTTATGCTTCATTTAATGTTCATTAGTCTATTCCACAAATTGATTTTTCATTTGATGCATTTAATCTAGGCATTCATCTTTCTAATAAATTGAACTTATCTACTTTATCTAAAAATAATCATTTATAAAATATTTATAAAATGAATTATAATTATTAAAATTAAGGATTTTAATTTATTTTTAATTATTTCAAACTTGACAATATTAATATTACTGTCACAAATTTTGTTGCAAATTTTACATAATAACCAACCAGGAAATGTGTGGCTAAATTGATCACCAAAGGTGAAAAAGTAAATTTAATTGCATGTAGCTACATACAACTTCTACCTATTGAGTGTTCGGTGTCAAATGAAATTTTTTTAGTAATAAGTTATGAACCTAATCTTTAGCGTGGAATTTAGACACACTTAAAGCTCTTCATTTTTTCTTAAAAAGACTTTTTATGTTGATAAATCTCTCATGGACCATGTGACTTATTAAACAATTTTAATGAGTTCAAAAATATGCGTAAGAAAATATATACATTTAAACTTATAGATTGTTTCTCATCAATTTTCTCATATGCGGTCTCATTTAAGAATGTAATTTTTTGCGTCCATTAATAAAAGTTGATTTTGATTGTTACAAAGACAAAAGATAATAAATATTTGTAAATAAACAACATTTTTTAAAATATAATAATTTAATATGTTTTAATTTATATATATTTTAGTTATATGTAAATTATTATTATTATTAAAGTTAAAAAATAATTTGGGGAGACAAATTGATATTTTGGAATTCAACATCTACTTCCTTGTTACATGAGGATCTAAACCTGCGCCTCCTGACCCTTCTTCATTCTTCTCTTCATTTCTCACTAATAAACCAATTTTATAATTTTATTAAGATTAAATTTATTATAACTGACTTGGTCATCAACTTTGTCAAGATATCTTACTTGTTCAGTCACTACTGTATCAACTGACCATGTTAAAAATCTTGAATAATTTATAATATGTGTAGTTGATTCTTCAAAAATTATTAAAAAAAGAAAGAAACTTATAACAAAAATTATCATTATTTTATAAGTTTAATTGTAACATGAATTATCAAATTCATATATTTATTCTATTATAATAAATATAAAGAAATACTTCTTCAATCAATATGAATTATAATAATTTTTTTATTTTGATAAAATAATAAAATTATTATTATACATATGTGAAGGGAAAGAGTAAGTTTAAGTACCTCTCATTATCTTGTTCCTTTATTTTCTTTTAATTTATTGATTATAGTAGATGATTCATACTTCACTGTTAGATTCAAAGAAAATAAGAAATATAAAAAAGACTCTTTACATTTAATCTTATAGTAAGTTTATTTCTCCCTTATGTATGCATATTTTAATTTTTTTAAAAAATTTCAAACTAATTCATAATTTAATAACAATTACTATTTTAATTAGAAATTTTTCATAGTTACTTTACTTATGTATATGAGTTCCTGATACCCAATTTATGATAAGTGTTTGTGTAAATAGGTAAACATAATATTAAAAAATAAAACAAAAAATGTGTACCAGTTAGACAGATCAACCCTGTATGATTAATCCATCAAGCACCAGTTCAATCTGCAAATTCATCAAATTGAATCGGGTGGCACCAAGCCCGAAGTATGGTCAATCTAATTGTTGGCTCATGCCAGTTAGGGACTGATTGCTGGACTAATCTATTGAACTAGCCAATTATTTGAGAACACTGGTTATGATACAACACTACCGGCCAGTCGATGGCAAGACACATCTAGAACAACACTTTGTTCATGGCAAGACACATTTACTGCCTATTGTTTTAAAATTCTTGCCACATCTGGGCCATTAACTCATCCTTGTGTGGGGAAATCTTTTGGGTTTTGAAATAACCTTTTTGTAAGAATTTTTCCTTCTATGAAGTCATGACTCTTACTCTTCTGATCCTTATACTTCAAACCAATTTAAAAAACATGGCTCATGCATGTATAACTATTCTCCTACTACTACATATTCCTTCTGGTTTCTGCAGATTTTCATCTTATCCGGTGCCATCATTCATTACTCTCGGCATCACAATCTCTACCCATATTTGCATCTGTCCTTTTGTATTATTCAAAAAGTTTTGCTAGGTGGTCAATTTTAACATCCGGTCATCTAATCAATTAGGTACCTGTATACTTTCATTTGTATACTTTTCTTTTTAAAAAATATATAACAAATATTAAAAAAAGTATATAACTATCTTTAAATATACAATTGCTAATTAGGGTGGCCAGAGGATAGACTTGATTAAAACAGCCATACTCTTCTTGGCAGCAGATTTCCATGCTAATCATTTTTGCTTTAATATTCTTAAGGTGGAATCCTCTTTATCCTTTTTGTGGCAGGAGAAAAAAAAAAATAAGATGGTGGTACCATAAATCACTCTAACAGCTAATAGCTATACGACGTGCATATGCACTATACACAATAGTAGTTATATTTATGCATGCATTGTTTAACAAGTTACAATAAAAAAATTTATTTGTTATATTGGAGCGTGCAATGCATATGCATGTTGTATTAGGCTAGTAGCTACTGCATTGTTATATTCATGCGTGCTCGTGCAATGCATAACAAATTACAGTAAAATTGAAAAATATTTAGTTGAATTAACAGACAATTAATTATAAAATATAAAGAAAAAAAATGCATATATATATATAAAATATAAAGAGAAAAAAATATGTATATATTTTAAGAATAAGTTGATTAATTGACTGTTTAATGTAAAGTAAAATTATATGTACGTGGGATGTATATGCATGTTGTAATAGCTATTGCACCGTTATATTCGTTCGAAATGCATAACATATTATAATAAACTAATTTATTATATTCGTATGTAATCCAATATGCACGTTGCAGTAGTTATTGTGCTAGCTATTATATTTGTGTGAGCATTGTGTAACAAATAACAGTAAAATTTGTTTATTTAGTCGTGTATGCATTAACATGCAAGTTGTGGTAGCTAATGCTCTGTTATATTTGTCCCTGAAATGTATAATAAATTACAATGAAAATATAGTAAAATTGATTTATCATATCTGTACATATAATGCATATGCATGTTGTAGTAGCTATCGCACTATTATATTCGTGCGTGTAATGCATTAAAAAATAAAAGTAAAACTAATTTATTACATTTGTGTGCAATGCATAACAATAAATTTTTTTTATTATATTTTTTATTTTGACACATGTTAGCTGTAAAATTTGTTTAGTACATTTGTGTGTAATGCATGTACGTTGTAATAGCTAATACGTTGTTATATTTTGGTGCTGTTAGAATGATTTCTGGCACCTCCATCTTATTTTCTTTATTCTCCTGCAACACCAAAACCAAAAAGATGATAAGGAAGATTCCACCAAAGAATATTAATGCAAACTAGTATGGAAATCTGTCACCAAGAAGATAAGGAGAAGGAGAATTTGCAACTTTAATTGTTGGAAAACTATACAGAATAAAAAATACTGAGACACCGTCATTTGATTAGAAGATAATTAATTTTTAATAATAAAGGCCATAAATTATTGGATGTTAAAAATTGGCACCTTTATTATCGGTAATTTCTACTGTTAAAAGTGAATATAGGAGGGTTTTAGCCCCGTTATACACCAGAATATGGTTTGGTGATTCAAAAGGTTTGAATTCTATTATTGGGTATGTACCACCAATAGTGCCAAATGGTGTTTGTCAACCAGAGACCTCAAAACGACAATTCAAGGGGTTAGGAAAATACTGCACTTCCTGTTGTAGAAGTCCCCAAGAGTCTTTTATCCATTATTCTCTTTGATGCAAGGTGCATTGTGGATTAAACCTAGTAGCAATCAAAACTCCTTTTCTTCGTGATTATATTTATGCACACATTCATTTTAACACACCAGTGAATTGAAATGAACTTCAATAAATAAATTAAGTACTTATCTATAATTTGATTCTTGAATTATATACCTAAAGCATTTTTCATAGTGTAACTCCACCTAAACAGGAGATGTAAGAATTTCAAATTTTCTTTCTAATAATACAATTTTTAAAAACTTAAAATGAATTTGTTCCAATATTGGAGTTATTTCTGTATCAAGAATGATCAAGTCTTAGATAAAAAGAGTCATATAAATTACTCTAATGGTGAAATTACAAAAGAATTAATTCGTAAGTTTAAGAATTTAAATAAACAATTGGAAATGCCACAGCTACAATAAATAAGATCAATAAGAGTTCATCTTCTTTTGTATCAGATTATTCAGATATGGGTGCATAATTATTTTAGCATAAATAATAAATTTGATTCTCATTAATGGTTAATGTGTGTATATATGTAGGTTGATTTTGAGCTGAAACACTACAAGGACTTCTCTCGCTACTCAAGGGCCCCTATACTGAAGGACATGCTAGTGTTAAAGTCATTTAATTCAATAATTTGATGGTGTTCTTTTGATTTTATCATTGCTTTGATATTTTTGTACAGCTGACTCTTTACATTTATTTTTATAGTTTTTTTAAAAAATAATAAAATTTAATTTAGAAATAAAGATATTGAAGATGGCAAATTGAAAGATGAGATGTTAAAAAATCCATAGAAATGTTCTTGTTGAATAATGATTGCTAAAACTCTAGAATAATGGATAAAAACACTCTTGCTTGAGATAGGTATTTTACTTACATAGGACGAGTGATTTTGTGGTCGTTGATTTTTCACCTCTTAGCTTTAATTTTGAAGCAATTTCAACTTATAACTCTTCTATGTACTTCTTGATTTGTCACTATTAATTGATCAATCAATTAATTTGAATATTGATCGGTGGAAGAGGAGGAAAAACCCAAAGAATGGGGATAAAAGCTTGTTTTCCAATTATAAAACTGAGTAGTATTGTGAAAGTTACCATAATAAAACAAAGATTTGACAGAAAAATATTTATTCATAATCATAGTAATAACGGTAACAATATTCATTTCTGAACTTTATAATAGAAAATCATCTACGAAGAATGATATCGCTGTGATGTCATAATAGAATAGAATACCTAATTTCAGGTCACGAGATAATAGAAAATTAGGATAAAATCAATAAACACAAAAGTAAGTATATTGATAATAGAAATGATTAATTACAAAGCGAACTAGTCTATCATTTATATAAGCTCTAATTACCTCAAATACAAGTTCAACTAGATGCCTCCTATTAGGGCTAGAATCAGTTTGAGATTGTGCAACTTGTTCCAAAGTTATCCAATCCCAAGTCACTAATAAAGCAATCACAAGAGTTCCATAAACTACAAAACTGGGGAAAAGATGACAAAACAATGTCTTTCATTGATTGGAACACCATGGACAGACAGTTATGCACTAAAGCAGAAAGTTTTTCCTAATGAATACTATAATTCTTCAACTTGGACTGAAAATCCACATTGACATCGCTTTGTCAATAGAGAGGTTCCCTCGTCAAAACTCTCAAACTCTTTCAAAAACACATGCTCATGATCTTTTACTGGAGTACTTAATGAAGGATCAAAATTAGTATCAAATCTGTCCACTTGTTGGTGTTTCTGGTTCTGATTCTTGTCATCACTATCACAAACTGTGGCACTTGAGTTATCATTATTTATACATGGGGTACCAGTTGGCATCCCTGAAGGCAAACTGTTATTGATATAACGATTATTTAACCTTTGACGAGTTACAATAGAAGAAAGAAGCTGGTACCACCGACTAAGAGCCTGTGTTTCATCCCTTTTCTTTTCTTCAGCCTGTCGCCTCTCATCTTCCTCTGCATATGCCTAGTTAAAGGTGTGAAAGAATAATTAAGTAATAAATAAACCATAAATGTTAAAAAAAAAACACTATAAAACAGCATGTAACATTAACATGTGTGGAGTAAAGGGAAAAATCACCAAACTTAAGATGACGGAAGAAGAAACAAGTTTACTCCTTAGAAATAAGTCTAAAGAAAACGTGGCCAAACAATTTCTAGAATCAAGAATATCCTTGTTGAGAGCAATTTCTAGCAACTAAACTGCTAGCCCCAGTGAACTAACCCAACTACCAAAGCTATCATACTTTACGTCATACCAATGTTTATCAAATTACATTCAATAGATATAGAGATCAATAATGTAGATGATACACTAACTTCACACGTCAAGTCTTAGTTTATGTGCAACAACATTTATTTATTCAGCAAGAAAAAGAAATATACCTCTAGCAGTACATCCTTGAACTCTTCACACACCACAATACCATCAAAGACGGGATATGAACGGCCGTTTTTAAATTCAAAACCAACCATAGCAGGTGCATAATCTATTTCAAGCCTCTTGGCAACAGAAAATGCCTTTGGAAATCTTAAGTGCACAGTCCCTGGCGGGAGACATTTCTCAGACCAAACATCTACCTGACCTCGTTCGTTCTAGATGTAAAATACAAAATATAACTTTCATTAATATGAAATTTTCTATAATTTTATAAAAGAAACAAATATGCACGTGCATTTTCCAGTTAGTTCATATGCATGTCTATTAACACACAACAGCAACTGAACAGAGGTAATTTGTGTTTACGATCTATCATCTTCATTCCCATAAACTCAAACCTGAAAGGTTTTTCTCTCTGCTGCTTCCATTGATTTAAAGTAAAAAAATAAAAAAAAAAATGAACATTTGAAGCTCTCTACCCTGTGACATAACATGTGGATCTGAAAGATGTTTTAATAATTGGATGTCTTGAGATAGATTTAATGGTTCCGGTTGCTTGAAAGATATTTTCACTTTTAATAATGTTACTTTCTATTACTACATCTAGAAAGAGACATTACCCTGGGAACTATCCCATTCACAGCACGAGGCAGATTTAATGGTTCCAGTTGCCACTTCCCATAAAGTGTAATTTTTTCCATAGAATCAGAGCAGCCATAGTCATCAGCTTCAGAATCATGTACTTTTTGCTTTGTGGGACGTTGAAGCTCCTGAATAGATTTTTTTTTGGGTAAAGAATAAATTATATGAGTATATCAAAGGGAAGGAATACAGTGGAATCAGGAAAACAACAGTAACATTGTCAGCCAGTTGACACCTTCACAGGATGTTCATTGGGTTTGACTTGCAGCCCTTCCCGCAGCCATCTCTCTTTTGTCTTAACTGTTTGCACACAAGTCCTCGGGTAAACTGGGTAACCTGAACAAAAGCCCAGAACTGGACCCTTTGGATAAAGTACTTGATACTTTGTAAGCCATTTTTCTATGGCATAAAGTGGATGACTTTTGTAGGCCTGAAAAGTGATAAAGATGTCAAGATAAATATCACCATCCACAATTTTAAGCATGATGTTTTCAATTTCTTTTGAAACTACCTGCTGATTGGTTGGAAGAGGCTCAGTTAATGCCCTAGTTTCCAACTCAACATCCTCAATAGAGTTCCTTGTAGGGACAAAAGAATCACTCGTGCTGAATTCTGAAGAGTTGATTTGGTTTGTTCTTGAATGAGCCAGACCTCCAGTTGCCCCAGATTCTAAGTCTCTCAATGGTGCCAACACTGAATCCCACCATGTCGAATTAATTCGATGTGGTGCTATCTTGTACCACTTCATACAGTACCTAAGATGTCAATATGTACTAGCATTTTCAGGCCATGAGACGTAAACTTTATGTAGAGGTGCAAAAGTGCCTAATTATATTACTATCAGAGTATCAGCATACAATAAGCTTTTTTAAAAATAAAAAAAAAAATTACAGTTCAAATGAAAGTGAATATTATTACTTAAGAATATATTGCCAGACTTAAGAAACAAATAAAATAGAAAGTTAAGAAATAAAAAAGCTTACAGTTTACGCAGAACTATCATGAATTTGATTAGCATTATAAAAGTTGCAAAACTATCAGTGTTCATACTGAACATATATGGAGAAAATATCAAACCTGCGGGTCACATCTTTGGCCCCTTGCCCAGCAAAAGCAACAACATATCTCAAAGATTTTTTGCATGCAGCTACCATGGCTTCAACTTTATCCTCTCCATCAATAATAAAATTCACTGCATCAACATGCACCCACTTTCCTGTCAAATTTTCTTCACTGCAATATACTTCTGCCCAATACAGAGGACATCCTACTTTCATTGATCCAATTGCCGTAGAAATTACTTGGGGGGAGGATGTAGATTCTTCACCCGTAACCCTTTTAATTTTTTTTGATGGACAAGAATAACTTGATGAATCAGGATTTGCAGCTGACTCAATTTTACTATCCTGACATCCAACTGCTGTAGCAGAAAGAGCCATTTCCAACTGCATCTCAAATTCAACATCCCCTTTCCTCTTTGATTTATGAGATGTGTCAGTAAGCCATGATCCTGGGTTACTATCTCGCATCTCACAAGCTTTTGAGTTTGCAACACTATCATTTCTTACTTCAACAACAGGGGGATCACTAGACTGATCAATGTGGTTGGTCACACAACACTTCTTACTTTTGCGAGAATGAACAAGAGAACTTTCACCAACATTCTCTCTCTCGTTACAAGATATTGATTCTTGAGGTGACTTAAAATCCAATTTTCGCTTAGATATCATTGGTGTAGAAGTCTGAAATATCCCGTTGCTAGATCCACTTGCAACTTGACCTGGTTTAAGAGGGGCAACATCCAAAATGGACACAAACCTGAAATATGCCTTTGATAAGAAATTAAACATCACATATTTACTTTTACAGAAGTCCACAAGTAATTAAAATTGAAGAAATTTTCATACCACCAGTAGTTCATGGCAATAGTATTGAACTATTGATGCAATTATATCTTTTTGTTTTACGTAATTCATTCTATTTCTTATTTAAAGGCACACTCCTGACTTGCCTATACGCCTGGGATGAGAACTTAATTCTTCAACAAGTTTTATCGTTCCTTTTCTAGATCATTTCATTGCATGCAGCATCATTTTATATTATCATTTCCACCCCGAATAATAATAAGTGAGATCCTACAGGTGGTTAAAGAAATGAAGGGATTTTTCAGTGAATGATTCGTTTAAATTCATGAACCAGGGAATGCCTCAGCAGTTAGAAACAAACAATATAAATTATGTAGTGGTGTTACCTAACAAATAGATAAATACAAGCTTAATGCAGCAATAAATAGAAGTAATTGAGGAATGATAGAAAGATATTCTGTTCTGTGCTCACCTGGCTGTAAGATTTAAAGCTCTTAATAGAGCCACGGATAATGCTGCAATCTGCAATTGAAAAAAAAAATCCTTGCCCATGTAAATTTCCCCCCAAGCACTAAGCAATTATAGTGTATAGATAAAAGAACCTACACAGACTCAAGAAACTTTATTTTACTTTAGTATGAAGAAATTCATTAAAAGACGATCAAATACTTTCTTTCAAGTGAAGAAAGAGTTGGTAACATATTCTGCACTTTCAAGTTCCGACCATAGAAGTAGAGCATCTATTATGTGCCAGGGTTATCATACTACACTGAAAGGAAACCTTATCAAAAGACAAATCAAAATCTAGTAAAGTATATAACAAAAAAGGCTATTAAAAACGGATTGGACCTAACTCCCTTCAAAAAGCTAGCTCAAGGAAGGAGGATCCCAAGCCTCATGAAGAGTATTTTGACCATAGTCCTAATCTATATGGGATATCTTAAGACACAACTCTCACTCAAAAATGGATGTCTAGAGACTGAAGTTTGTGGAGCTGCACATCTACATGTATCCCAACTTTGAGATTGAATGGGCTTTGATTTGATACCATTAGAAAAGAACTGAGCCTAAATCATTCCAAAGAACTAGTTCAATGGAGCAGGATTGTCCATGTCTTATAAGCAGTATTCTAGCCATATTCATGAGATATCTTAACAAAGGCCATATTAAAAATAGATCTACCTCTTCAGGACTGCCCTCATGTGATTCTAGAGCTGCTGCCAAACCAAAGTGCGGTGAAGTTTCTCTGTTTGTACAGTTTTTAGCACGGAAATTATCATGGAACTGCAAGTGTAACACACAAGGAATCAAACAAGATATAATGTGAAATAGCATGATTTTATATGAAACTGCATATTAAATGCAACAAAATAGTGTGTATACCAATAAAATCAAACCATACCCATGATATTAAAGGATGTAGGGCTTTTGAAGTAAGTTTTGTGACATTTGATAGCTGGAGCAAGTGTGCTGGAAGTAGAGAAAGCAAAGAAGCCTGCCATAATCAAGAAAGACACAACTTGACAAGAAATTTTAGAGTGATAAAAGGGTTTAAATATTTGCACATTTAGATTAGCTTATATTAGGGAAAAGCAAGCTTCATATTTTTTTGCAGCTTCGACGGAGAAGTTAAAAATGCTCTTTAAAATAAATTGCTAACAAATATTACATCAAGAAAATAGAATCAGGAATATGCATACTCAACCAAAATATATCAATTATAACCAAAAGTATACAAACACATTGAAAGGAAATCGCTAAATCAACAACTGTTTTTAAAATATATAACCAAAAACAATATATCAGATACAACTACAAGAATTGAGCTATTGATTACCACAAAAGAGGGATGTTAAGAAGGTAAAAGCTTGATAACACATAATTATCATATAATAGAAATGCTAATTCAAATTTTTTATCCATTAAGAATATTAAATTGACAAGAGCTAACCTGAATAAGAGGATCATCACAAGCATTGTCTATTAATCTTCCTCGAGCAAGTAAACAAAGCAAATGAACCTTGTGTACAAGTTCAGCCAAATCCTGAAGAATTTTACAAAATTACTTTTAGTGAGTGGCTAAAAGTTATTTTTGTATTAAAGCCAGATTCAGTAATATAGCAATTGACCTTATCTTTGGCAGAAGCTCGACGAACTTGTTTCTGTACAGTTGAATGAGGGGTCATATTCAATTCAATTGTCACATGATGATCATCCCTCACAACTGTACCATCTTCCCAATCCGAGTCATCCAGTTCTTCCTTGTTATCCAAGTGGTCCTGGCCTGAATTGCCACATTTCTCCCCTGCAGAATCATTTTCCATGGAATTTCTACTACAGTGTCCAACCTCTGATGTCTCTCGTTGGAGAATTGGATCCAAGACTTGGGTTCCATTTTGTTCTGGCTCAAACTCAGGCTACAAAAAGATCAAAAGTACAACATGCTGCTTGAGGAATTTAGACACTCATAATTTGATTTCAACTTATATGACTCAGAATAAAGTCACCAAAATAATAGCGTTGCACAAAAATTATGAATGAATAGGTAACAAGAACGAGTTAGAGGGACCAACGATTGTCTTTTTCCTGGAAGTGCCAGCTTTATTAGCACGGCGTAATAGCTTTCCGACAGCATCCCGAGATATTTCAGTCAGTGTTCCTGAAATCCAGCAAAAACATTGAGCACTCATGAGTAAAATCAAATAATGTTGGACATGATTTTATCAAACCATTATCATTAGGTGATTGAAATTCAATTCCACCTTCTGAGTTTTGCCGGGCTCCAGTTTGATTTTCTGCAAAATTGACAGCAAATACTCAAAAACATATCCTGTCACCATCAATTGGTGCAAATCTAAAATTTGATCACATTAAGAGTAGAGCATTAATTTGCTCGGTCAGGGAAAAGCTAAGAGAATGATGCCTCCCCAGTCAATTTTTGGTTTCAATTCCACTCCCTTGTTTGGTAGAGTGGAATGGAGGGGAAATAGCAAGAAAATGGGTGTGGGTCCCACCTGGATCCCACCTTTCTAAACTCTACTTTAGTTCAAATATTTCTTCTCAATTCCATTCTACACTCTACAATCAAGTGCATGCAAATGAAAAGAAAACTAAGTAATTCCAGTCTTCAAATCCTAACTAGTCTAAACTTAGAAAATAGAAACTCAAACTAATTCCCACAGTCCTAGGTATTGAGGTTCCTCTTTAGTGTTGTATGTATGCTACCTATATCTTCAAGCTCCAATTTCTCATGCACACAAGTCTCACTTGAGGGAAAACCAAGACAAATATGAAGAATTGAACTATGAATGTGGTCCCTGAACTATTACTCACTCACATATTCAATCTTTAAAACACTAAAACTTATGTTATGTGATCTCTGAAGTGTTGAAAAACCCTTCAAATTAGTCCAATTATAACATAGGGACTATTTATGTCATTTTTATCGGTTTAAGACTATTTATATAATTTTTATCAGTTTAAACACAGGTGTTAGGAGAGAAAAAAAATTTTCAAGAACCAAATTGATAATATATTCAATTATTAAGTGCGTGTTTGGAAACACGGCGAGTGCAACTAAATGTAATTTCCTGAACCAACAAATAGTCGCTTATCACCGTGATTTTGCACTAAACTGACGATGGGTTGCTCCCTCCAAACGAAACATTCCCCGTCGGAGACGTTAAATACAAATTCGAATGGAATGAGTAAATGCAAATACGCAATCGAAGCTATTTGAACGAAAAATATTGTATTAAGAAAGAGAAAAAAGGATTGTTGAATGATACCTGAGGTTGAGGATTGCTTCTTCCGCTGGGAAGTGCGTGGTGCCATTCTTCTTCTTCTTCTTCTTCGGAGATGAAAATCAGAGAAGAGAAATGAACCGCGTCGCGCCCAAAACTGTTGTTGCGTCTCTTCGGAACCGCCACTGTGTTACGCTGCGTGCGTCCGCACCTACCGTCCAATGCACGCACGGGAACGGAAAATCCCACAAAAAAAAATATGAAAAGGTTTTTCAAAATACTTTTTTCATTTTCACTATTATAATAAATTTTCTCGAGTCTCGTGAATGGAATGGAATAAAAAAATATTTAAATTGAAATAAAATGTAAAAAAAAAAAATTATTTTTTCTCTGTTATCCTTTATTTTTACTCTCCCAACCATGGCCTAAAATAATAGAGTTTAAATTTTCGAAATTAATTAAAAATTTATTGTCATCTTTGATTTTTTTTTAGTTCGGATCAACTCACATATAATTTATTATTATCTTTTGAAAAAATAATGTATTACTATTATTATTATCTCCTATCATCATATTTTTTAAAATATTTTAATATAATTTTTAATATTTTAAGATTATTTAAAAAAGAAAATAATAACTGAATTGATAATTTATTCTAATGAATATCATGATGATCAAGTGGAACATGTGAAATTAATTTAATTTAATTGGTGGACTAAATTTTCTCATGTCTTGAGCGAATTCTAGTTTAATATATCATGATTAATTTTATTAAAATCAAAAGGTACCTTTTTTTTAAAAAAAATAATAACTTATATTTCAAATTAATTACACAAGGGAAACAAGTTTTGGTTATATAATTTGTTAACATACAAGATCATTCTTCAAAGTCTCCTAGAAAAATGCATAATTAAACCCAATTAACCAAGCTTAACATCACCTTAATTAAACCCAAAGAAAATTAGAGGGTCAAGCCTAATTTTAAGCAATCTTTCAGAAAATATATATGTATAGTTGGTAAACAATATTGAATATAATTCCTAGTAGCTTCTTCCTTATTTTCCTTGACCATTTCAGTTTCCTTGTCCTTCAATTAACCTTCAGCTAGTGAAGAATTTAATCACAGCAAATGCAACTCAAATTTAAGCATGTTCTGAGTTGGCCAACTCCTAATTAGAGAATTCAACCACCAAGTTTTTATGATTTCACGAATTTAGTGACCATTTAATTTCACTCTAAGTTCCAATGTCAATATGGTTTGGAAAATAATCACCTAACATGCATGCTTGAAGAATTGACATAACAGTGCAGAACCTGAATGTGATACTTCTATAAAACACACTCAATTCTATTTTTTTCAGCAATAGAAGGTGCAAAGAACAATGATGTCAGTTCCAAGGCTAGTTTTTGCTGCATGTATCTTCTCAGTGGCAGCAATTGCTCTAGCAGAATTGCCTGTGACATATATCTTTGGTGACTCTTTGACAGATGTTGGAAACAATAACTTTCTACAATATTCTTTAGCCAAATCTAACTATCCTTGGTATGGAATTGACTACAGTGGTGGCCAAGCTACTGGAAGATTCACCAATGGCAGGACTATTGGTGATTTCATATGTATTTTCTTCATCTAAAAATTTTCTCTTGTTTCTATTTCCTCTTTATATTGAAATTTAGTGTTAGCTCAATTTTTAGGCATCATCAATGTAAATGTTCAGCTAACCAGCCAATTAACTTATAAAATATACAAGTTTATATATTTCTTTTATAAATTTTTTCTCTGATTGTATATTGAAGTTGTCTACCAAATATTTCTCTAGTAATTATGAGTATGACTTTTTGAAATAGTTATTTTAAAAGTCAACAAACTTGATATTCATGACAATTAATGATCTAGTATGAAAAGTTTTTATATTGTGATTTGTATACCATTTACTTATTGTTTAAACTATTAGTAGGCAATACTTTGATGTCTTTTTTATTGATTTTTGCAGCTGCAAAGCTTGGAATTCCATCACCACCAGCTTATCTGTCAGTTTCTCAGAACGTTGATACTCTACTCAAAGGGGTAAACTATGCATCTGGTGGGGCAGGGATTCTTAATGATACAGGACTTTACTTTGTAAGCAGAACTTGTTTGAACCATCAAGATTCTATTTACAGGTTAGAACTTGAGTGTCCTCTCATCTAACTCATATTCTGTTTTGAATATTTTAGATTCAGAGGTTATCTTTTGATGATCAAATTAACAATTTCAAGAAAACCAAAGAAGTAATCAAGGCAAACATTGGAGAGGCAGCTGCCAACAAGCACAGCAATGAAGCCACGTACTTTATTGGGATTGGTAATGCTTCACAATAAAAAAATTTACATTTTACAGTAAATTATTGCATGATTCAGCATTTGAATATCTTCATATTCTCAACCATTTTCTACCATACATAAAACCAAAATTTTCAATTTATAAAGAGGTTAATAAAACATGGTTACTAACCATCACAATAATCTTGGATCATATAATAAAAAATGCTCTTATTTTTGCGCTTCTATTATTGTATTGAATGTTAAAAACTCCAATCCCCATAGACTATGTAACCTTCATTGGTCAATTGCATTCTTGCAGGAAGCAATGACTATGTCAATAATTTCTTGCAGCCCTTCTTGGCAGATGGACAGCAATACACTCATGATGAGTTCGTAGAGCTTTTAATCTCAACCTTAGATCAACAACTTCAGGTAAAAAATCAATGCAGTGTAATTGTTAAAATTAACTCATAGAACATCCCAACATACTTCTTTCCTAAGGTAACTCATTTCTACACATTAATACCATCCAATTTCCCAATCTGCATACTACTTATACTTAAATCAACTACAAATATGATGTGATTATGCCAGAGTCTATATCAGCTGGGAGCAAGAAAAATGGTGTTCCATGGACTTGGTCCACTCGGTTGTATTCCATCACAAAGGGTTAAATCCAAACGAGGCCAATGTCTAAAGCGGGTTAATGAATGGATTCTACAATTCAACTCCAATGTACAGGAGCTACTCAACACACTAAACCATCGTCTTCCAAATGCAAAACTCATATTTGCAGACACCTACCCTTTAGTTCTTGACTTGATCAATAATCCATCCACTTATGGTAATTTTGCATCTCAAATTATCTTACATATGTTGTGGTAATCAATTGTAGCATAGCAATTGATAAACACAATTAAATTCCAATTATGTATCATTTTATTTCCAAGCTATAAGTAACAAATGTATTTAACAATTCCACAGGTTTTAAGGTTTCAAATACATCATGTTGCAATGTAGACACAAGTATTGGAGGTTTATGCTTGCCAAACTCAAAGGTCTGCAAAAACCGCCATGAGTTTGTATTTTGGGATGCCTTCCATCCTTCAGATGCAGCCAATGCTGTTCTTGCAGAAAAGTTTTTCTCCCTTCTTTTTTCATCAACTCGTGCAGCACCAGCACCTGCACCCTCTCCCTAACAAGAGTTAGAATATGTAACCTATGTTTAAGTTCAGCTTAAACACTAAACTCAATTTGCTGGTGTTTGATTTTCAGTTAAACAATTTTACACCATATATTTAGCTACAAACCAAGTTTTCAAAATGAAAACAATGCCACGCCAGGATTACTTTTAAGACCGAACTTGAAGTTAATTCAAACATTATCCAAACATGCACGAATCTGGATATTTGTGCAATCTAAATGTTTTATATTGTAAACGACACTACATAGTTTTAAAAGTGTGACAATAGACATTATGTATGAAATAACCGGGTGTACTAATTCAGTCTAGTAAAATTATGACTGAATTAAAAAATAATGTTAATTTTAATTGAAATTTATATTTTATTGTCAAAAAAATTAAATTTTAGATTTTTTTAACTTTTTATTGTTCTAGAAATATTAAAACAAAAGAGTAAAAATATTCAAAGATTATATTTAGAAAAAACTAAACTCGCAATAGTTCTTTGAAAAAGAGAATAACTGCAGCAACAGTGTCACAGAACCTTCATCCTAAATTAATCATGCCACAGTTTGTGTTTGTCTGACTATTTGTAGAATGCATTTAGTTACAACAACATCCCATTTTGGTATTTGTTTTGCTATGTTTAGAATCAACTTTGCTGCTTACTTAAAATCTCATTTTTTGTACCCATTTGATCAATGCTCAGAATACTAATTTTATTTTGATACATCAAAATGTTGTTTCTACCTTATGGCATCTCCCCACAACATTTTGAAATCTACAGAAGACCTAATCAGAGTCCAATCCAAAACATTTTAAAATCTATAGAAGACTTAATCAAAATCCAATCCAATCATCTGTTAAAGAAAAACACAACATAAATTCTGAATCAACTAAACAATTAAACATTACAAGCAAATCAAAAGCACAAATTCAAAACCAACAAGAGTAATAATAGTAATTGATTGCTCTCAGTTGAAAGGCCAATTTTTTCCACATGAGAAAACTTGAGATGAGTAAGCACCCCCTTCAATTCAAACTGAGTCACTTCAGGTGCTTGAATACGCCCTCTTCCAATCTCTAAAAGAAGAGGTGTTTTTAACACCTCTTCAGTTAGAAAAAGTAGTCATAGGGCAAAACCAAGCACAAAAAGTCACATCAAAATTCGAAAAGAAAAAGAGCACCCAAAATCCCATCCAGCCTCTATTCGGTGTGGTTAAAGCAAATAAATCATCATCGAGCATCAAATTTATAGCATAATAATAGAGGTCACAACAAAATAAACACATAAAGTTGTCAAATTTAATTCAAACAAAAACATTAAAAGATTCAAAACTTGCAACGAATTGGTTAATTTTAAGGAATAATAATCAGACCCAAGAAACCCAGAGTGAGGAAAAACCGTGTACGAGGTTAAAAAGTGTGGAACCTACGAGAAATAGCAAAAATCCATTGAAAATTGGGACTATGCCAGTCCATAGAGGAACCGGTTAATGTTGCATCTTTTCGTATTCTCAATGCCACTGTTAGAGACATGAAGAATCATAGTAGATGCACGTTGAATTCAAGAGAAGGAATAGTTTATTGAAGTGAAAATTCTGGAAAAGTAATTAGGGTTAAGAAGATGAATGAATAGATCTGAAAGGACAAAAAAAAATAATTACAAATAAAAACAAACTAGACTGAGAAAGTGGTGAAAGGTGAAGAAGAAGGGGATCGTAATTGATTTATATACAGTTTGAGTTAGGGTTTTGTTTGTGATTTCGTGAAATTACCAAGTTGCCACTGTAACTGTACAGCTACTTAAGCCGAGAAAGGTGGCACGTCCACACGATGTCAAAAACAGAAAGAGTGGAGGAGAAATTTAAGCCACGATTTTATTTATCGGTTAAAAGTGCGAAAATTGGTGTAAATAATTGGATTGGAAAAAATATATATATATTTGAACCTGATAAGGTCTCTTTTTTATTTTGAATCTGTAATAGAAAATATTAATTATATGAAGTTTATTGTGTTTTTATTTTTATTTTATTTTTCTACTCATGCATATTTATCGATAAGATTAAATGATATTAGTTATTATAAGTGAAACTAACTACACATGTCTAGTCGAGCTTTTGAGATTTTTGGAGGGAGGATAGAGAGTTTGGCTTGCAGGAAAAGAGTTTTTACATGATGAGATTCCATACAATAAGAAGAATATTATATCTACAAAAGATACTATAATGTTTAAGTTAATAAGAATTTAAGAAGACTTTAAGAATAAAAAATGAGTATGAAATATTATAAAAGATGAAAAAGTACTTCATGAGGTATTTATAGATTAAGGTTGACTTCTTGAATTAATTAAGAGTGCACGTTTCAAACTTAAGCGAGTAAATGATATCTTATGTCAAGCTGTAAAAATTATCATTAATAATGTTACAAGAACCTCGGCTAGTTTAATAACAAGACACAGGAATTGAGTTGCAGGTAGCGGATGGGCGCATGTCCTAACACCTGCGTTAATCAATCACTAGTTTAGTGGTTTGACTTTTTCACAAGTCATTAATATATTTTCTTTTTATGAATTTTGAAAGAATTTGTTAGATTAGTAAGAAGTATAAATACATGTGGAAATTTGATTAATTTTAAAATTTATGTACAAAATTTATTTTAGAAGAAGTGGATTGGTGATGGGCAGGTTTTATTCATTATATACATATATCATAGAGTAGGAATGAAACTTTATAAGTCATCAATAACAGCACACTTGCAATCAAGTTTAAAAGAAACATTTTGGAGATTAAGCTCAATCAAACCTAATCAAAGCTTTGATAACGTATCAAACTTCAGCTTCTTGCGGGTCTAACAATCCATAGTACCAAGAAGTTTTTGCTCTTATAAAATTCCTATGCTCATCTTTGCTACAAATTCCAACTCCAAAATAGTAATGCTCTTTGAAAACTACAAAATCAGTATTGCATTTGTTGATCCAATTTCTTGTGGCTGCCATGTTTTGTTCATCATGGTATATTCTGGATGCATGATATTGATAAAAATTCATTATCCACTTTCTTAACATTGATGGAAATACCTCGTAATATTCTAATGCCACCCATAAAAAATTAACCTAAGTAAATATAAAAAAGTTACAAATGGATATAATAAATATTTTTAATTAAAATTTTAAAATAGAATCGGACCTTTTAAGGTTTGGAACTTGTAACAAAAATTTAGAACCTATCACTAAAAGTTGACTTGATATATATGTCACCCAGAAACTTAAAACATACAACTAAGTGATTTGTACTGATAAAAAAAACCGACAAGAACAATATCCTGAAAACGCATGGTACTGTTGAATGGATTTCAAAGTTCAAACTAGTTGTTAATTTACATTTTTTTGTTATATTAATACACATTGACTTTTTGTTATATATAATGTATTATGCAAGAATTAAATTCAAGCTTTTTTTCCAATAAAGAGTCAGGAATATACTCTTTTAAATATATTCTCACTTATTAATTAAAATTAATTGAAAATGCAAAAATTTTAAAATTTTACATTATATTTAATAGTTTTCTTTTTTGATTTTATTATTTCTAATATATTATGACCGATTAGAAAGGGTATATTTTTAAGAATGGGTTAGAGAGGTATTATCACTCGACTTTCCGCACATTATTCAATTGGCAGTATTGCTAATTTAACTATGACAGATCTATAAATTGAAGAACAGAACTAAAAGCAAAAATCACATTATTATTAATCAAATACATAATATTGAGCCAAAAATGGTAAGTATACAATTGTCACCCAGTAATAAAATATCAATTATTAAATACTACTTTTTTTTAGTTTAGTGATAATAGATGAGATAAAAATTAAATAAAGATAAAATATAGAAAAGATAAAAGCAATTGAATCAAGAAGATGAGATTAAAAGATAAAAGATGTGATAAAAATTTAGTAAGATTTTAAAAGACTAAAATTTAAATTTAAAATTCACATGCTTAACTATTTTAAAATTTTTATTGTCCTAGTTCTAAGTATGGGGTAATCAACATAATCTTTGAAGGACAGATTAGCCGAAATTACTTTCATAATTTTTCGTTTGGAAATGTGTTTAGTTAAATAAATTTCTATTATCTTGTGTTTAATTAATAAATTATTGTTCTTCACTAATTTGGGTTATTTTCTTAAGATTCATCTTATTTTTGTGCATTATAAACCTAAATTCTTTAACGATGGATCTAATGCGTAAATTTCTTCTTTCGATTTCTCTTTATATATTAACATAATGAAGTCATAATTAAAGAATAAAATTAGAAAACGACCAAGATTCTAAGCATGTGCACCAATCACAGAAGAAAAGAAAACTACTCTCACGTGTCCACGAGTAATCTAACAGAAGTTTTCTAAGTTATTCAAAAGGATGGGTGGATAAAAATTTAAATCTAATTTCATTAAAAAAATTTGCAGATTGTAACATTAATAACATAAAATAATTTTATTTTGTAACCAATAGTAATAAACGACCAACTAGCTACAAAAATATATACATATTTCTCTTTATATATATACATATTGTGTTAACTCTGTGCGTATTTTCGTTATCAACTAATTATTTTTCTAAGTAAAAATTTAGTTCCTCCAAGAGAGTGTTAGAATTATAATTGAATCCAAATTCTTAAACAAATTAATCTTGAAAACATAAAATAACTAGAGACGTAACAAATTTAATAAAAAGAGTAAAATACAATGCAATGAGGAGAAACAAAATCCTCAGATTTAAATCAAAATGCTTCCTAGATATAAATTAAATGCAACACATCAACTTTCATCTCTTACAATAACACTGCATATTTCATGATAGAACGGGATAATTTGTTTAAATGTATGTATATGTTAAAAAAACATTTTTTTTAATAAAATAAAAAGTTATATTTTTTTATATTTTTGTTTAAACCGTTTCTACTTAAAAAAATAATTTTCTATTTTTTTAAAAAATAAATCTTATCTGTTTCTTAAATTAAAAAGACATTTTTTTATAAAAACTTATTTTAATTTAAAACAAACTAGCCCAATATATTATTCACATTCCTTTATAATTTATACTTTTAGGTTATTTGTATAGAAGATGTTTGAATGAAATAAAAAAAAAATTTTTACAAGTAAAACTCAAAAAAGTAAATTAAATAAATTACGATAGCAACCTATAAAGTTTTTTGTAAATACATAAATATTCCTACATTTTTATTTTCCTATATCAATGTTTCTTCAAGTTTAAAAACATTAATCCTCCTTGTATATTTTTGTGAGATTTTGCAAACATCTCATGTTTCTTTTATCCCTACACAAAATCTCTTTACTTGAAAAATATTACACTAGTACCACTTTATGCACTATACTACCACCCTTTAATTTTAAAAAACATTACACTAATATCTTTATAAGAAATACAAATATAAGGTTGAAAACAAAGAGATATCAAGTTAGTATAAATATCAAATTCAAATTCAATCTTAGGAAAATATGAGATGTAAATGTAAATTTACTTAGAACATTATACTAACAACTATTCAAATCTTACAAAAATCCTGTTAAGATGTGTATAAAATCTTGCAAAAATACGAGATATGAGTGTAATTTATAAATATACATATAGCATAAGATTATAACTAACCCAATGGAAAATAGTGAATGGTCGATAAAGATTGAAACAATTCTAGTTGAAAAGAATAATAATAATGATGATTGAATTGTGGCCTCATTCAGTCCAAACCCGTAGTTGGTTTTTGTACAAAATTGAATGGACCACTATGAACAAAACAATGCTACCATGACGAATATGTTGCATTGTTATCTAACACAAAATTTTTCAACTGACACGTGTTCTGTCTGACATATACCACATTATAGCAAAACCACTCCCCATAATAGAAATCCTGTTACCATTAGAAGGCTTCTTATTCTCAAGTCACAGCTGCGAAGGTTGTAGGCTGAGGAATCTGCATTTGTAGAATTCATCGATGGAGCTGTGAAGTTACCTAAGGTGCCATTTTTGCCAAGACTGCACAAATTCACAACAATGTCACTTGTCAGCATAACAACACAAAGTCACAAACAAAGGATAATAATGAAAAATGCTTCAATAAACTATCAATTTAGTCCCAAGATTTTTAGTACTCTAGGGAGTACTAATATAATTTATAATACTTTAAGAACTATTTAGGAGAGAGTAATGGTTTAGGAACTAATTTGATGATTTACTCAAAACAATATGAATCAAACAAGCAAATAAGCTACTTATCTTACCTTCCAGGAAATAAACAAGAACCATGACCTGTAATTATTGAAAAGAAGTTGTTAATGATCCTAGAAGTTATGGATAGAATTTGATAGAAATTAAAAAAAGAAAAAGGAGGTTAAGCTAATTCAACTCAGCATTAGAAAACAATAATTTACTTGGATCAGAAGTGGAGATTGTTGCCACTCCATTGAAGTCACATGCATCAGAAGTCTTTCCCATCTTATGATAGTAAGTGTCAAAAGCATAATTTGCATGTGCAATCACATTGTCGGGTTCATAGCAAGGTTGCCCTTGCAGTAATGGAGAGCATTCGACCTTGCCCGGTCCACATGCCCAATCTAGTGCAGCCTGTAGCATCTTCGGGTCAGCACCGTCCTTTGCAATGCAGAATGTTTGATTGCTGGTATCATTTGCTAAGACTGCCCCTGATCCTGTCACATGTAAAACATAAATAGGTGATCCATTTGCATCAAACAGTCCCCAATTCCTCTCTGACACTGGCCCCGACTTCGTATCCTCATTGTATAGCTCATAGATGTAAGTACTAACAGCAATTCTAGGATGTTTTGGAGTTCCAACTTTGTTAAATACATGCTTGATCAAATTGCTGTTGTAAGTATTGGCATTGTCTACCGTTGCATCAGGTTCATTGGAGGCACCTTTTGATGGCCACCCTGACTCGGTAACAACTACAGGAATGTTGGTGTAGTTTAGAAAAGCCATGGCGAAGTATGCAGCATCAACCATGGCATCAAAGACATTGGTGTAGTGAAGAAGGGTATTGGAATCAACAGCTTCTTTGTTTGGAGGTAGAGGTTTGAAGAGTGCATAATCCAATGGAATGACTCCATTCGAGTTCATGTAGTCATAGTAAGGGTATATGTTTAGCATTAGATAAGAGCCAGTGGATTGCAAGAAATCAAGTAGCGGGACTATAACCGGATTGAGCGAGCGATTAAAGAAAGCTTGAGAAGGTGGAAATGAATCAAGGATGATGGATGAGGAAAGGGGTGTTGAAACTTTAACTTGCCGGTCGAGATTGGATGCTACAAGGGCTGAATGAATGTATTTAATTGCATTAATAAGTACTTTTGCTGCATTTGGGAGGGTAGTTAAAACCTCAGAACCAACACAAATGGCAGTGATATTGGTGGCTGGATAATGTGCTACCACATTGCGGGCAACCCAATTGGCAGCCGTGGAATTCGATTGACCAATTGCTAGAAGCTCTTCATTAGGGACAGTCACAACAACTTGAATGCCTGTCTTTGCAAGAGCAAGGAGCATAGCTTGGTCGGCATCATACAATCGAACATGCCAAATTTGCTGAGCTTTAAGTAGTGCTGCTACTTGAGTAGGGTGTGGCATATCTGAGAGATCTGTTCCAATGTTTACTCCAATAAATGCTTCTACAAGGTACAAACATTAAGATCCATCAAAATTAGATTTTAAGTCCTCAATGGATTAACCACACAAGAAGTTAACTGGAAGCAGATTCATATGCACATTTTGTTTATTCAAGACATCCAAGTTTTGGGGGAAATATAATTTAATGATTATGTGCTATCTTTGAACATTTCCATTAAAACTCTCAATAGAATAGTTCCACAAAAATAGAAAGCTCTTTCCACAAAATTCTCCAATCTCTCACAGAAAGCATTTCAAACATCAAAATGTTGGGAGAATGACAATACATGACTGAGCAGAAAGACTAAAGAACCGTCCTATTCAATATAAAATATCTGAATCCTCCAGATGCACCGCATCCAAGAAGATCAACCAACACACCTCACAAAAGTTTTACTCGAAACAGAATAACAAGTTACGAAAACACACAAACCACAGACTGTAGCATGCCCATCAAACCTTTGGTTCTTAACATTTAACACTAACAAAGTCTCAAACAACATTCCATGTCTCTAAGGGAGTGCTATGCTAGGAACCATACAAACTGAGAACTGAACAAGCAAGTAATAGCTCAAGAAGAACCATGAAAGTATAAAAAAGTAATTTATGCAAAGATTTTCAGAACAATGCCAACATTTATAGAGAAAAATAAACCAAAGGGCAATGAAAGAATCATAATGCAAGCACAAGTTCAAAAAGTGGAAAACACAGGATCTCATAACAGTAGGAAAAAACCAAAGGGTGCGGTTAAAAGTGTTAACTCACTAACCTTCATCAGCTGAAACAACAGACACTGCAAAAAGCAGGAGAAGAAGAAGATAATGAAGGGCCATAGATTCTGAGAAATCTGGAGAGAACTCAATAATGAAAGAGAGAGAATGAGAGAGAAAGAAAGAGTGTGAAATGAGAAGAAGAAAATGAAAACAGAAGGAGTAAATTGAAAAGCAGAAAGTGGGGTAAAGCTGTAGGAGAATATATGAGTGAGTTAAGAGGGGGGCTACAAGATCAAGACAGAAATCACACGTGGAAAGTTTGTCAGACAAATCAAACGGCTAAGGAATATCATTGTATTGAGATTCACTGTGTTGTGTAGACATTAAACCAGCATAGGTTTCAAAGTCTCTTAAAGAGTTAGCCCAAACCACAAGAAACAAGACCAAACACTTGAACACCTTTTTCTTCTATCTTTGTTGCTTTTCTTTCATCTCTTTGTTAGTTCATTTTGTAATATGAAAATATAGCTGTAATAGATACTTAAATCATTTTTAGACTTATGTTGTGAGACTCAAGAATTTTTTTTTTTGAATAGAATCGAACTCGCTTAACAGTTGGACCAAACATTGATACTTAAATAGAAAAGTACATTAGTAGTTTAAATGTATTATAGATGAGCTTCTTTATATGGTTTCAAATTTAAACTCTACATATAAAAAAATTAAATTAAAAAGTTGATCTTATGTTTAAGGCATTTAAGTTTAACTCATGCTGGTACTAGAGAGAGAAAAGCCAGATTTTTGTTTGAATGTGAAAATCAAAATATATATGATTTTTTTATGTAAAGATGAAAATATTTGACTATAATTATTGAATTTAAATTATCCGTTCTAACTTCCAATTACATGTTTATTTATAAATTATTTTAAAGTTCATGAAATTTTCAATTTAATTTTAAATTATGAGTATATATTTATACTTAAAAATATAATTTTTAATCCCCTTCAAATATATTTTAATTCTATTTAACCATTATCAAAAACACAAGAATTAAAATAGTATTTAGAAAAAATTAAACCATAGAATTTTAAATTATAAGGATTAAAAGAGAAAATTTCGTAATTATAATAATAGAATATATATAAAGTGACAGGTAAGATACAAATTTTGGTTAGAACATGTTAATATTTTATAAGTGAGACCAGATTTTAAATTCACTTCATCCTCCCTAGATTTTATTAGGTTAACTTGTGACCAAAATTATTTATATATTTTAGAATACATGATATATTAAATTATTAATTATACTTTAAATAAAATAATATATATAAATAAAAATAATAAAATTTTAAAATTTAAATAAAATTTATGAATATATAATTTCACGTATTACTTTATTATTGAAATAATTAATTAATACTCTAAAATAAGGATGAGTGTTACTCCATGTGTGTACCGTGTTTATTTAAAAAGATTAAGATAAGTTTAAATTCAAATGCAACAAAAATTTTCTCATCTAAACTTTCTAAACAATACTATGATTTATATAATTAAATATTACAATCTTGCAAAAACACTTATGTAAGTGTAATTTACTCTTATTAAATACATCTTAAACGGTTAATTTAATCAAATAATCATAATTAAATATAATCTCAATATAATTAAAAAAAAAATCTCTTATGCACATTCTTGCACATGTTTACATGCTAAGTAAAAAAGAACTGGAATATCAAAGAAAGAATGAATGATTCCAAGTTGGAATAAAGATTATTATACCTTATAATATTATGTGTTATTCATCTAATTACTGTGTTTAATGTGTGTGCATGTGAATGGGAAAGAAAGACATGTACCTGTTCTTCTAGCCGTTATGGTACCATGAGTTTCTAAAGATGTTTTTGTTGTGTAGTCAGTAGTAGCAATAAATTACTAATAGCTCTGTGTCTGAACCTCTGTTTGCACTCTCTCTACTCTCTCTACATGGAAGGAATCTGTAAACATCATTTGTGTTTTTTAACACAACGAAACAAACAAGGAATAGTGTTGCATCTCTTTAAGACACCCAAAACACCCTTCTCTCACTAGCCACTAGAACTTAGCAATTAGCATGGAACAAGCAACAATGAAATAACATCATCCAACAACGGTCCAATCCACCATCTTCTTAGGGATTTTGTACCAACCATTGGTCCACTTTGTAAATGTCATTGGTCATGCTATTATTACTTGATACACCATATTATTTATTGGATACTCTATAACATTTTCATGTTTTGGTATTTTTTTTTTCATCCATGCCATTTTTGTGTATGTGTATGTCATTCCTTAGTTGATGTAGAAGTAATTGGTAACATTAAATGTGTAAATATTATTCATTTTGATTTAATATATTGAGTATGTGAATGTGTTAAATATTTGGAAAAGAATTGTATTGTTTATTATAATTTTATATCACTCTAGTAGGATTGATAAAAACTACATATTGCTTAAAAGAAATTTTTATTTTAACTGGAATTGGAAATGTTTAATCGTTAATGTAAATGAAATAAATGTTTCAACAACATGAATATTTGAATTTAGAAAAGAAAATGGATCACTTAGCATTGAAATAAGATAATAATTAAAAATTTAAAATTATTCAATTATACTATGTGACGGCATTTAAATTGAAATTATGGACAGGGCTACAAATTTTTTATTTATTAATGCCTAATTAATTCGTGTGAAAACCTTTAAAATGTATTCATATCAAGAAATTTCTAAGTTAAGAACATGTATATAAAATATGAGAGTAGTAAGAAAATTTAAACAAAAGTTTAAATTTCTCACTGTATAATTCAGTTGATGTCACTTTTTTATTTTATTTTAAATTATAACAAACAGACCACTCATAAATTGAAATTTTTAATATTTGTAATTACGTTTATTTAAATTTATTAGTAACATCTTTATACTTAATTTTTTATATATTTTAAATTTCAATACAATATAAAAGGTTATTTATACATCAAATTAGTTCTTCTTTACAAATTTATAAGTTAGAGTAAACCATCTATTTGTATTAATCTCTCTCGTACTTAAACTTTTTACTATTAAAAACAATAAATTATTTTTTAAACTTTCTTTGCATTCATCTAGTTAATGATTCTCATATAAAAAGAAAATATTAACTAGAGAGTAAAATGGGGTGGGACGAGCTTTTGGGATTGACACTTGCCAAGTTAAATGGGTTCACCACCAAGATAAACAAACTTACTTCACTTTTCTTTTAATTTTTATTTAAATTCTATAAAGAAAGAAATATATAAAATTGACTTATTGAGATGACCATATTTATCTAATTCTTATGTAGGATTATATTTATTATTTTCTAATATTTGAGAGATTAAGTAGAAAAAAAATAACAATTAAAGGAAAATCATAGTTTATTTAATATTATATGTCTTTTTGTATAATATATAGTTAATTCAAACACACCATATTTTGAGTAAAATAATTCTATGATCTAAATTTCCGAGTTCACCTCTTTAAGATAAAAATCAAAATTAATTGGTGACAGAAACTAACAAACAAATGAATAGATGAACGTTTATTGGGTCAAATCCAATCTAACGTAGCCCAATTTAATAGGCCAGGGACCCAGAACATTATACCATACCCTATTACTCTAGCCTCTAAAGGGACTCATAATTGAATTATGGGTCAACAACTACTTGTACTAGTTGGAAAAACCTTTGTCTATTTATAAACAACTCTCAATAAACATTAAAAATAAAAAAATGTCAAGGCTATAATAGTTTTGAACCATCTCAATATCTGTTATGAACTTATATATATACATATATGATATTGTTTACAACAAATTCTCATGGAATTATCACTGTGTATATTGTTAATGTTATTTCATTACATCCCAGTCATTTAAGTTATTATCAGAATTCTGGATGGATGTGCCAGTACTGTTTCTTTTCTTCTTTGTGTATTTCTTTATTATCTCCTAAAATGTTTAATCAGTAACTATTCTCTCACATTCACGTGACAATTTTCTCCAAGAGCTTTATTTATTTATCCAAGAGAAATAAGTACCTATTTACCAATTTTCTCACCAGAGATTAATTACATTGGTGTAGTAGCATAAGGTACTTTGGTGTTTCAATATTTTCCGATAAAGATTATTGTTTTAATTTTTATTTTAATGTATTTTTTCGTTCCTTTTAATGAGACTTCCCAACAAATGCACCGTGCAACAGAGGATAATGGGTACACTTTTTTAAAAAATTAGGAAAATAGCTTAAAACTTATTATAGTCGAGGAATTGTTCTGTTAGAAGGCGATATAGTCGTTTGTGTCTCCTATATTTCAGGTGCAACTAGTCATGACACGTGGCCAATAAAAATGGAGGCGCTACGATCAATGACGCTTTCTATAAAAGTAAAGACGTTATGATCAACACCACTTCCTGACAAGTCAACAATTTTTTAATATTTTTTTTAATTTAATTTTTTTAAATAACTTTTAATAATGTGAAAATTATTTTTTTTAGTTGTTATTTTTTTAGTTTTGATTAATGTAATTATAATATTTGCAGTTATGATTTTTTTTTAATTTTAGAATAGTTTGTGTAGTGGTTATAATTGTATTTTGAATTTTTTTTAATGTAGAAATAAAAAGCTTCACCATTAAAATTTGTGTACTTTTTTTAGTTGGTAACTTCATATTCTACAAAATGGTGCAACTTCTTGTTCGTACATTAAAATAATCCAAAATACAATTATTATAACTACACAAACTATCCTAAAATTAATAAAAAAAAATCACAATTACAAATACTATAATTACAATAATTAAAATTAAAAGAATAGCAACTAACAAAAAATTAATTTCCACATTAATAAAAATTATTTTAAAAAAAACAATAAAATCTAAATTAATTTTTTTTAAAAAAAAAAGTTGATTTTTATGGAGGTGATGTTGATCGTGGCACCTCCACTTTGTTGTCTTTTTAGAAGGCGTCGTTGACCATGACACCTCCACTTTATTGTCTTTTTAGAAGGCGTTGTTGATCGTGGCATCTCCATTTTCATTGGTCCACGTGTCATAACTCTCTGACTTGTCAGAAAAAGTATTAAAGACATCACAACCTGTGACGACTTTATTTTTATTGTTCTACATGTTTAACGTACATGAAACCGTGTTACAATAGTGTGTCTCGCGCCCCCACTCAACTATAGTCACATGAAAAGCACCATAAATTATAGCACCTCCTACCGAACAACCTTAAATTTATAAATTATTTAAAACTGAACCGACTTTTATAATTTTTAACAAAATGAGACCAGCATGCTTTTTTTTCCAGGATAAATGGGAGCCAAAAGTAACTGCAGCCATGGATCCGTTTCGTGTGGAGAGGGATGCGTGGAATGTGTCTTTATCGGATGCGAAAATTGGTGACTTTATAAAATAAGTAGTAATACAATGTAAAAAATCCATTAAATAATTCACTTTGATTAAGCAAATTTAATTAATTTTACTGTAAAAATTAGTTTTGTAATTTAAACTATTATTAATTTAGAAACTTATTAACATGTATAAATTAGTTTAGATTAATAATTATTAATTTCTTAAAGTAATTAATAGTAAAATTTGATATAATTATCTCAAAAAATTCTATTATTTAATTTAGATTAATAATTGTTAGTTTCTTAATTTAGTTTAAATAAATAATTGTTAGTTCTAAACTAATTAATAATAAAATATGATATAGTTCTTTAAAAAATTTATTCTGTGGTTAAATTAAATATTTGTAAATATAAAATATTTTAGTGTGTATAATCTATTAAATAGTAATGAATTTAAGGAATGAAACCTGTTAAATAATTTACATTGATTTAACAAATTTAATAAATTTTAGTTAGGAAAGTAGATTAGCTATATAATTTGATTAATTTTAATTAGTTAAGTAGTTATATATTTTAGTGAATAGTGAATAATAAGTTATATTTTAATTATAAACATTTTTATTTATATTTCATATTATTGATTTCATATGCTTGCAAAGTTATCATTTTCATTTGTCGTCAAACTCAAGTCTGGATCTCTTTAAGGATGTCTTGTGACTTCGAGACATCATATATCTAAGTATGTATGAAATACAAGTGAGGCTCGATGATTGAAATTTAAATGTGTTGTATCGACTTATATGAGAAATAATATCATCCTTAAAGCCATTGTCAGTTTGATGTGTGACACAAACTTTTTTATTGGGTTTCTAAGATGTCTTGTATAAATATTAATGAAAGCTTAATAAAGGTTCCTAAAATACACATATTTCATATGCAGTCTGATAAATGCACCGTTACACTTTATGGGTATATTTTTGGGTTTACCTGTGGGTGTTTAACTTGTTATTGATGTAACCAGTTTACCGTAAACTCATGATGCTGATATGTATTTAGGGATTAGACCTACTGCTCAAGATTTAAAGGGATCACAATTGAGTTGGTTGACCCATTAACTTAGTGACATTATCTTATTTATTAAAAGCCCTAAGCTATTATAACGGTTCACACGTACATGGATTCTATGTTTCCTTTGAGGAGTGTTGTTTGTTAATAGAAATAGTGCCAAAGTTTCATTGAAGTACTTACCATTTTCGATTAATCTTAGGGAAACCAAAAATTATTCTTGAGGTAACGCTGTTTTAAGGTTTTTATATCAAGAATTATGCAACATAGCATACATACCTCTTCCAATAAGAGATGTGTCTACATTGATTCAACTATGAGAATGAGAGAGATTTAGTTGCTTAGCCAAGTGGGTCATTCCCCATCACTACAGTAGATACTACTTGGACACATGTAATAATAAGTGATATTTAATACCTTATTTGTTTTTTATATTGATATTTATTTTTGTTGTTAAATTAGTTGCCAATTTACACACTAACTGTGATGATGTTGTTACGATTCGTTAAAAATTAGATTTTCTAACAAGGTAATATTGTTATTCTTACGATTTTAATGATGTTTTAATAGTTATTGTTATTGATTTTTATTAGTAATTATTTAATTACAACATGTGTCGGAACCTTAATTAGTGCTATATAGGAATGAGGATGTTAACTAGGAGATTGAATTAGGGCAAGTAGTGGTTATAAGAAAAAATCATTTGTTGTATGTGATTGATGAGATAACACAAGAAGGACCATTAAACTATAACAATAATTATATGGTTCAGTATTGAAAGAAATCAAAGTTGTACATTGACTCGAGGAGTGCACATATAACATCAATGGTAATACAATTTGATATATTATGAATATCAAATTTTTATTCACAATTTGATTGAATTAAAGAATGTTATTCGTGTTAGGGTGATGTAATAAAAACACTTTTCTACATGATTTCTGATGTGGGGTGGTCTACATAAGAAATGAATGATCTTCACGCTTTGGCAAGGAAGATGATTCTACTTACATGTGAAAATGAGCGAGTTACATATACTGTCATTGAGGAAGTCAACATCCTTCCTCGGAGTGTTGAGACTCAAGGTTTGACACATAACAGACTTGCAGTAATCTTGCACCATATACATTGCCACCATTCCTTGACAGACAACATGATATGTATTACATTCCCACACAGTTTTTGCAAGTGTCATCTCAGATTCTATACATATATTCTTATTCTACACTACCTCCTCATCCATATACTACGCACTCATATTCCATAATACTTTTTCACTCATTGCCTAAGTAGTATTGGTCTTGTCAACAATTTTTTTGGGGATTCACCCATGCTGGGCGAAGTAGTTGATATCAACACCCCTGACAACCAATCTACTCCTCCATTTGACTTACCAGGCAATTTTTCACATTTGATGACTTAATTAGTGTTGACTTGAGATTTCAACTTTTAACTGAGGCTAATAGTAGGAGATCACAAGGACCTAAAAGAAACTTTGACATAAACGCTAGGTAATGGGATAGGCCCACAAGACATCTGCGCTCCATTACTAACATTGATGTTTACTTTTATGTTTTATTTTATAATGTACTTTTTGTTTGAAGTGGATTTAAAGGTCATTGAATGTGAAATGTTTTTATTTAATTATAATATTTAATATTAATGACATTAATAATTAAATATATTACAACATAAATATAATAATTACTATTCTATTGGAAATTTTAAGAACAAAGATATTTGTTAAGACCTTCCTAACCATATTTTACATGATAAACCTTCCATTCAATTCATTTCATTTCTAATTTTAATTTATTTACATCTTCCTTTATTACATATGTTAATCGATCAAAAATAAATTTTCATTTATCAATAATTTAAGATAATATCTTCATTCTCTAAAATCACCACTCACCAAACATTTAAATATATTCAATTATAAACACAAGATAAACCTAATAAAAGAAATCAACACTCACGTATCCTCCCAATATGAAAAATATAATTTATAATTAATGAAAAATTAATTAAGAATCAAATAAATTAGGGATAAAAATTGAAAAATGGCCTAAACTACAACGATGGCCAAGATTTAAGCGATCGAACCATCAACACCTGCACCCCATTTTTCCTGTATATAGGATCAAATCATTGATCAAAACCACAAATATTAATATATAAATAAATAAATAAAAGTATGTTGGGACAAAATATTTTAAACAGTTAATTCAATTTTTTTATAGAAAACTTTCAGATAAATTCAATTGTTTAGATAAATAATTTAAAAATAAATTAAAATTTTAACAATTTTAATAATTCTACCTTAGCCATAAAGCGTTATAGGGGGGATTTTGCAGCAGAATTAAGAATCCCATTTGGCAGCACCGAGCATGCGGTCATACTCTTAGCTGAACTCATATATATTCAATTTCTCATCGCCAGTTGCCACTGCAAATGAAAGTTGCAACACCAACCTAAAGAAATGAAGCCAAACGACATGCCTTGTTCTTCCTTTTCGGATGCAAACTCAACAGACTCTGCTCTCCCTTCTCTCGACCACCTTCCCTTGTCACAACGCCTAAAACTCAACAAACTCTCCTCAACTCTCCGAAACGACGCACCGTTCACTTGCATGCCCTCTCTCGTCAAAAAGGAACACCAAGATTCTCATCCTCAGGTAAATTCTTCTTATTCCACCGCTAAATTCTTCTTGTTCTTGTCATTATTATCATCATTCTTGTTATTATTTTACATGCATTTCGTTAATTTGAACGCCACCAATTTGTTGTCTAAGGTCTCTGTGAATTCCCTACTTTGTTCTGAAACTCATGTTTATACGATGATGTTAGGTTTGCACTTTGCAGAACAACTTCTGAGTTGTTTTTTTCTTCTGTTTACAGAGATTTTGCATTGCCTAGAGCCTTTTTTGTTTTCTTTCTTGTTTCTTCCGCAATATGTTATGTGTAGAATGTGAGGTTTTGAATTGTGGCAGTAGATGTGTTTTTGTTGTGTTTCTTGGTTTCAAGAAATTTGAATTATTGTGATTGACGCAGCCACAATTGTGGTTGCGGAGACTCCAAAAATCTTGATGCCATTGTGGTCAAATACTGTTTTTTAAGACCTTGTCATTCTTTCTAACAATTTTATTCTTTTATCCAACAAAAAGACAACCTGGTAAATTCATTTTGGTGCTTAGTTAATGATTTTATAACAGGGTTCCTCTCGACAAAATATTCCGAAATATTTTGAATTCTTTTATGAATGAATTTCCTTTTGCATGTTTTCTAAATATTTGATAACAAATATAAGAGGATACTGTCCTATTATACTGTCACTGGTATCATGCACACAAAATGTTATATTAACTCAACATTATTTTGAAGTCAATTAATGTTCCCTATGAGTAATGTACAATATAATATAATTTTCAAATAAACCGATGCTATGTTTTGTAGCATAGAAATTCAAGGAGGAGAGGAGGTTGAGCTACGAAATTGGAATTTTGTCGTGTTTGGTATTTTGACAAAATAGAGGGGAAGAGGAGAAAATAACCGTAGGTCTCATACCAATTTCTTTCCTTGAAAAACCAGAGAGATTTTCAACAATATCCATGTGTGTAGTGTAAAACAATCAATTATTTTCAACTGATAATCGATTATCATTATCAATAACTTTTTCTTTTTTTCTTTTTTCCCATTTCTCTTTACTCTCAAACCAAACATTGCTACTCGATTTCTCTTTTCTACTCAATTTCTCACCTATTCCCCTCTTCCCTCTTTCTCTATCTCCATTCACCCTATTTCTTTCCCTCCTACCAAACACACCCTAATGGATAAATCACTTGATCATATACTGATTATTGAGATATATTGTTTTATCTATTTTTTTTTTAACAATCTTCTTCCTAAGTTTCTGTTTCTAGTTTGACAAGATTAGATCATATTATGAAATTAGAATAGATTGGGATATTACTTTATAATTTCATCATGATAAATAAAGTGGCCGAGGAACCATTCCCCTTAAGCATTCTATGAATTCAAGCAATTGAATCAATCTTAGTCTCAAATTCAGTATGGTATCAGAGTTGTATTAATATCCTCCATGACATTTTCTGCTGTGTTTCTTCTTCCTTCAATCTACTGTTTGCCGATAACTTTTGTGATGAATCATATTAGTGGATGATGATCATTCTATAGCTATGTTTACAACAATTTTCTTCATCTTCACCAGTATCCTTGGCTTCATCGTTGTTCTAGATATACTGGCCCTTATGGTTATCGCAAATACATTGGCCCTATGGTTATCCCATATGCACTGACCCCATTGTTATCCTAGATGCACTGGCCTTGTGGTTATCCTGGATGAATTGGCCGGCCCTGCATTGACCTCGTGCTTATCCCAGATGCACTAGCTTCATGGTTATCCTAAATGCATTGATCCCCATGGTTATCCCAGATGTACTGACCCCTGATGTTATTCTAGATGCACTAGTCTCATGGTTATCCTAAATGCATTGATCATTATGGTTGTCCTAGATGCACTAGCCTCGTTATCCCTAAAGCAGTTGTTAGGCCTACAGTTCGATCACCATCTTTTTCGGTAACCATTTCCATCTCATCCTTTGTCTAAGGATATCCTACATTTCTTCCAAGCTGGATGGTATAGATCTATATGCTCCGGCTTGAGGGGGAGTGTTGAGATGTATAGTTGTTTTATCTCGATGTTTTTATTTATTTCTGTTTTCTCTATTTCTGTTATTATCTTCCTAAGTTTTTGTTTCTAGTTTGATGAGATTAGATCATATTATATTAAATTAGATTAGATCAGGATATTACTTTGTAATTTCATCATTATAAATACAGTGGCTGAGGAACCATTCTCCCCAAGCATTCCATGCAATTCAAGCAATTCAATATTAAGTACTGTTTAACTTTTCTTAATTTGACATGAAAGGTCTACATAATAATTGTTGTATTTGGTTCAATTAAAATTATTTTCTATTGAAAGTTATTGGCTGGTGACTGCTGTTTAGAAGTGGTAGTTTTGTGTCATTTGCATAGGTTGCAATTGTTAGAAGACTCAAGTGTGATTATGCCCTTGTTTTCAACAGGTAACATTTCCCACATATGAAACTGATCCTAGCAGAGTAGAGAAAACCAGTGCTAATTCTAGCATTTTAGCTCGATGTTCGACACTTTCCACCTCTAATGGTCGTGCCACCATAAAGGTTGAAGATTATGAGATTCCTTCGAGTTCTGTTGACCAGGGTAGAGAAGCATCTATTCAATCAGATTTTCCTACCCAAAAGGTGAAAAAGGAGATTCCTGAAGGTGATGTAGATGATCTAGATCATATTGTATTGACAGAACGGCTAAGGATGCTACGAACTAGGTATTTTATTGTTAATTGTTTATATTTTTCTCTTTTGTTGGCTATTAAACATACTTTTGTCTTTTTACCCTCATAACTTTGTTTTTCAAGTTGCTAAAACATCAAACGAAGAAACAAAAATATTGAAATAACTGTAAATGAACATTTTGATATCTGTTGGAATTTACATGGTATTTTAATCAGTATACTAGTTTGGACTTTGGAGGCTTAATATTCTAGGAAATCCTTTCTTCTATTTATTTATTTATTCTTGCAGATAACATGTAGTTGATTCTTTGATGTATCTAATCTCAAGTATGAAGAGTGTAGTTCACTCAAGCAAATTTATAAGAAATGTTTAAGTTCTTCAATCGTTAGCTGTTATCAGAGTGATTTCAGTTTGATAATTCTCTAGGTTTCAGCTCTTTGAGCAAACAAAATTGTAGAAATCCTTTGTCAATAATGTTTCAAGCTGTAATGGAATAGGCCTATCTACGAATGGTCTCACCAAACAACTCTATTTTGGAAGTACTACTTGTAATTCCATGGATTGTCTCTCTCATTCCATGTCGATTGGATCTTGGATTTTGGTGCTTTCAATCACATTACTTGTAATTATTCTCTTTTCTTAAATTTTTCATCCACCAAATCTTCTCATTTGTGTTTGCCCTTCCATCTTTAACTATTACTTGTGTTCTTTTTTCTCATTAGTCAATTTATTTGCAATAAGCTTGCTAGAGAATTGAACAAGTGGATGGGACTTGATTGGCTTGTAACCAGATGGCACTTAATATCTTTTCAGAAAAAAATTAGCTTATCTCTTGTTACATGATATTTTCTCTTTTTTGATCTATGGATGCAATAACTTTGAATGGCAGTGTATATGTTTGAAAAGGTTAATAGCTCAACCCCTCTATCTCCTTTCAGTTTTCGCATCTTTATTTCAGTTCCATTTTACAACAACAAAAAAACAGTAATTCTGGTTTGGTTCAAACATTTTATAACTAAAAAACCAAGTTTATTTCAATGCAAATGTGGAAAAGCATATTTCTACAATCATGAAGAACCTAAGTGAATTTTATTGTTTGAAAGAAGCCAAATAGAATTTGCATCCATAAACTTGGTTGAAATAATATATTTGTTATTGCAGGAAGCTTCCAGGATTGTCAAATACAGCTTTTGAGGTAATTTAATATTTTTTCTATTAATTGAATGATATATTTAGTTGAGAGATTGAAGAAGTTAGCCTTTGTTTTCTATTAGTAGAATAATATATTGATTGGAGAGAATTAGCTTATAACCTGGTGATTTAGCATTAATTCTTGATAATTATAAAGAAATTCTTGATTTGGAATGCCTCTTGACTTTGTGTATAATTTTTTATTTTATATTTTATTTCCGTTGTTGATTTTTGTATGCATGTGTTTTCTTACTTCTCTTAGGCTGCAAAAATCAATTATCTGAATAAAAATGAATATTTTCATTTCAGGAACAATTATCCTCATTAACAATATTTGAAAAATGGTTACTAATTAATCTTGCGTAATTTATTAATCACAAACCAGCATGTCATTTCCTTTAATTTTTTAGGGCCTGGCTCAATTCAGTTTATACTGTAGGAAAGATGAACTGCTACTCTGTGAGACAAACAATTGCAATGGATATTAAAGAAATTCCACATTTTTATTTAAATTTAGAATTGGTTTGGGAAGTGCCAGGAATAATCTGATCAAATGATTCAAATCACAATTTTTTGGGGCTATCAGTAGATGACATTTTCCTGAGTTTTGTTTTTAGTTTCAAACTAATCTGTGATTTACAAAACTAGAAATGTTACATAGTATTATGCCTTGTGTTCATACTATATAAACTCTTCTTTTTTCCTAGTTCAAATTGACATGTCTGCACTTTTCTTTCCGTGTTGCCTCTACTTTTGTTACAGTGTAGTAATGGATGCTTGTCAGAAACCATCATGCAACAAACTGTTAAAAAGGAAAATGAAGAATCAGCAGGATCAGTAATTTCAGCTGGCCTTCAAGAAGATGACTATATATTAAAGTCCAGAGGAATATTCATGCAATCTGATTCACATGTGGAACACAATGGTACACCTATAAATAATGATGGCCCAAGTCATTCAACTTCTCCAACCTTTGTCAAAGTCAAGGAAGAACTGTGGGCTAATAGTGAAAATCCCAATGTTAATGAGGATGCTACAGTTAGCGCTTCTATCAAACTCACAAATGCAAAAGGTGAATGGGAAGTTCATAATGAAAATCATGATGATCAAGTGGACCATATGACATTAAGTGATAGACTGAATTTTCTCAAGGCTGAAGCAGATTCTAGTTTGAATATTTCTACTAGCTACTCATCTTTGAAGACTAAGCCTTCTTCCTGTACATCAAGCTCTACTTTTTCAAAATCTGCTGAACCTTCAACCACCGAGTGTAGACGAAAAAGAAAAAAAACATCCAAGTACTATCTAATTCTATTGTGTTAAATTATCCATTATAATGAGGAAAAAAAAAGATATGCACCATCAATGCTAAGTGTCTTTACACTGTCATCCAATTACAAACCGACCATGTATTTTAAGTTTATTGACTTTGATAATAAATTCCTTGAGTTATACCAAACCTGATTTTTAATTGGTTGACAATGTTACAATTTTTACATTGACAGTGCATACCCATTAAACTCTTATAGTAATTATGCCAACTTTACTTCCATAGTTCTGTTATAAATTGTAATAACTATCCCAACTGTTAAATTGTTTTGCAGTGATTCAATTCAAGAAGCACTGGAGGAGGATGCTCCTGGGCTCCTGCAGGTACTATATTTTGGTTTGTGTACAGTCACTGTTAAATTGGAATTTATATCAAGCTTCTTGGAAACGCCATTTGGCAGGTATTGCTTGACAAAGGTGTATTAATTGATGAAATTAAACTTTATGGAGAGATAGAGGATGATGAATCTCTAGAAGAATCATTTTCCAAAGATAGCTTTTCAGAACTTAAGGCTGTGATAACCAAGGTGAAGAACATATACCATAATTGTATTGTCCTCCTTAATGTTTTTCCCTTTCATTTTATTCCGAGACCAAACTAACTCAAGATATTAGTTAGTTACAATGTTTTAACCGTTTGCCTTCTCATCTCATTTCATGATTACAGATAAATAGATTTTGTCATACAGGGTCATGGATATGATATGACTACAATACACTATTAAATTAGTATAAAATTAATGTAAAACAAAAATATTAAATCAAAAGAGAGAATCAAAGTTTTAAAACGACTAATGGGTTCATGTAATCTGTAACTTCATTAAAATGTTAAAACTAATCTAATTATTGTGATATTCCCTTCTGTACTGGTGTAAAAATTGAAAAATAGAAGTAAAAAAAATTTAAATTACAATCCAGAGTATTTGAAGTGTCCATACACAGTGTCCTATATGAATACTTATCACACATGGGTATTATCTTGAACTGTTTGTTATTCCTTGGTTTTGTCAGTGCAATATATGATTATGATGTCACAAGTAGACGAAGATTATTGTGATATTCAGTTAAAGCTGAAGCCTCAGTATTTAGAGCATTACTGAATTGTTGAAATATTTTTCTTATAAATCATTTGATTGTTTTGCTCATTTGCTTTAGATTTATTTATTGGTAAACTCTATGGTGCCGTCGTTAAATGAGTGGCACTGTGCCATTATCAGATATATTAACCACCTTCTGATGAATCTATGTGATATTTTTATATTTTAAAAAGATTTAAAATTTGTTAAAATAACTACAAAGTAAAAATGGTACAGTACCGCCAAGTAATGGATGGCACTATAGCAAATTGAAAACCTTATTTATTTATACCCTCTATTTGGTGACAGATTTTCCCTCTACGGGACTCTTATTTTAAATTCCCTATTACTCGTGCCTCAAAGTCAAAGGTGGCTTCAAGAGCTACTTATTGCTTAGCTTGTCTAATGTCGCTTGTGGAGCAGGTACTTGGTTTCTTACTTACAGTTTACATATTATTGCTTTTACACTGCAGTTGATTCTTATTTTATGTATGTTTATTTTTTCTGCTACAGACACAGTACTTGAAAATTAGAAAATGGCCAGTTGAGTGGGGTTGGTGCCGAGAACTGCAATCATTTATTTTTGTTTTTGAGAGACATAACAGGTGCTTGATTTGCGTTGAATTTCATCTTTTTGATTCCTTCTTTTCTTGTCATTATATTCCTTGATGTTGGTTCTGAATTGAACTTCAATGCAGGATTGTGCTGGAGCGCCCTGAATATGGTTATGCTACCTACTTCTTTGAGCTGGTAAATTCCTTACCTATTGATTGGCAGATCAAGCGGCTGGTGATTGCTATGAAAGTGACTGCCTGCAGCAGGATTTCTATCCTTGAGGATAAGGAGTTGTTGGTAATGACTTGCATGCATAATTTAAACACTGTTGTATGATTTACTGGATTTAGTGTCTGGCTTCCTGTACATATACTGCCTATTGCTGATTATTAATGCTTTCCCTTTTCTTTCTTGCTTAGTTAATTGACTCAGGCATTTGTAGCTGTTTATGGTTTTAGTGTTTTACTGATCATGAGAATTCGTTTGAACTTCCATTACTCCTCTCTTTTCATGTATTTGCTTAGTTTTGCAGTTTTTTTGTATTCACAAAGTGATTATAATCAAATTTAGGAGCGAGTTGAATATTAGTTTTTGCTTTCTTGATTTTATGATTGAACATCACTGACATGCAGTGGCCAAGGCCCAAAAGTGGTTCATGTAGATTTGGTTGTTTAAATTACCATGTTAAGTCATGTGAACCTAAAATTAATATCCAAGCATTGGTCAAAAGAAAAAAAAGGGGATGATGGGTTATGAATCTAATTTCCAAAGCCAGTTCACAGTTACTTCTTCACAGTCACTTCTTCACAGTCTTTCCTTTAACTTATTTCTTGCCTCTCTATGATTTCTTAGAATCAATGCATAAGTTGCTCTTATTAATTATCACTGCTTTCTCCCCCACCCCAAACAAGAATTTTCGCTATGCTCAATTGTTCCTGTCTCTGGCAGGTTGGACAAGATTTGAGTGAAGAAGAGGCCAAGGTGCTAACGGAATATGGTTGGACACCAAATACTGGCCTGGGAACCATGCTTAACTACCGTGACAGAGTTATTCATGACAGAAAAAATGATGACAGTTCTTCAGAGTGGAAATCTAAAATAGGGAGGTTGCTGATGAATGGTTACAATAGGGGAAACATAGTGATTCCTGACATCCCAAAAAAAGTTGAAGAATATATGGTTGTTGAAAACCCTGACTCTGACCCTGACATCCCAAAAATGTTGTAAAATACAAGGGTGCTGAAACCTAACTCTGACTTCTACTAGTCCCATTTCTGCGTAGAGGCTAGCTTGTGCAGGAAGTGTTTTGATGTACATTTGTTTGTTTGTAAGTTATTATAGAATAGTTCAACAGGAAAACATTCAATATTTGTTGCAGGTCATTTAAGCGGTAGAAATTGTATTAATATTCATACAATTGATATAAAAGTGTTTTATTAGGAATATGTTGATGTTTTATTATGTATAATGTTAAATAAATTTAAACGTTGATTAAAGATGATTGCCCTTTTTTTTAGCTGAAAGTGGTTTTATCTTTGCATGATATGTAGTTCGTGCAATATGCTTTTTTTTTTATGGATATATGACAGTAGGACTTTCAAATGTTCGCCAATGTTTTAGTTTCATCTAAGTTATAGTATAAAGATAACAAGAGAGCTCTTGACATTTATGATGACGAATAAGCTTTGGATAGTTGCATTATAATCTTATGATAATTGAGAATTGATCACATTTTTGGTAGCTCCAAGTTGTTAAAATAAGTGAATTTAGTTCCATCTAGATTGGGTTTTAAGGATGAACAATATGGGTTATCTTTGAGGCAAGTTAAGGAAATATTAGTCTGGCTCAATCCATTAACTTGCTAGAAAATGAAAAGGCTATGGAAATTTTTTGTTTGAAAATTTAGTGCAATTTACAACATTTTCATGTTCGAGAGGGAGCTTGAGCTTTATGATTGTTATGATAATTCCTTAAATTGTAGCAGTGAGTTAATCTATACGTAATTTATTGTATAAGAATACTTCTAAGTTCTAACTAAACTGCCTTTCAGGAATAAAATTTTCAGAAATGAGATATCAAAGAAATTTCGTAGAATACATTTAATTATTATTTAAATTTCTTAAAAACAATATATTTATATGAAACTATCACAAGACCATTTAATATTATAGTAAAAAATTACAAAAAAAAAAAAAAAAAAAAAAAATCTCTATAGGAAGAAGCTTTCACTCGTTCGCAGTTTAAAATCATCAAAAATATTTTATGATCAGTTACAAGATGTTTGATTTTTTAATTTAATTAAAATACACTAAAAACCTATTCTACACTGTTCAATTAGTTGTCACTTTGTCAGTATAAAAGATTATAGAAAATTACAAACATTGATCACATAATTTTTTTTCCTTTACACATTTGGGTCTTTCGACCCAAAACCAACAAAAATTAAAGACCCAACTTCTGGAACAAATGAACATTTTCTTCACACGCTGTAATTTCTTCATGCACCATCTTTCCATTTTGCCCTGCGTAAGACAAAATTGGGCATTTATTGGTGGTGGCAGCGTAGAAAAAGTCTTTTTTTTTTTAAATTATTTTGCTTTACGTGAGTTAAATTTTTTTCCTTACAAATTTAACAAATTTTTCGTTTACATATTTCTTAACCTTGTAAGTTAGATTTTTTTTTTTTTTTTTTTTTTTTTTACAAATTTATCACATAACTAAGTGGATTTATCAAATTTGTAAATTAATTTTCTTTATAAAAATTCAAAAATTATTTTTTTTATTAAATATATAAATTAATTTTTTTTACCATATAAAACTTTTAACTTATAAATTTGACAAAATTGTAAAAAACTTGACAAAGTTGTAAACCCAAAATTTTAATTCATCCATGAGTAAAAAAATACAAACACTCATACTTCACCAATATGCTAAGAGATTTGGAAGGTAAAATGCATTTAAGGGAAAAGATAAAACTCAAAAAAAAAAAAAAGAAACTGGAACTTTGTACTGTGTATTCTCCATGCTTTCCATTAGTTTGGTACTCTCATCTTCTTTATATGACTATTGGGTCCACTGAGGCAGGTACTTTTAGTTGGTCCATTTAACCAACCTATTGAAAAGATGGATTTTAAAGGTAATCAACCTAAATTTTAGACTATCTACCTTCTATTGATTTTTTATTTTTTTTTACTATGATAAATAGGAAAAAAAATTAACACTTTTTTCAATTTTACATAATCATATCTATATTATGATATGTAAGATAATAGGTGGTTTCTGAAACACTATATATTCCTCAAAAGGATATATGTCTTGTTTAGGATCAAAGATATTAACAATAAAGAAGAAATAAAAAATATTCATTAACTTTTAATGTAACAACCGATTTTAAACAGAAATTGTATTTTATTTATTCACTATTTTAAAAATATAAGTATCTTTTTTAATTTTAGTTTTACCTCCTTTTTAGTATTTTTATTCAGTATTAAAAAGATCAGTTTATACCGATACCATTTATAATCATTTTTATACCATTGATAATTTTATATAAAACATTTTATCCACTTAACTGTTAAATTGTAAATATATAATATTTAGGTAATTTGTTTCAAATCTTATAAGATTTGAACAATCATAAAAAGACATTGAAGCAATTTTTATTTTAATATATTTTAAAAAGATTTTACTTTAATTTTGATATATAAATAAAATATCAAATAATTTTAAATTTATAAAATTAATCTATACTGATAGAAACTTTTATTCCAGTAACATGTGTTAAGAGAGATATCTAGCTAATAGAACAATGTAACAATGAGTATAACTTGCTAATTCAATTTTGATGCTAATCAATTTCTCTTAATAGTATAAGAATTTAATTAATAAATATTAATTAACATTACAAGTATTTTGAATATGGTCAACTAATTATTAAATGCCCTTTAAAAGTTTAATTTTATTTAATTATTTTAAAAGTCACATAACAAGTTATAATTAATTGATTGTGTTAAAAATTTTATAATAATAATGCATTAATTATGTTTTAAAAAAATTATAATGATAATATATAACTATTAAAAGATCACAGACAAAATATTCAATAACCCTTTTAACTCTTTTAAGTCTTGTAAAAGAAAAAAAGAAAAAAAAAAATCACGTTTGGTGTTGAATGAACTTGATGGTGTCATTTTCCCTCTTCATGTGAATCTTCCAGTGTTCCACTCATTACATGGTAATAATAGTTTTCAAACCTTCTACCAATCATTACTAGCTGAATGCCAATACATCAATTTGTGGATATTTCTCAAATTTAACGTTGAATTCTTGTAATCTACTCAAATATACCCTCCTACTTAATCCATCAAAATAAAATAAAATAAACCTCATATGACGTTATAGGTGACATATTTGAGGTAACTTTGATCAAGTTCTTACATCACTTGAGAGTGATTGGTGTTTGGTAATACTAATAGCACTTTGACTAGTTTTCTAATCAATCCTACTATTACAACGACACCAGTAGAATTTGATTTGAAATGGAACACAACATAATCTAAAATAGAGTAGTGGTTGAATCAATTTTTATTTATTTAAAAATGTTAATATCACATCTTTTAATAATACATTTTTAACACTCTTTCATTTTTAATGAGTTAATTTACAAGAATATATTTAAAAATGTGTTACTATATTTTTCTTTTTAAATGACAAGAAAAATAGACACTGTTTCTGCCAACTCATTCAGAATGTTAAAATGTAGTATAAAAATTTATTAAAAAGCAAGCTTAAATAGCACGTATAATTGATCATGCCAAAGACCAAAATGCAAAGCCAAATAGAAATGTCTAGGACAAAAGTGTTTATGTGGTTGCATCACATGATTTTCTTCTTTTTCTTCTTCTTTTTTATAAATTTGAAAAAAAACATAATTTCTGATTCTCATTGTCCCAAAATGGCACACCTTGCCAAATCTCAGAACAATGTAGAGCCATGTAGTAGCACAAATATTACAAGGTTTGTAAAAAAAAAAAAAACCAAAAAGATAATATAATATATGGTGGCACAGAAAAACATGAATATACTGAATAGGCTTTTGAATACCATCATTAGAATTACTAATATAATCATCGGATAAAGTCATGGAATTAAATAAACATAGATAAATAGGATAAATGATACATATCTAATTAAAATTTGAGAAAGTTGGTGATAAAAAATAATGACATATCCTCCCTTTCACTTTATTTTATTTCTTCAATTGATCTAGTTTATAATTTTGTATCATAGAAGTAGTGCCCTCCAAATTGTTTTTTTTTTATGTATTTAATTTTTGTGTTGCGTTGGCAAGCAGCCAGAAATTATTCCAACTTTTATTGTGGACCAAGGAAACTTCACAATGGCATTAAATTTATGCAAATACAAAGAGGAAATCCACATTCTAATAAAGTTGAATGATTCATAACTTTGATTAACTCACCATTCAGAACATGCCAATTGTGAGTAAACCACATAACCATAATCTTCTAAGTGAGGTTACTTAGAAAAAGGAATGTACTAGGATGTGTCAATTTATTTTAAATTATAGGGTTGTTATTATGGCGTCAAGCTAGTGCGTTGCTGAAGTCATTCTATAGCCAATAGGTTTTCAAGCTAGTATAGTATCATATTCATGCATATGTGTGAATGACCAAAGCATTAGGAATTCTCATGGCATTTGTGTCAATTAACATTAATTAATCAAATCTAAACGGGGATTAAAAAAAAGTAGCATGCATGAAACGAAGTAATAAAAAATACATCATACACTAAGTTAACCATGATGTATATAATTCTAAGATAGTTAATATAAAAATCAAATAATTTTAAAGATATATCATTTTATAATTGGTTGATAACAAAAGTTGAATTCAGACCTTTATGTCTATAATTTAATTTCACTAGTTGAATTAACATTTATACTTGTTCTAAAAGGTTTGTCTCAAAACAATACATTATAGTAGCATAAAAATTTTATTTGCAATACAAAATAAAAGTTTGAATCACTTTGGTTTGGTAGATTAATTAAGGAAAATTTTACTTAACTACAACATTACTTTATTTTTGGGGTAGCAACCTAGCTAGTTGGATTACTTAAATCTTAATGATGTTTCTCCACATTTTTCTTTTTTTGTGTTAAAAAGGATAATCAAACCAACGTTAATGACATAATATATGATCATAATTAGCCAAAATGAAAGAATATAAAGTATAAACCTTATTTTAATGCCTTAAAGCAGCACATTTGACTTGTGAAGATGCACTCATTGGAAGATTGATTCCATTTGAAACATGATGAAAAAACATGTTGGGATACTAGAGAGAGAAAAGGAGAGAGAGGGTATAGTATACCTACATTCTAAGGCCCTTTTTCCATAAAACCTTTTGGAAGCATTAGGATTTAGCAAAAGGCACAAAGATGGGCCCAAAATTCCACTACATCCACCAATGGAATTCATGCGCATTTGGGTCTACTGTCCTATTCATTTTGGGAGACCAATCTGCACCGCCCCATCTTATTACTCATTTCGGTTCTGCACTTTTTCTAACACTCTTCCTCCATCTCACACTTTCTTTTACTAAAAGTTTAGGTGAGTTTTCATGTCATATTTTAAAGTTTAAAGAACACTCACTATAATATTTATAAATTCTTTATCAATAAAAACTTGTCATTGATGATGGAAATTTGACCTCACATTTTTTATATATAAATTTATTATTTTCTATTAGATTAAACTTTATTTCACAGTTAATTACAATATGTAATTAATCAATTTACTCACATAATGTATATTTATATACATATATGTATATTTTTTTTCTTCATATTTTATATAATTATCTAGCTATCAATCAAATATTTATTTTCGTATCTTTGTTGACATGCCTCACCTTATCATAAAATAAAAAAGTTATAAAAGCAAAAAAGTGTGACCTACCAAATCACCAAACACTAGTCAATTACTCATCTTCACTTCCTTATCTCCTCTCTCTTGGGAATTTAAACAACAGCAGAAAAAAAAATATATTTGCTACCAACTTCACTTGTTGTAAGTCCCATTTTCTTCTTAAAAAAACATATCTACATCCCTCTTTGTCCAATCCATGGCACTGAAAGCAGTTTTTATTCCAATACCTATCTTTTCATTTTTTTTTGGATGAAATGAAACCTATGGTCTGTCCTTTTCACTTGTATATTCTTTTATACAACTTTATGCTCCTCACTTTGTACAACACTACAACACCTGTGGCTACTTTTTCATCTATTACACTCAGATCTTGCTCCTTAAAGATCCATCGTATTTGTTATATACACAAGGATCCACTCATTTCAAAGATAAATCTGTTTTCTTTATTTTGAAGATATGTAGTAAATTTAATATTGATTTTCAGTATGAAAATTATTAAATTGAATAAAGAAATAAAAATTTAAATAAGTTTTTCTTACACTGATGTATTTTACATGAAATTGCTACCTTCATTTTAATTTGGAGTTAGTTAACTAACCTTTAAGATGGATAATGTTCAATGGGGAACTTAATTATTGCACAAATTGCATGTTAGCAAAAGATGTTTGATTGTGTAAAAAAATTCCTTTAGCAAAAAACAAAAGAAAAAAAAAAACAGTTATCATTTTTCTTTCTACCCCTCCATTTTGTACATATTTTTGGTTGGGACTATAAATTTCAGTGTAGACTTAATTTTACTTTTGATCTTCTTGTTATGATCAACGTGCAATCTAGTCTTCCAATAACTTTTTTTAATTTAATTAACACAGTTATGAAAATGAGAATTCATGTTAATTTTATGAAGATAAAATATATTCACTTATATAAATAAAAACTAGAACAAAAGAAAATAAAAAATAGGATCAAGATTAAAATGAGAATAAATATATTAATTTAATGAAACAGTCTGAAAGAATCTAGGGTGAGAGATAAGCTCGTGAATAGTATTCTATGCATGAAGTGAAAATTGATGAATAGTATTTCTATGGTTGTTCTTTGCTTATACACGTTTAACAAAGTTTTCATAAGTGTGATGAGTGATGACTAATCATTTGTATTATAGCTTAACATTTAGCATAATATTTATATGTTCATTTATATTATTAAACAACTATATCAATTGAGTAGATCTAGTAACTATTTTTTTTTAAGTTGCAAATTCTTTTGCAATTTGTTTGCAAGGCGTTTTAGTTGTATTCAAATTTAATTTATTTGTACAAATAAAGTATGTTATATTTCTTACAAAAGAAATTAAATGATAATTCCTAGCTAATAAATTAATATATTTTTATTCAAAAAGAATTATATAAAATGTGTAAATTAATTTTTTACAATACTAATTTATTACCTAACATACATGGTAAATTTCTTCACTTTGATAACAATGACTTTTAGATTGCATAAAAACTCTGACTATGTTGTCACTCCATATATAACAGGACTCACCCATTAAACTCATATTATGTTGCTATTAAAATTGTTTTTAGATGAATTAAATTTGTATATTGCTCACAATTTAATATAATAGTACTATACCATAGTGTATATGTTTATAGGTAGGTTTGGATTGAGTTTTGTCAAATCTCTCTGTTCGACCCAGTTAAATTAATGTGGGTTTGGTTGGATTGAATTTGAGAAATTTTTTCATTCAATTTTAACTAAATCAATCCGATTTACGATAAATTGATTTAGATTAGGTGCAGGGATCGATACAACAAATAAGAAATAACTTCATTTTAAAAAATTATGAATTTTCTTATCATGAAGAAATAACTTCTAAATAGTTATATTATATATGCAACAAGTACATATTGTCACATATTTATCCACAATGTTTATTGATATTTTAAGACCACAAGTTAATAAATCAAAAACAAAAATATAACTATATTATAAAAATATATAATATTTAATATTTTTAATACATTATTACTGTGAATTATAATATAAAAAGTTACTTAAAATAAAAGACAAGGAGGAAATAATAATGTTGTAAATTTAATAAATGATTCTACAAGAAAAGAAGTAAAAAATTTAGGTAGGAAAAAAATGTGCGACTCTAGGGCTTTTGCAGTTGATTAATTGTGTCACGTGTTTAATTTCTCTATCTTTTTTTATAAGATATATAATTAATAAATCAATATTTAAAACATCACATGAATAGCTTGAGTTGAGTTTATGGATTTAATATTAAAACTTAATACGTACCCTATCCATAAAATAATAAATTTAATTAGATTAGATTGATTTGAGTTGGATCTAAGTTGAATAATTCAAAAAATTCAATACCGAAATATTTAAGTTAAGTTGATTAAGATGAGAAAGACTCTACACTACCATACATTTTCCTTGATACAAGTAACAATAGGCTCGGCATTTGCTTCATTACGAAGCCTAGACTTTTTAATTTTTTTTATTAATCTATTATTAGCAAAAGTATATACACAATAAATATTTATTACTTTAAAAAAATTGCAATATTTATTTAGTCCTTGCTTCTTAACAAATAAGAACTTTTTTTTAGGGTAAGAACTTAAAACAGTAACATATATATATATATATATAACAATTTGAATTTCTACTGGTTTTTCAAATGTATGAATGAAATTAAATAGGATATAGTAGGGGATATTTCGAGTGGTAATTAAGCATGGTTGCAATAAATGTGAATGGAAATAATGTGCGACCATAGACTATAGGGATGTATATATATATGAATGGACCTTCTAACAACTGCATAATAATTTATGAACTCTTCACGCACGCACCAATTGCAAACTATAAATTAAGTTTCCTATATTTACACGGTAAGAATCAATGAACTTGCTACGACAAAACACTGTGCATACCTAATCACGTATTTAAAGAAAATTTATTTTTATCTACCTCATCTTACTCTATTTAAGTATGTGGTTAACATGGTGTTGATTAAAAAATAGGTATCAATCACTGTCCTTTGAAAATTTGTTAAGAGACTTAAAAATATAAAGATTTTAACTGAGATATACAAAATTGTGATGCTCATGAATTTTGTCGTATTTTTATTTATACGATAAATATTTTTTAATCAATTCTTATGATATTAAAGGTATCTGTTAATTAGCAAGATCCAGAGGAAAAAATATTAATTATATAAGCTATGAGAAAACATAAAAAGAATTATGAATAACATAATTTTACATATTTTAACAAAAATATATATTTTTTAATTTCTTAACAAATTTCTCTATTAGTTAGAATTTTTCATATCTTTTAAAATAATGCTTTTCTTTTTTAAGAAAATATTAGTTATACACGAACTTCCTGTGAATTTTACTATACAAATCATAGACTAAATCTTTATATTCTTTGCGAATTTCCTAGCATGATCTACAAGAAAAAATTGAAGATTTCATTAAAGAATCGCGTGGATTTTCATATAAAGACAAGTCTACATTTACATAAGAATTTCTTATAGAAAATGAAAGAAAACGAAATAAATTGACTAATACTCTTATATATGTAATACTAATCTACATTTATACAAGAATTTCTTGCAGAAAATAATAAAAAAATGAAAAGTAAGTTACACTGTCAGCTTCTATATTTTTGGTAGATTGTATTAAGTACACCTCAATTTTTCAATATTATTTTACCATCCTTATATAGATGTTACTGTAATGTTTTTAAAAATTAAAGGAATTAATGCAATACATATAGGTGATGTTAGTAAAATATTCTTCAAATATTTAAAGAATTTTATATATAAACAAAAGAACAAAAGATGTTATTAAAATCTAAAAAAACAAAGAAATTGCGATAATAATCAAGTTAGAAAACATAGATAAATTAATATAACTTGATATAATTGATAAATAATTTCATTTTTTAAATATATATAATCAGAAAAATAAATTTTACATTTACATACGTAAAGAAAATATTCAGTAAAAAATGATAATCACTTAAATGAATGTAGATAGAGATACCTAACATATTAATCCTTAATTTCTAAAAATATTCGAGATTCACCTAATAAAAGACAAATGATTAGTTATTATTTGACTATATGTGAAGTGTCATTCTGCTTGTCCTAACGTGAATTGATTTTTTTACGTAGATTCGAGGAACAAAGCACCTATATGTGGAATATAGGATCGAGAATGATGTGCACTATTAGGTATAATTCACAAGACTTATTCTCACATCTTGTAGTTTAGTGTACGAATAAATGTCTATTTTTGTAGTAGTAGATATTGACTTCAATTTTTGGAAGCATTAGTAAGTGAAAAAAATACCAATACATATATAACCAGTTGTAGTCTCAAAAAATATTAATTTTATGAAAAAAAAATAGAGGTTTCACAGGCAAACTACAGTACTAATTAGCTAACTCACTCATATATATAATCGGTTATTTACGTATTTCAATTATTTACCAGGTATTTTTCCTTATTTTTCAAACATAAAATCACAATTTTATTTTATGATTAAATTAATTTATAAAAATAAATTATATAAATTATATATATATATATTATAAAAAATCTAATAATAATAATATTATTAAACATTAATTTTCAAATTAATAATTAAAAATTGGACTTTTTTTAGAAGAATCAACTCCTTATTTGATTCAAAAATTGATCATAACCAAGATGAATGAAAATAATTTCGCACACGTGTATATATATATATATTGCAAACTTTCAACAATTAGGCGCTACCTTAATAGATTAAACTAATACACTTATAATTGAGATAATGACCCACAAAGGAAACAGATAGGTATAAATGTATAATAATTTTATAAAATTTCTATTTTTTCCATACATATATGATAAATTTTTTAATAAGCTTATGTATTTGGACTGATTAATTTTTACATTCAAAATAAAATTTAATCTCGTAAAAAACTAAACATTTTAATTTTTATTAATCATTTTAAAATTATTCAATTTCATTTTGCCAATCTGTATTTAATTGAACTGATTTATTAATGTTTCCTAAATTTAATATTTATATATTTTTATGAAATCTTATATAAGTGTCATCGTCTAAAATATTTATTGGTTGATTTTATTTTTAATTTTTGTTTGAAAAAAAAAAACATATGACAAAGTTGAAAGACTTTGCAACAAGGAAGACCCTGATTTAGCATTTTCAAACACTGGCCAAAGATTTTAATTTTGTGTGATGAAGGTTGTACTGAGTATGTCAATAAATATGACATATGTAGATTGTGTCTATACTCTGTACAAGAATTTCTTCATACAAATAATATAATTCAAAGTCTTTTAATTAGGTTCACGTCTGCATGTGGGGGAGGTGCTGGTGTTCAGGGACAGGGAAGCGTGAGCCGTTGGATGAATCTTAATGCCAGTATTAATTATTATAATAATAAATTTAATTGAGTAAAATGATTGATATGAATCGCTGGATATAAATGGAGGGTCAAGATTGGTGCTGAAGAGAAGATCCTGAATGAGATGTCTCTATCTTGCATGTGGGAAAGCGATAGTGATCAAGGTCCACTTTTAGCTATCGTGTGACTTTTGTCTACGCAGCTCTTATCACTGTTTTAACCAAACTTTGTGAACCTTTTTTCACACATGAATATTCTATTTTATTTAACTCGTTTGTTTGAAATGAGTATGAGAAAATAAAAAAAAAAAAAATTAAAATATAAATTAGAAGAAGTATATAAAAAAAATTAAATTTTTGTTTCTCTACATCAATTTTTTTTATGTTTTCTTTTTTATTCTTTATTCAACTAAAAAAATATATTACTGTCAACTAAAAAAATATATTATCGTAAATTATTGGTCAATGGGTTATTCTAGAGCATCTCGCACAAAAATCTCTGATGTTTCAAAATCACATTTTGTTTTCATATGAGCAACTTATAATGACTAATTAATTGAATTGAATTTCCATGTTAAGATTTAAACTATTTCAAATTTATAAAAAAGATGTTTAATTATTTATTTGTTTTATATTATCAACAATCAGTTAACCTATAATATTTTTTTCTCTCTCACTAAAAAATTATTAAATTCTTATTGATATTTTGAGTGTTTGAATATATTTTTCCGTTTTTAAATATGGCACAGGAGTTTGAATTTTAAATCGTGTGGACACTAATAACTGAACGAATACTCGTTAATTATATGCATATAAAAAAAAAACTCATTTATATTTTTCTCGATTTCAGTTGACACAAATTGATGAGGAAATTAGTTTAGAATATGCTAATTAAATAAGAAAAATAAAAGTAAAGAATATGCTAATTAAGTAAGAAAATTAGTTCAGAAGAAATAAGAAATGTGAATTAAGTATAACATAAAAAAAATATATGAAAATTAACAAATATATCATAAATATAACTAATACACCTCTATCTCAATTTCTTATATATTCTTTAAGAATTTAGAATTTAAAGATTATGTATTAACGTGTAAAATACTTTAATTCAATCAATTAATTATAAATATAATTTTTATAATTTTATTTTTAAAATAATAAACTTATAATCTAGGATAAATTATAATTCACTAATTGAGTAAAAATTTACATGTATTTTTTATTTTCTTAATGTGATTTATAATAAAAATCTTTTGTTGTTATTTCTAAGTCTGTTTGATGGAGACTATATAACGAAACTGGAAAATAAAATAATATGAAGGGTTTGTTTAGTATTTTCATTTTACAAGTACTTAAAACATAAAAAAATAAAATTTATTTTTTAAAAATTAAAATTAATTTCTTATTAACTAATTTACAGAAAATTTTCTATTTTTTGGAAAAAATAAAAGATTGAATTTCTATAATTAAATAAAAAAATTAAATTTAACATTTAAAAGAATAAATTTAATTTTTTATATTATTTTTTCCTGAAAGTCATCTTACTTACCAATCAACCGAATTGATAAAGGACTTTGAAACAAGTAAGTCAACTGTTATACCAGAAAAAAAAAGTAAAAAAAAAAAAAAGGACTTCGACCGAATAAAACATCAAACCAAGAATTTTCACATTCGAGTCTTTTATATGCATACCTTTTTTCTTCTCATAATTCTATTCAATGCAAATAAGATTATTTCTCATAAAAAAATGCATATAATTTTTATTAAACAATCAATTATATAAGATAATTTTGTTTATTTTCATAAAAAATTATCATAAAAGTGAGAATTATATATATATATATATATATATATATATATATATATATATATAAAATGATGGGGAATAAAAAGATATTCATATACTGTCTAAAAATTAAAACAAAGAATTTAGAAAAGTAACTTATTTCCATTATCAGATATATATTTTTGTACATGATAATAAGGTGAAAGTTAGTAATATGCTAAACAAAGAGTTGTGTTCTTCCTAAAAGTGATAAGCTGTTTATTCTTCTGAAAAACTTAGAAGTAAATTGTAAAGGAAATGGGAAGAAATTAAAATTCAAATCAAAGCAACCCATATGCCCAAGATTCTGAATCTATGACCATTCTTGAACACTGAGTGAGAGAAGCATCAAATACTTGGTTCCCATCACTATTTTCATCTTCATTAATCAGCCAATTACTAAGACTACTAATAAAGTCATCATCCCACAATGCCACATTGCTATTGTTATTGTTGTTGTTGATGTTGAAGTTGAAGGCTTCATTGTTGTTATTGTTAATAATAGTACTATTATCATTGGAATCACAAGACCATTCAAAATCTGGTAGCTGCAGGGCTTCAAGGAAATTGGTTGAATTTGAAGATGTTGAGGTGGATGAAGATGACATTAGAATCTCATCAGGTTCTATTATTGGAACTTCATCAGTGCAAAAACCATCCACTAGTTGTTCCATTGTTTCAAATAGAGGCATTATTTCAACTTCTTCCTCTTTGGCTTCAGTCATGGTTGATGACTCTAGTGAAGTCTCTGCCTCTGCCTCTGCCTCTGCCTCTGCCTCTGCCTCTGGCTCCTTAATGGGGTCAACTTTGGGGTCAAAGTCAACTTGCAAAGGGTTTTGGTTTTGTTGTTCTTCAACTGGTGGGTCTAGTAGTTGTTGATTGGGTTGATTTTGGGTTTGTTCAGTTGCATTAGTAGGTAGTGGTTTATGTGTCACAGGATCAATGCCCATTTTTTTGAGCTTTTTCTTTATGTGTGTGTTCCAATGGTTTTTTATCTCATTATCTGTTCTTCCTGGGAGATGAGAAGCAATCTTGGACCATCTGAATAAAAATAACATGCAGAGGAGAGATATTAGTGATTGATAAAACAATTTTAGTTTCGGGTTAATTATAATATATAATTAGCCGAACTCATTCACGTTATATATATATACATGTATTTATTTATTTTTATAATTATTTATAAAATATTTTTTAATAAAATACTTGATTTACTATTTACAAATAGATTTATTACTATTAAAATTGAAAATTTTATTATATATACAATTTTTTTTCAAATATATTGATTAGAATAGAAAAGAAAACACTGGAGAGATAGACCCCATCATTAGCACAAGTCCACGCGGATAGCATAACTTCAAAGGAAGAATGACTTTATAGCCACTAAAATGATCTATATGCCATGCAAGTTACGAAAATTGTCCACAAGACAAATTTGGTCCCATTTTTACTTTTCTAACGTCAATGACACAAAATCATAGTCAATTTTAACTGCAGTCATGAGCATTTCCTTTTCCTTTTTTTTTAATCATGAAAAATGAAAAAATATAAAAAGAAAGTAAAAGAGGTTTAGTCTACAATTTTTATACGCCTTCTTCTCCTAACAGGTTTTGGGTCATGGGACCACGTCTTTTTCCCTTAGGTGAATAAACAAATTACAACTTGGGGTGTATGTAGTATTAAAATAATAAATTCAATTAGGTTGGTGCGTTTGGTGATACTTATGATATCTTTAGTAGGTTATAATCATTTCATGAGGTATGCCTAGCTAGTCTAATTAATATTTCAAAATAGCACTATAGCAATCATTAAATTTAATGATTAGTAAGGTTCTTCAAGGGAAAAAAATAAATAAACAGAAAAATTAAGTAAATTAACCTATTGCCAAGTTGAGCATGAAGATCAATGACCATTTTTTCTTCGTATTCTGAAAGTAGCCCTCTCTTTAAGTCTGGTCTCAGGTAATTTGTCCACCTGAGCCTGCAACTCTTTCCACACCTTAATAGTCCTGCATGAAACCAAGGGAAAAATTTAATTATCTCCAAATAAAAAGACATAAGAAACATGCAAGCTCTAACATTTGTTTTATATATCTATCCTTACAATTAAAATGCTAGTCATGTTTTGATGAGCAGCTCTAAAAAGTGAAAAAAAAAATATGCAAATTTTGAGTGTTTCTTGATTCCCTTGTGTTTTGACAGAATGGAAATCAAGGGACAGAAGAACCAGGAAGAAAGACCAATAACCAATTGATCATAATGCAAAATATTATTGAACCATTTTGAAGATATTCATAATTCAATATCAAATGATCATTTATTATTCAATGAGGATTTGAATGGCTTCAAATTAAGCACTAATTTTTCATGTGCCATATCTCTCTATGTTAAAGAAAATGGTATAAACATGGTGTGTGAGAATCTTTTTGATTGACAATACTCATGGTATTCCAACTTGGTGGGTTAAGGGTATGAGAAAATGAAAAAAGAGAGTCTAAAATAGGAGCAATGAGATGAGACCTGCTAGCTTAGGGACAGCTCTCCAACAACATTGGCCATTAGTGAGGATGAAGTTGATGAGTTTCTTATCCTCTTCTGCAGTCCATGGTCCCTTCTTCAACCCAACTTTGTCACAACAAGGTTGCCTTCCCATTTTATATCAAAGGGAAATGCTACAAAGCCAAGTTATATGAAATATGAATGATACTTGTTGAGGGTTCAAATTGAGATTCAAAGAGAGAGAGGGTGAGAGAGAGTTAAGGCAAGTTTAAACAATAGAGAAAGACTAGAGAAAATTCAAGGATATGCTAAGAGGAATAAGCTCATTAGAAGTTAGGATAGAGCACTACCACCTACTTATTTATATATAGAAAATCAACCCTCTAAACTCCAAAGTTGCCAAAAGTCACAAACACCCACACAATTTATCTTTTATTAATTCATGAATGAAAGTTGTGTATTATTATTCAATACAATTTCTTTCTACAATATTACCACACCTTGCATTGCGTTCTTCTATTTTATTCGTTATTATTTATTAGGTATTTTTAATTAGTCTCATAAAAATACTACTGAAAAAATTATTTACAAGTCTAAAAAAAATATGAAACGACACAATTTTAGTATTTTAATAAAAAAATTCTCATTTTAAATTTTTAGAGCAATAACTAATGTTTATGTAGTTATTATTATGGATTTGTACGTGTTAAGCATGGGGCACGTGTTAGTGAGGGATGAGACACGTGCGAGGTCTCAATCAGAAAGGGCCACCTCATCGACTGGGTTTGCTTGAGAATGAAGCGTGAGATACTGAAACCTGTGAGGATGGTAAAGGTATTAAGTAAAAGTAAGACAATGCCTCCAATGGCAAATGATATGACACATCACAGTTCATAAGTCTCGTCTTCTTTTTAGCTTTTTTTTTTTTTTTTTTTTTTTTTTTTTTTTTTTTTTTTTAAGAATATTTTTGTCTTCGATGTTAACGTTAATAATAACTACCTACAATGTGAACGTATTGCGAGACGAGAGAGAAAAATCTATCATTTGTTTTAACGAGTATTTTAAATGGATAAATGGATAAAAACATTATGTCATTAAACATAGGTTTGAATATATATTCCGATTTCGCATCCTATACCGTGACATCAAAATATGAGGAGTTTCAGAAATATATTTCATGACATACTTTTTTTCACACATTTTTTTTTATTAAAACTAATTAAAAAATATGAATTTAGGAAAAAAGTTATTAAACAAAATGTAAAGTCCACAAAACTCTGTGATTTCTAAATAAAGATTGACTACCAAGGCCAATAAAAAAAAGTTTGTTCGTTTAGTGTAGTACAAAATAAATTAGAAAAATTTCTTGATATTATAATATATTTGGATTTTTTTTAAAAAAAGCATAAGTTCTTGAAAGTAAACGTAGTTTTCGAGTTAAAGCAGGCTTCTATGTTTCTGAAATGAAAAAAAAATAAAAAAAAATTTTTACATGATAGTAATAATAAAAAAGAAAATCATACATGTATTGCGGTGAATCAATCATAATTATCATATATAATAAATTTATTAACTTTATAACAAAATCTATTAAAATTATATAAAAAATAATTCATTAGTTGTGTAAAATCATTTACGTTGTAGAGACATAATTTTTGAATTTGTAATAAAATTTAGAATATCGTGCAAATTACTTAATAAACTCCCTACTATCAAAGCAACCTGAGTGGGTCAAATAAATTTGTTCAAATATTAAAATAATTCTCAAAGTTTACACGCAAATATAATTATTTATTTTTAAAAAAATCCAAAAAAATTAACGTAGGCCATCCTCACATCACATTTATTTTTCTATTTGGGTATGGAAATATTATTTGTACGAAATCATAAGGTTTGACCTTTTGCCAATCTATTACAAAAAAATTTATAAAGAGACTCAAATGATGGTGTAACTTACAGCAACACGAGCCTCTTGTACATTAATCCTTCGTAACAACGAAGATGAAGAACAAACAACATGCTATCATACTCAAAAATACATAGCTAAACTAAGTTTTCTAAATACACAAGAGTCCACTAAATAATAATATTTGTGTAAATAAGTAATTACTGGTTAGTTTCCTAATAGTGTGGTAGACATTTTTAAACAAAATTAACTAAGCCTTTCAACTTAACAAATTAATAATTTGAGATGAAAGAAATAACATCGTTCGTATATAAATTTGGGTCGTATGTTCCTCCCTTGGTCCCTTAAAATTAGGGTAATGACTAAGGAACACTAAATATATTTTATTAAACACTTTTGATTTCTTAAAAAATAAACATTAATAGAATTATTTTGTCTTTTTTGTATAATAAATAGTTTTTATGATAAAATTTTCTATACACTGGCTTTTTTTTATATAGAATTATTTAAAAATAATTATTAAGTACGTGATCTCATAGTTAAAAATAAAATTAATATTTGTGTGAGTTGTGTAGACACGTGATCTCATAGTTTTAAGTAACGAACTTCCCATCCCTATGCAATAGAATTTGCTAACACTTCGATTAAGTTTTATGTACCACATATATTATATTTATTAATTCACGAGAAATGTTATTATTAAAATAATTTGTATAACAATATTTATTTTTCATAATTTAATTTTATATTAATTCAAAGTTTTGATTAATTATGTCACTAAGAAATTTGTCATCCACCAATAATAAAAATAACAAAATTTATTTTTCTATTAAAATGTCATTTGAATATATAAAATTTTGTTTATTATATTTGTAACTAAAGCTAGAGTGAAATCTCCATAAAATATATCAGCGGATTGTTAAACAACTAACTGGTAAAATTTGTAATTTTATAATAATTAGATGACAATATTTACAAATATAAAATTTTAATGGTATAATTCACCAAAATATTAAATTAGATAATTAAGCCTATTTTTTATTTGTCTCTTTTTTTCATTATTTATTGAATTTGATGATAATATAAAGAGATAAAAAAAATAATTTTATACTGTTGTTTGGAAAAAATTATTATATGTACTTACGAACTATCTTAATTTATTTTCTTTTTTTTTAACATCTTGTGAATGGTTGAATATAACCAGACAAAGATTATAGTTTATGCAGTTAGTTTAGCAGAAGCAAGGTCAAACCTTATCATGTTGAAATGAATTCATTTTTAGAAAATGATGAAATGAATTTCTAAATGATGTTGATTAAAGAGAGTTCATCACAAGAAATGCGCAATCAATTAAATCTATTATTCAATCTTCATTAATTATTTCTATAAAAATCAATATGAATATTAGTCATCAAATTTAATGATAGAAGTTGCCTTTTCTTCTCACTAATTTGAAGATCACTAAATTTTTGTGACGAAATTTTAAAAGTCACATGTAAATATTATGACTAATTTGAATTTTTTAGTAGCTTTTTCTTGTCAGGATTTTCAGGATATGGAATCGAAAATATCTTCTGTTTGATGAAAACTCTATGTTCATGCATACAACTTACAAAGCCATACAATTACATATGAAGAAAAAGAAAAATTAATTAAGAATAAAAAGATTAAGAAATCACTTTAAAATTTTAGATTATTTAAATCTGATGCCATTCTAGGTTCAGGTTGTAGTGCTATATATTATTATTATTATTATTATTATTATTATTATTATTATTATTATTGTGTGTACGTATTTTGGTGATGTAATAAATTTGCCGGCGATTTTGATGGGAGAAAATGAAACAGCAACAACCCAGTACTATATTTGCTGTTGACTATTGTGTCATGAAAATAGCATCGTTCTATATCTATATATAATTCTATGGTGAATGGACTTGAATGTAATTGTTTTATCCAAATTGATTCTTCAATAATAGTGAAACAAGAGTGATGTTTTGTCTCCTTAAATTTATCCTACATCTTCATAAATTAATGGTTTCAGAAAACGAAGTTTACTATTTTAATGTAATCATGGTAGGGGAAAAATATACGACACGCACTATGTTCATATATTTATAACGTTATCCAAAAAAATAATTTAACCCTATCATATTCAGTTGAAGAAAAAATTATATTGAAATTTTGTTTGTAATGGGAAACGAACAATGAAAAGTCAATGGAGGAAGAAACTCTTGGAAATTAAGTTGATATATTATAGAAGGAAAAAATTCTTAAACATATGTATCCTATATTATATATCTATGTATGTATATATTGTATGACATAAAGTTACTTTGAGAATATGTATATCTTAATCAAATAAAGTTACTTTGAGAATATGTATATCTTAATCAATGTAATAGTTGAAAATCAATTTTAACAACCCGATGGCATCTTGTGTTCATTAGAAATTAAAGCAGTTGAAGTTGAAGCATGATGCATGATTATAAAGTGAGTATTATTTTTTAATAGATTATATTTTTAAGGAGACATAAATCGAATGTGGAGAATAATTTTTTTTTATTGACATGAGATATTTAATATACTCTTTTATTAAATATTTTAAGTTCTAACGTGTCTCTTTGTATTAAGAATTAAACATCTTAAATATATAGATTAAATAATAAGTGATCTGATTATCTTTGAGACAATAGATAACATAATAGACCTAATATTAAATAATAATTCTATAAACTTTTATATCATATTAAAAAATAATTATGATTTTAACTTAATTTAAAAAAAAAAATTGATTTATGATATTAGGGTTGTACCCACTTATCTATACTTAATAAATAGAGACAATGTGAGATTATGAGAATTTTAAAATTACGTTCACATTTGGAATATAGAGACTAAACGAACTTGTTCCACGAATCATGCAACACAGAATTTCACCTGTTATATTGTCTGATTGATGAAACACAATAATTCCACAAGTATACAAACAGCTGGTCTTAGTTAGTTATACCAAACTCACTCACATGTATAACTTTCCTATTCGTCAGCAACGAAAGTTTATAAATTTCTATTCAATTCATTTTCATTTTACTGTCCATCATAACACATAATTCTTATTTAATAATATGTTTGACCACTGGCATCGTTATCTCAATTTCAGTTTCCCTAACAGATTATCATGATCATATATTATCACTTAACATTTTTCATCGTTGAAATCAAACTTCTCTATATTGCAACTCTTTACTTACTCCATTAACAACTCTTTTTTAGTTCTGTACGTACCAAAAAGGTCTCAAAGATCAAGTTGTGTCTCCAAATTGGAAGAATCTATATATTTTAATAACATGAGGAAGTTTCTTGGATATCATTATCCACATTACTCGAGCTTCTTCTACCAGCTACGGTCCCCAAGTTGAAATATGTAATAAATCTTCGCCATGCTAAATGAGTTGTTAACAGCAAGATTGTGTAGGGGACGTTCACTAAGTTGTTTTTATCTACATTATCTTTGTATCTTTATTTATATAATGACAAATAGTAACCAATGTGATTAAAGAAATAAAAGTAAGAAATATATATACTCACATGCTAACACAATTTTAATCATAAATCAAATTTTATATATTTTTAAAAAATTTATTATTAAAATCAATAAATCTAATGTACAAACACTAGTTAAGGAAATATCCTTATTCAATTTATCATTCTATTATAATATTACCAACGTCTAATCTTTGTCAACAATTGTAATTATACATAACAGGGGTATCTCCACCATTAATGGAAAAATATTTTTTACATATGTTATAAAAATTCCATATTAATTATATGTAAAAGATGTCCATTCTATTTACAAGTTGATTTATTTTATGTCCAAAAACACTAGAATTTAAATCTTGTAACAATTTAATTAAAACACATAAATAATTACAATTTATGAAAACATTATTATTAATTAGTATATGGATTTGTATATATCTTGTACCAAATACCAATAAACTTTCTTTCTGTATCCTGGTTTCTTGACAAAACTGTTGCTAGATTGTTAGATTTCATAATATATGTATATGCTTTATTCAATTCCCTATCAATGGAGTATAAATCTTTGACGTAGACAACAACTACCCTTGTTGGACTTACCTGGGTAGTGCCACCTAATAAGTCATATATATTACTGATGACTTTGAACTTTTCATGAACCTCTTTTTCTCATTTGTTTTTTATGATTTTAGTAATATTTTATATGACTAATTTTGAGGTCATTCTAACGTGAGGCTGGTGTATGCAACCACTGATAATTCTTTTGGCCTTTCACATGTGTCAGTGAGAGACACAATTGTCCTACACAACTAAGTGAGGAGGAATGATGCCTGTGTTATTACGTTAAAAAGTGTTTGAAATCTTAGATAGAGTTACATACAAAGTCTTTGGGAGCAATGATTTTCAAAATCATCCAACAAAATAAATAAATTCTTGACTATGAGTAGCAAGAATTTTGAGGATCATGAAAAACTAGCTAGGTTTCAATTTATGTTACGCTTGATTGGAAATTTTTTAATCATCATCGTGTTTAATAGAATATTTAATGAAAATAACTGTTCAAGTACATAACTATGAGGGGTTGGAGAAAGAAAAGAATTAACTATGACAACGTGCTCTTTTGAACTTTCTCGCTGCACCGTTAACACCTTTAGACAAACAAGTGCATGCGTGTAGAACCTCTTAGCAAATGAAAAATCTCAATTAAGATTCACCCAATTATTATGTTGTTAATATATATTATAATATTGCATCAATTTAATGAGAATTGTGTAAAAACTTTTCATCAGTTATAACTACAAGAGTTTATATTCTATACTATTCTTACTAGTTTTGATACTGTGCAACGAAAGAGACTTGTCACCGAAAAAAATGAAAAAAAAAAAAAAAACTGATATAGTCAATATAGATTACTTTATCTAATGAATCCATTATATAATGTAAATTTGTTGATTTTATCAAAAAAAAATTAAAAATATTTTATAAAAACTTATTGTATACCCTTTAAACTCAAAGAATATTGAGTCTGTTTTTAATTTTTCTATAATACTTTTTAAGTAATGATTTTTTAAGAAATAAATAAGATTTATTTGTTTCAAGAAAAAACTTTTTTTTTGTTTTAAAAAAAAGTTTATCTGATAAATAGAAAAAAATTTAATTTAAAAAAAAAACAGATTTATTATTATAAACATATGTTTCCTCATGTAGGTATATAAATTAGTTTAATTTAATTAACCACTCCATTCTTGACACTTCATGCTTACATCATTATAGTTACCTCAAGGAACTTGAAAATTTGACGTTGCTATTCAGTTCAGGGTCAACTGAATGAAATGTTAACTGGTGATTCTCTAAACTCCACAAAAAAATTTCAACAAGGAAAAAAACATAACTTGAAACTTTCAGAGGAAAATTTTCTACGGGTGATGTTATTTCTTCACCACTAATTTATTTTTCTGGTAGATATTTAATGGAGTTTCGATCATGCATTGCATGTATATAATAAACTTTCCAATTATTGCTGTTACTTGCGTCAAAAACGTTGCATTCAGAAACAGATCAATCAAACACATCATTCTATTAAAAATGGTTTTGAGTAAGAAGAACAATAATTTAGCAAAACGCAGACACTCTTGAAAAAAAATATGATACGATGTTTTAGTACAAAAATTAGTGGATGCAAGACAAAGATTATCACCAAAGTCTACTTTTCCCAAAGGAATAATAGATGATATTTTTATGGCTGCTGGATATAGTAATTGACAAAAGAATCTCAACCACACCATAATTCATCTTTATTAGTTAAACATTTGTGAAAAATATTTATGTATAAGCATTTATAGGGAAAAATATAAGAAAATTAAAGTAAAATAAAATTCTTCTATTAATTAAAATTAGTTTATTCATGATTTTTTTTTCATATTAACTTCTTCAAAAGTTAATTTTTAATTTAGTTGAAAAAAACTACTGATATATAAGTTTATTTTTTATGAAAAAATGTTAACTTATTAATTTTTATTAGAAATATTGGTAGGAGAATTTGATTTAGAAACCTCTTCCTATTTCTTGTTCCTTGAGTCTTAAGACTCTTCTTCACCACTATTGGACCAACATTATATCTTCATAGATAAGTTTATTTTAATTTATATAAAAAAATTTACATAAATACTTATTAAAAATCTTACACAAACAAACTCAGAATCATTTATTTTATTTTTTTAAGTAGTGTGACTAAACAAAAAATTAGGCACGGCACTGACAGCTGGGGCGATAGCCAAAGTCCACCAAATTAAAAAATTTAATAGTTGAAATAGTAACCATTGAAGCAAATGAGAAATAAAATTAAAAAATAATATTTCTAAACTTTACAAGAATTTTTCTTTCAAGAAATGTTTGATTAAATTTTTTAAACTCCCAAAATATACTTTAGTCAACAATAATCAAATCCCCACAAATAAATTTATATTTAACTACAATACTTATTATAATAAGTGAGTTTTCATTTTGTAGGAATTCATTCTATTAAAAATAGTAAAAAATAAATTTTACCGAAAACAATTCGCTGAAATCAATTCTAATTATATTTTAAATAAACAAATCCAAGATCATAGGTTTTGTGAGAAAAATATTACTTTTGTATTATATATCTATTGACCAACAACTCTTTGGTCCATTAACTAGTTCATGGACCATATGCTGCCATATATATCTCTTTAAGAACCCAAATGAAAATAAAAACATATCTTTAGAAAACACAAATATAAGTTTTTTTTATATATTAGGGTATAACGAAAATCCAAATCAAATTAGCTTTTTTATTTAATTGACAAAACATAAGTTGAACACAGGATGTGACTAATTCAAAATACCATAGCACATGCTTCCAACAGGAAAAGATAAATGACAAAAGCAGAAATAGGAAAAGGATAAAGCTTCAACCAATAAAACCAATTCATAAAAAAAATAAACACTTCCTTGGATTTTATTAAAAATCTCAACATCATTCTTCACTCTTTTTTTATTTTTTATTTTTGAAATAAAAAGCACATAGGTTTTTGTATTAATATAGGTTATCTTTGGATCAAAAGAAAATATTATATGGGCTGGGCGATTTGGGCTTTGGGCCGAGAAGAAGAAAAACAACATGGAAAAAAAAACACATTAGCCCAACTTTTTTTCTTGGTTAAAACCCCCAATATATATCAACCCAAACTCACGCATCCAAATGTTAACCTACGATGAAATTTTTTATTTTTTTTAACCATGAAATTTATTTAAATTTTTTACACGCTATATTTTATCGATTTTATCAAAATTGATTCAATTTTTTTTAATGTTGATCAAGTGATGTGTTATTATGTTATTATTATTTCTTAAAAAACAAATTTTTTAATTTCATAAATTATGATGAATATATTTTTCTTTGTTAAGTTAATTTTTTTTTTGTAAATTACATAAATGTAGAATAACCTTAGAGAAGCATAATAATATAGTTAATTTTAGTAGTGTGCCCTAGTTTATAACCATATTTTTAATCTTTTTTTATATAATTATTCTATTTGCTGTCGTGGCCATCGTAATATTCACTAATAATTTCATTTGATTGCAACAAAGTGTTAAAGAAAAGAAAATATATGAATTTATCAGTTATAGAGTGTTATTTAAACAAATATTTAAATTATTTTCAAAATTAAAAGTGATCTAATTTTAAATTGAAGAGATTAAAATAAAACAAAAACTTTAAAGGGTTAAAATCAAATTTTGATCATTTCGGAGGAAAAATAATCTTGATTTAAGAGCATGTTTAATTATTTTCGTTTTAGTTTTTAGAAAATATTTTCTCAAATAAATTTTGAGAACTGATTTTTAGAGATAAAAGATAGGAGAAGAGATGTAAAAGTGATGGAAAAAGATAAGTAATAGAAACAACTTAAATATGTAGTGATTTTTTTTGTTTTAAAAAAATCTAAAAAGTAGGTACTTAGTTTTAAAAAACTACTCTTATTTAGAATTTTTATTTTTTAAAAATAAAGATTATTTTCAAAACGAGAAATAAAATGGTCCCTAATGTGATAGAATCATCTTATTTTAGAAGAAATGGCAAAAACCAAAGTGAAAGATAAATAGAAAAAATGTTTCTCAATCCTATCATATTTTGAAAATATGATTTTTCTGAATTATTTAAAAATCATTTGAGAACCCAATGAATCATGTTTTCATTAAAAAAAAAAAAAATAAGTTATCCTGTGGAATAAAAAATATGAAATTTTACAGTGACACTCTATACATATAAAGGAATCATAATAGCAATTTTCATTCATTAATGCACACTAAACAAAGATAAATAATAAACACATGGAGATAGATTATGAATTAAAACTTTCAGCAAATGAACTTTTAATCTAATATATGAATAGTCCAAACACACAATGCCCAACTAAGTATATATAACTTGTTATTTAATTTATTTTCCAAAGATTTACATAATGCATGCTCGTGTCTACACTCATACTCAAGATAAAAAACACACTAAAATCTCAAATAATTAATGACAAAAAACAAAGTTGAGACATGAAAATAAAGATAATACTGGGAAAATGGTAAAAAAAAATTAGTATTTTTTAGTGTCTTCAAATTTAAATTATCATTCCCTTATACTTGTACGTTTAACCCATTAATAAAAGTTGCAACTTTAATCCCAAATCAATGTAATAGAAATATTAATAAAGTCATTTGATTACAAACTATAGTTATTTATAATTTTTAAAATGAAAATAACATATTATAAAAAAATATTAGAAAGAAAAATAAATGATAATAAAATATTTTATCTAAAGAATTAAAATTAATTCTATAGTAAAGATTAAAAAAATAAAAATAATTCAAGATATTTATTTATATAGTTAAACTTCTCAATAAAATATTTAACTAGTGTATATAATATATAACATAAATAAAATTTTAAAAAATACAAGGGAGCAAGGACCCCTAATAATGCATGTACCTTCATTCCTAAGTACTTAACAATTAAATTCTTAAACTAAAAACTGAAAATAACAAAGAGAAATACTATTGACTAATAACATTTTCTCAAACACACCTATTGATTATAATTTTTATTATTATTTGAAATTTATTAAAATTATTATTTTTTTCTTTTTTAATAAATTCACATATAAATTTTAATTTTTATTTGATTTAATAAATAAAATAAAATAAGATGAAAAGAATATATTATTGTACCTCTTATGATTTAAGATTACTAGAAAAGAGGTGTGAGAATGATAAATATTTAAATTTTAATATGTAGGTGTGACTAAATCCTTTTGTGAAAAAACAACTTATCTAGTAAGTATCAACATAAATAATATTATAAATGGAACAAAATACTTTTCTGTAACAGTAAGCAAAAAATAAAAATAAAATCACAAAAACAAGGTACTAGAAAATAAGAGAGGGGGGACAAACAAAACATATATTATTGTTGATGTTATTATGTCGTATTGAAATTGCCATTTTAGATTCCAATCCTTTACTTTCTTTCTTCATTTCCATTCCGTTCTCTTCCTTGGTCGGCCAAGTTTCTTGTTTTCTCCCACACTTTCCTTTTTCTCTTTCAATTTCTCTTTTTGATTCATTCACACATAATGGGTCTTTGGGATTCCATTCTCAATTGGCTCCGCAGGTAAAAAAATCTCTTTTTTATAATATTCTTTATTCATGTTTTTTAAAAATGTCAATTTTATCTGTGAAATTTCATCCTGACATATGCTTTACAATTTCATATGTTATTGATTGAGAATTTCGGATTTGAATACCCTTTTAAGTTGAGCTTTGGTTAATTGATTTACGAGTTGCTTTTAAGATAAGTCCTTATTTGATTATTACGTGTTTGTGTTTGTGTTTGTGTCAGTTTGTTCTTCAAACAGGAAATGGAACTTTCCCTTGTTGGCCTTCAGAATGCTGGGAAGACTTCTCTTGTCAATGCAATTGCTGTGAGTTGCTGCATTTCAATTTTTTCAGTTTAGAAAACCCTGAAAAAAATGTGTTATAATAACTGTTATTTCAGTCATGGCTATGCTTTGATGTTATATTGATATTTGGTTTTGTTTACTTGCAGACTGGGGGCTATAGTGAGGACATGATTCCAACTGTGTGTATCTTTGTCTTTTATTGCATCATTTATTACTGTATGCTTGAATTTTGTGACAATGTTTGTTGCCTTTGTAATTGGAATGTGATTATTCTTCCTATTGAACTCAGGTTGGGTTCAACATGAGAAAAGTGACAAAGGGAAATGTCACAATAAAGCTTTGGGATCTTGGTGGACAGAGGAGGTTCCGAACGATGTGGGAACGATACTGTCGTGGCGTCTCTGCTATAGTGTATTGTCTCTCTCAATGCTCTCCCTTTAACATATATATTTATAAGTTCAAGCATATGTCTATACATTCATTTACATGTATACTTTCATTGTGTTTTTGAAGTTTTGGCTTTGAATAGCAAAGCAAGTCACCTATAGTTAGATTTATAGGATATTTGTCTCAAGAGGCTGGCAGAAAATGATCATTGCTGTATAGTTGAGCTATGCACACACTTGTGATTTTTAGGTACCCCATAATAACAGCTCTTGGTTTTATATGTTGTTTTAAACCTTTTTGGACTTAAAGCAGGAAATGGAGTTGTGTCATTATCCCCTTTTAATCAACAATGTAAATGAGACTTTTATCCTTTCCCTAAGGCTGCATCTGTTTCGAGTAATAGTTAGTTATTCCTGGGAATGTGTTTTGTTAATTCGAGTAATAGCCATAGTGATTAAAATATTCCTTAGTATTGTTAATTCCCAGGAAAGTAACACATTCCTAAGTCTTGCTTTATTTTATTTTAATTCCATGAATAGGGATGTAGATGTTGTTTTCCAATTTCCTTAGCCATCTTATCATCCAATCACTATGGCACTACCACTCCCACTTCTACCACATTCTTTCCCCCATCATTTGAAGTTTGCAAAGCATTTCCCTAAAATGTGAAATGCTAGCCAAACATTCCTAAGCGTATTCTTGAAATGTCTTATACGTTGAAACACAAGGACCTCCTAAAATCTTTGTAGGAAAAAAGGAAAATGTTAGTGAAGCCTCTACTCTTACAATGATTACCTGTTGCAAGGAAGGACTAACTACCCTTTTAAGTTTATAAGATATCAAAAGAAGATTTAGCAACAATTTTTTATTTAGTTAAGTGTGGACAAATTTTATTTCACCACCATATATGTCGAACTAGGATTTGATATGAGATGGAGGCATTAAGAAGTGAACTCCTGGCTTCCTCATGCGAGAGGCTCTAATACCGTAAGTGGCCTCAATCATCCTTGAAGTATTATCCATTGGGAAATGCATGGGGATGTTGTCATTTACATTGCTTAGGTCTCTAACAACATATAATACAGGATACTGACCCAAAAAGCATTTTGTATACTTTTGTCTTCTTTCCTGTTTATATTCCAAAAAAATGGAAAATTTATTGCTTGGTTTTATCAAAATTTATTGTTTTTGATGATCTAATGGAAGATTGGTAATGCACGAGTGCATGCTTCATCTTGTGGAGTGTATTGCATAGCCCTTTCAAGTTATTGCAAGTGACCTTTCTCCATGCTTTTACACTTATGCTTCCTTTCATTGATTGATGCAAATACAGGTATGTTGTAGATGCAGCTGATAGAGACAGTGTTCCAATATCTCGAAGTGAGTTACATGATTTATTGACAAAACCTTCTTTGAGTGGGATTCCTTTGCTTGTTCTCGGAAACAAAATCGACAAGTCAGAAGCTCTTTCTAAGCAAGCATTGGTAGATCAGCTGTGAGTTCAGAGAATACAAGTTGTTCTAGAAATCAATATTGTCATGTAATTTTCTTTTATTGAAATTTGGCTTGATTACTTATGTAACTAATTAAAAATTGGGTTTTCTCCTTGGATAATTGCAGAGGACTGGAGTCACTTAAAGAGAGAGAGGTATGCTGCTATATGATTTCATGCAAGGACTCAGTAAACATAGATGTGGTCATTGACTGGCTAATCAAACACTCAAGAACTGCACAATGATCCTTGGGTTGACCAGTATTTCATTTTTGGTCAAAGATGCAAGGTGTTGAGGAAAAAATCCTTCTTGGTAGAGTACATTTTCCTTAATTTAGTTGTGGTTCAAGTTTGTTTGTACAGTAATCAAACCAGGTCAAATCTTCCATGCAATGTTCTTATGTACCGAAAGGTCATTAGTTGGTCTTGTACAATTTTTTTATGGTTTCTATTTTTATTTTTAATAAAATACAAGTTCAGCAACAGCATTTGTCTGAAAATTGAATAATAACACTTGTTCTTGTGTCCCAAATAAAATTTATTCACCATGTCGAAGTGTATCAAAAGTTGTCTTAGCCTTTAAAAGTAGCAAATGGCATTGGATATTTCTCAGCAAACAATTTTATACATACAAGAAAGAGCATTATTTAGATTTGTGTGATTTTTTTTGTAATTTGGTTTTCATCATCAATTTTTATGACTAATGAATGTGTGTTAGGATACAAGTTTGAACGTAACTAGCTTTCACTCCAAAGCAGTAGTAGAGTTGATTTTTGGTTTTCTGCATTGGAAGGTAGAAAAGTCTTGCTGAACTAGGTTTGGATTTTAAACTTAACGTTACAAGTAGCTTTGTGGGGTTGTTTGTACTTTGCAACACTTGCTTCATGATAACATATTTAACAGTACTGTGACCATAACTGTTTAGCGACAAATGAAAAATGATCTGTTTCTTTTTTGTTTCAATAAAAATGACCATTAAATAACTGGAGTAGAATAATCAATCTTTGGAAAATTTCTAATGAAAAGATTTCATCAATTTATTAAAATAAATTTATTTTTAATGCGTTGTTAAGGAAACTGATTAAGGCATTTATCACTGTTTTGGATTTTTTTTTTTAAAAAATGAATATAAAAAACATAATTTAGTAACAGGAATTAACATAAATTTATAAATATAATGAATACAATATAAATAATAATTATAAAATATTTGTGCATTATAATTTTCAAAATTCAATTTTTTAAAAATATTAATAACAACATTTCTGCCTTTTTCTTTTCTTTTCTTTTCTTTCCCTACCTTCATGGGCCATGCAAGCGTCCTAAGAGCCCAAATTATCACTCAAGTCTCATATATTTTAGTCTGGGCTGGACTTTCAGAGACCAACAGTTGTGAGATTCAACATAAGGGAGAATAACACTTGCACATGAGGCCACCCATCATAGAGCTCAAAACAGAGAAGGGACATATAATGTATGATAAAAAAATATAATGTACCATAGAAAATCATATTAGGATTGATTGATAAAAGATAATTATATAAAGAGAGTTACAATTATTTATAGGGACATATAATGTATGATAAAAAATAACTAAACTCAATTAGTTAACATAACTTTAGTTTTAATATTGTAAATTATAACCAATGATCTCAAATTTGAGTCTTACGTGGATAATACTTATTATCTCTACTAAAAGAAAATAGAAACAGCAATTAATTACCAACAAAGTGATTAACCTTCTTTTGATCTTTTGCTCGCATTGTAACTGGTTCCATTTCCTAGTTTTCCACAAATATAGATCCAATCTTTTCCATAAGTTGTTATACAAGCAAAAAAATAAAAAATACTAAAAAAATAAAAAGCTTCCCTCTTGAACTTAAATTAGATTGTATATAAATTAAAATGAGATTTTAGAAAAGCTAAAATGAGATATTTCCTTTAAATTAATTTAAACAGAAACTAATTTTAAAATAAAATATTTTTTTTTTCTTTTCTTTGTTTTCATTCAAATATATATGGAGAAATTTGCCTAAATAAAAACTTAGGGGTCCACTTGACAGAGTAAGCCATTTGACTCCAGAACTGACAGATAACTACTTCTGACCTAACGGTTTCTTTTTGAATTTGAAACTCAACATGCTTAAAATTTCTCAAGCCTATCCATAAAAAATTCGTTTTTAATTGAAGATTTTGTAGATGGAACCAAGCCTTCGGACAAAGAATGTTTTTTTTTTTTTTTTTTTTTTTTTTGACAAAAACGGTGAATGTTATTAACAAGAAAAATAATATAAAACCAAATACAAGATAGTATAATGTTATTTGACAAAACATTCCCAACCTCCTCCACTTAGTCTCAACTCCTATGTCAAGCTATGAAAATATCATGTCTAGAAGCTTGTGGTGAAGTATTTGATTTCAGTTAACACAGATCATCACTTATCAAACCAACTTAAACAATTCAGTTTCAACAAATTAAAATTGCATCAGAAGCGAAAGCAAGCAAGATTTCAGATTATAAGTTGGAAAGCATAATTCTTTATAACTAAGTTTCAACAAACTGAAGTTGAATAAAAAAGCATAATAAAATGTACTTTTTTTATGCAGTGATAAATATTTAAACGAATAAATGCTCTGTCACTCAAAAAGGTGTGCAACAAATATATGTCAATTTCCAAGAACAAGAACAAATGCCTTAAAAGGAAAGCACTTTGCAGAAATTCCATCTCTATCTTCGTCTGTAACTGTGTTCACATAGCAGAATTGTTTTTTTTTTTTTTAATGGACAAGATCTATCTTAGAATATGAAGAAACAAACATGTAGCCCAAGAACAGAACAGAGCCAAAACAATGAAGTAGTAAATAAAGTGGTGAATAGAAATCCCCAACCAGAGACTGAGAATAACAAAAGGGACTATGGAGAAGAAGGTAGTAAGACAAAGAACATACACAACTGGTTTCTATAATTCCTCGATGAATAAAGAAACAAACAAACAACACTTGTGTAATAATATGCATGCCAAAAGCAGGCCAATGATGAAATAATGAAGTCTTTCTTCAATTCTATATTCAAGAGTGTGACACACCCGAGTCGACAGAGTAGTACTGCTGGGAAAATCCATTATCAGCATCTTTAAAATCATGAATCTTCCCTTCCTCTTTCTCTAAACTCGGATGACAAATTTCCTCAATCTTGCTTGCCACCACATTCATTGAAGGTCTCTGGTCAGGATACTGAGCAGTACATTCAAGAGCAAGCTCTAAGAGCTTGACCATCTCCTCCTCAACGTTCTGATACCTGAGAAGCTCATAGTCGAACACCTCAGTGTTCCACTCATCTTGAACCACAGATTGGACCCATCTTGGGAGGTCCACCCCATCTTCATTCAGTGAAGAATGAGTAGGAGCCTTCCCTGTTAGCAGCTCCAAAAGCATGATACCAAAGCTATAGACATCTGCTTTTTGGGATACTTTGCGCGCATCGGTTACCTCTGGCGCACGGTAACCAGAAACACGGTTCGGTGTAGAGGTTGGGAGAGCAAGGTAAGCAAGGCCAAAGTCTGAGACACGAGCTTCAAAAGATTTGGTAAGAAGTATATTCGATGACTTGATATTTCCATGGGAGGATGTTGAGCTATGCGAATGAATGTATGCAATCCCTCGAGCAGCACCAAGGGCAATGATGGACCTTGTTTCCCAATTTAGTGGAGTCCTCCCCACCCCACCATTTGCTAAAACAGCAAAAACAGAAAGATATATGTAAGATAAAATTTTCAGATCATTAGCTGCTTCACTTAATAGCATCCAAATTCAAATCCATTTTTTTCACATCCCAGTTCAAAATCAATGCAGTTTCATTCACCTACAACTCACCAAATGCAGTCTACATTTCATTTGATCAAATGTAGAACCTTAATACAATTTTACAACTTACACAAGCAATCACTAAATCCTACAACCTTATGGTGTCAATTTTGAGTGTTAGTTGGAAAGTAAAATCCTGAAAGGAAACATTTACAAACAACAAATTTTCCATCTGAACATTGAGAAGCCTAATTAAGAGGCACAAGCTTCAGCTTTCTCAGATAATTATTCAGACACCAGACTTCACTCTTGATGCAATCTACCATGGGCCCTAGTGCAAATATGCATAGACATCCATTATTCAAACCAAAATATCAAACACCAAATTTGTCAAAAAAAGAAGAAAAAAAACCCTTTAAACCAGAAAAGTAAACCAAAACCCCACAGGCAGGATATGTGATAAAATGAAGCTACATTCTAGACAAGACACTTACCGAAACTAAATATCATGCCATGACAGTACATTACAAAACAGAACAAGAAACAGCACCCATAGCATAGAGAAACATAAAAAACAACAATAACCAAGGCATAGAGAAACATAAAAACAAAAAGTAGCCACCCAAAGAGCAAACACTGAGTAGTCACAAGAACAGCCACAATCATTCACCTGATCTATAGCAACAAAGACGTATAGAAAATAGAGACACACTATTGTCCAAAAAATGGCAAAGAACCAAACACAAAAGATGAGATACCATGTAATAGAGCAGATAAGCTTCCCATTGGCATGTAATCATACACAACAAGCTTCTCATCTTTACTAAAGAAATAACCCCTGAGTGGGACCAAGTTCTGATGAACCATCTTCCCAACTTGCTCAATCTTCTCCCTGAATTCCCTCTCCGGCGCCGTCACATCCTTCAACCTCTTCACCGCCACACTCGTTCCCATCTCCAACGTTGCCTTATAAGTAGTCCCAAATGTTCCTTTCCCCAAAACTTCAGCTGAAGCTCTCAACAACTCATCCAAACTAAACACCCTATTCACATTCCCAAAAAAAACCAAACTTTTATCTCCCCGACCACTTCTAACCTCACTCTTCTCCACAGAACGTGAATTTCCACCACCCTCACCACTCTTTTCACGAGAACCTTCACCTTCCACAACACTCTTCACAGGTGGGGCAGTTTCATTATCATTTTTCTTAACCCTTTTTCTACACAAAAAGAACAAAAGTAACAAAACCAACAACAAACCAATCACAGAACCAATCACAATCCCCGCAATGGCGCCACCAGATAATCCACTACTCTTCTCTACAGTTCCAGGGCAAAGTTGCAAAGGCTTTCCACAGAGAGAATTTCCCAGAAACGCGGTTTGGTCCAAACGCGAAAACCGGTCCGGAATTGACCCAGTTAACGAATTAAACGAAACGTTAAACTGACCCAAAGGTGGAACATTAAGGTCAGGGATTGCGCCACTGAAATTATTATTCTCTAGATAAAGAGTGTCCAAACGAGTAAGACCATTGAACTTAATCGAAATCTCACCGCTGAAATTATTGTTACCGAAATTCAATCTCACGAGATTCTGCAACGAGAAAACGAAATCGGGAATTTCGCCGGAGAAGAAGTTTCCTTGTAAGTACAGATTCCGAAGAGCTTTAAACTGAGCAAAATCTGAAGGAATTTGTCCGGTTAACGCGTTGAACCGGAGAGAAAGTGTCTGAAGTTCGGTAAGGTTACCCAAACCGGAGGGAAGCGAACCGGAGAGACCCATACCGGGAAGACGTAAAATAGTGACTCTGTCGTTAGTGCAAACGACACCTGTCCATGAACAAGGACTCGTTTGGGAAGCGTTCCATAACAAAGTGCGTCCTCCCACCGCGCTTCTGAGTCTCAACAAACTCGCTCTGTCCGAAGCTAGATCCGAACCTGCTACAATCACCAACACACATGAGATAATACTTAACAGAATTGCTTCTTTGACTTTCGTTGACTTCATTTTCTTATCTCGTTTTGTACTACAAAACTGTTTTCTTAGGAAATTCGCTCCATTCAGACACAAAAAAAGTTGTTGATGTTGTTGTTGTTGTGAGGTTGGAGGAAGAGAAATGAAGAAACCAGAGAAACAGAGACAACAGAGAATAGAATCGAAATCGCTTTTCAGAGGGAAGTGTAGGTGTTTTGTTTTTAAGATTAAAGAATTTAGGGAAGGTTCGGTGTGGGACCCATTTGTAGGAGTGGTCCACTTAAATATTAAAATCAAATGGCTCTCATTCATTTCCACTCTCATATCCAATCTGGATCTTCTCTATTTTTTTTATTTTTTTTTTATTTTAAAGCTTCATAATAAAAAATTTATATTTTAACTAAATAAAATCTTCTAAAAAAAATTAAATTTTTGCGTATCTTAAATTTCTTAAAATTTTGGATCATCTAACCTAAATAAATAAAAATATTCTTTAAGGGGATAGAATTCCAATTTCCTTTGGCTTCTTGTAAAGGACCAATTTCCTTTCTAGTAATTGGTTTAATTATAATTTTTTTTATTTACCTTAATGAAAAAAAATAATAGTATATATTCACCACAGATTTGTACCAACCAAAATAATTTCTGTGTTTGTTTTCGCCTTTCGTTTCATTGAAAAGGTTGGTTTTTACTTACACGGCATAATTGCCACATTAATATTTCGTCAAAGATTATAAATTCCCCATGGAATACTAACTTTACATTAATTATAATTATTCACCGCATCTCCCTTAATTAATTCAGTTTGACTCCTTTCATAATTTATATTATATTAAGAGAATAAATCATTAAAAAAATATATTACAATGATATAAGTAGAGACTTGAATAAACTGGACAAAACAAAACTTTAATTTTTTTTAAAATATATTCTATTTAAAAAGTTCAAGATTCAAATCTGATTTATTACTTGCTATAAATTTATTTTTTAGATTTGACCTATTAATTTATTTTAATGTTTATTTGATGTTAAAGTTTTTTTATATTGACTTCACCTCTATCTCTAAATAAGGTAAACAATAAGTGGCTGGAGTCCAAATTTTACAAGAATCAAATTTAATTTGTTTATATGATATATAAACCTATTTTTAAGGTCTTATTTGATTCTCATAATAATTTATTTAAAATTCTATTCTTCACAGAGACTTTTAAATAAGAAATGAATTTAACATTTAATAAGTTAATTGATTTGACTTTATACGTTAGTCAATATACTTAGCATTTAAAAATTAAATTAATATGTAACTTTAATGTATTATAAAGAAATATAATATAAAAATAATGGTAATAACAAAATTTGTTATTCATGTTTACTTAGATAAATATGATTTTCCCTGACCTCACATAGACATATATTGTGAACCACACCTTCCTTTGTAGTGACATTAATTTGGAATAGCATATAATTTATTCTTTTTTAAAAAAATAAATCATTCATATGAAAACTAATTTCTCGAAAATTATTACTTTGTCAGGCCCGAAATAAAAACAAAATTTAGCCGCAAATAATTCTATCAAACGTGAATATGAAGTTATTCGTGTGCATTACTCTAATCACTTTTAGGTAAAATGTTAATTAGTCTCTAGAGTTAAGATTCTTTTTTTTTTTAAAAAAAAAAGCAATTATTAAGATTTATAAAATTATATTGTTAATAGTTTTTTTTTTCTATAATCTATATAAGGGTAAAGTTGGTTATAATATGTTTTAATCACTCTAAATTTCTAAAACTTTGACATGAGTCTTTAAAATAAAATTATCTTATTTTAGTCTCTATTTTAAAAATATCTTACTATTATTTTAAAGTGATTTAGATAATATTTTTTAGTAATTATTTATATTAAAAGTGATATATTTTTAAAATATGAAAATTAAAATAGATAAAAAATTCTAGAAAAACTATAACAATTTTGTTAACATTTAGAGTAAGTGAAAAAATGTTTTTCCTATACATGATAAATGGTTTTAAATTTCTTAATAATACCCTTAAATCACTATTAACAAGACCCTACTTTTTAACAATACACAGAAATAATAAAAGCATCTAAGAACACATTGGTTGTCACGGACAAACAGATACTATTATTGCACTTAACTGAAAAGACAAAATAATGAAATAAAAAGGGTAGCTTTTATTATATCTTTCGTACTGCAATAAATAATAGTTTCATCCCTCAACTACTTTCTCTATTGTTAAGCACACCATTAAAGAAATCCATTTAATTTTTTCACGGTAAATTATATGATTTTTCAAAGAAAAAATTTATTTTTTATTATATATCATTTTAAAAAATCAATGAATAATTAATTATTTTATTTTAAAATACCTTTAATTAATATTAAAAATATTAATCTTAATTCTCATTACTTCTCTTTCTAATATTGTATATTCACTTTTTGATATTATATATTTACTTTTTTTATTTATTTTATTATTATTTCCAATTAATTAATGAAATAAAAGAATGGATACATTAATTTTTGCTTAAAATTTAAAATATTAATTATATTTTTAATACTTATTCACAGCGTAATTTGGAATGAGGTAGGTAGTGCTTTATATTGCTTCGAAATTTTATAAAAAAAAAAACAAACAATAATTATAATTTGAGTCTTATAAATAAAAATTAAAAATATTATTTATTATTATTGTTACTATCTTTTTACTGTACGACTATCCTGTAACTATTATAATTATATTCTCGTATTATTATAATATGATGATAGTATTGCATCACTACCCTTTCAGTAGTTCTCACTTCCATTTTTTTCTTTAATTGTCATGATCATTAATACTATTGGTAATTTGCTTTGAACTTCGTAGTTAAGTTCAATGAAAAATCTGGCTCATGGCTATCTCTAATTATATGTATATAGAATAGAGATTTAACTTTAAATTATTATTGTAATTCTCATTTTTCACACAACTTAAACACAAGAAGTTATGATCACAAGCCAATCTCAAATTTCACTAAATTAAAATTATAATTCTAAATTTAATTCCATACTGTTCCACTACTAAATAATCAATATCTAGTAACATTTATTTATCAACACTTAAAAAATATCATCATCTATTGTTTTTAAAAAATATTATTAAGGATATAAAAATATTATTAATTTTCACAACATGATTCAGATATAATATTAATTGAAGTGTTACTAAATTTAACAGGTAACATCTTGTGATATTTTTAAAATATTTAGTATTCTTCCTAACACACACACACACACATATATATATATATAGAAACTTGTAAGAATACTTGTGAAATTAATATTTGAATGACTTTAAGGATGCTCTAAATGCATATCAACTCAGAGTTAAGATGTTTATTTGAGAGGAACAATAATGAAATAATGTTTGACCATTCCTAAAAGCAACCAAAAAAAAAAAAGATGGCTATAGAAATGGTCATGGAGGATATCAATAGACTTATTTTCCCTCTCAATCAAAATTCCCTATCCATGCAACTGTTTTCCAATGTCAAAAGACTTATAAATAGTTTAGTGGGTCATATGCAACTCACAAAAAGAAATTTTCATCATTAAATACTTGATAATTCAGCTTTAGTTTATTGTATACACGTATACACATTCTACACTGATAATTCTTATATCATCGTTATATATTTTTTTTTAAAAAAAAACTATTTTAATAGGTCAAACACTTATAATATCATGACCACAATGCTCTCTCTAAAGTACGGTCCTATCATATCAATATTGCGTAGCCGAAAGTGGTTGATATTGAGGAGAAAAATTGTATACACAGAATCCTAATTACTGGTGTTCAAAACTAAATAAATAAATATGAAAATTCCTATTAAAAATTACAGAGAAAACTGTTAAAAATTAAATTTTTATATATTAGTATCGTATAATAGAGTTAAATTAAGTATGAATTGATTATGAATATGAACTTTGGATGTTTATTTTTTAGAAAGGAAAAAATAAAAACAAAAATAAAATTTACATTTTTAAAATTAAAATATTTTTACTAATTAATTTATAAAAAAATTATCATTTAAAAATTATAAATTAACAAACAAAAAATTAATTCTAACATTTAAAAAATAATTTAAAAAATTTTAATTTTTTTCTCTAAAAAATCTTCTAAATAATTAAACAAATTTAGACTGGCACTGCTGCAGCATGTGTACACACATCTAATAACTAATAACCTCTGAATATGAGTTACTACTTTTTCGGTGACACCGACCAATTAAGCGTCATTGCCTGACATTACTAAATGGTTGGTAAATTTAGAGAATGACATGTGAAGTGTTGTTGACAATATATTAGTTTAGATAAATAATAACACTTATTGGCTCCATTTTCTTCTCTTTTAGTAACAGGAGTCATGTTATACACCCTTTCTGTAATTTAAAATTGGTATTAGGGTCTTGACAAACTATTTAATATTTAAATTATAGATAAGTGTAAAACTTTATTAAGAATATTTTAATAAATTTTTAATTAATGTCTTTAAAATAATTATTAGTATTTGTCTTTAAAATTTTATTAAATATTGCACACGTATATTAAAAAACATAAAATATATTTAACAATTAAAAATTCAATTTTATTCAGTAAAAATATAATACTTTTGATACTATCAATTACTTAAACTTATAAATAAATAATTATTCTAAAAGTCAGTGATTTTATTTTATTTTTAAGAAAGAGCATGAATTAATTTTAAAAAATAGTTAACTGGTAATATTTAAAATATTTGCATTATAAACTTGTTCATTTTATTTTATTGAATTCATAATATAACATTTTCAATTATTTGTCAAAAAAATAATATAATACTTTTTATACAGAATTTATAAGAACGGGTACACTCTACTCCATCAATAAAATTAATTTTTTTAACAAATAAGACATAGCATAATATTAATATTTTGTATAAATATATCTTGACGGACTTAATTATTATGAAAACAATTTTATGTAATTATCTAATCGTAAATTACCATTATAATATATTTATTAAATTTTATCATAAATATCTTAAATATTATAACTATATTTTCTAATTTATTGATATTTGATAGTATAAATTTTTTTTCCAATAACAGTGAATAATAATTCAAATCTATTTCAATTATCTTTTGTTCTGGAATTTATTGCTATATTTCTATAAAAAATAATTCTCTTTAGAGACTAGTCAATTTATATATATATATATATATATATATATATATATATATATATATATATATATATATAAAAGTTGTTAATTTATTAATGAGACCCTTATAGTTAGATAGGAAAGGACATATACACATTGAAAGTCTGCAACTGCAACTGCAAAAGCATTTAATTTGAAGCTTAATTTGTACTAGTTACGTGCATGCTTGCCATGTCCTCTTATAATCCTGCTAAATGCATGTTAATTATATAATTAAACATTCAATGTGTATGAACCTTCCCATTTTTCAATTAGGGGTACCTTCTTTTCATATTTGGCCCTTACATATATACAATATGTATTTGAGTTTTAACTTTTGACCATGTAACAGTTATTATATCAGAGGGAATATTTAAGTTAAGGTTTTAATTTGAGGACATCTGAATTATTGAATTAGGTTATCACAGTGCAATCACTCTCTGGTCCAGCTCATTTTTTAATAATCTCCCAAAAAAGTTAAAAGATAAAATAGAAATAATAAGTTTCAGATTTTTAATTATTCACTATGGACAATTTACATGTAAAAAATTGGATATATATATAGTTATACGTAAAGCTAATTAGTGTAAAATTTATCTAATAATAATATTTTTAAAAGATAATGTCAACAGCTTTTCTATAATTTATATCTTTTTTTTTCTAAAAACTAATATATAAAAAATAATAAACTATTGAATACTTTTGTGAATGTTCTACAATTTTAAATCAAGTCTTTGTAGTTTTATTTTAATTCATTTAATTGGGTCCATGTCATTGTCTACGTGTTATTAATTTCTCGGATGAACAAGAACCTAATTAAAAATTATAAAAGATCAATGCTCAACTAAGAACACAAAGGTCTAGGTCTAGAGAACTAATTAACAATTTCTAAATAGTTTATAATTTATTTAAGTAATTTCGAAATTTGAAATTTAACAAATCACGTTTTATAGAATATAAAAAATATAGTTAATCTTAATATTACCAATCGTTTAATTCATAATAAATATTTACTAAGATAATCAATTAAAATTTAATCTAAATTGAAATTATACAAAAAAATTTACTTACTTGTAAATATTTACAAGATGTTAATCAGATTTCATATCTTCAATTAATTATGTAAAATTATGTTGTCTAATAAATGATGCTAATAATGAATTTTTTTAACATATTTGTATTATTAAATAAAATTTATCATAAAAAACTAAATAATAAGTGAATTTCTTTAATAAATTTTAACTAATATACAAAAATATGTATTTAAAAGAGGATAACATTTTTAGTTATATGAAAAATATAACCTAAAAGAATATTAGTGAACACATGACGAAAGCATGTTGGTGGTAACAGTTGTACCACATTAATGATTAGATGATGTTAACAACATTGGTGGGAAGATTTAGGTTTCATCACAAAGCAAACCATATATTTAAGGGATAAAAGACATATAAACATTCTAAATTTTATCCATTTTATAGAAAATTTTAATTTGATCATATTTATTCTTAAACTTTATCCCATTTATGAAAGAAATGATGAATTTTATTTTTATTATTATCAATCCTTAAAACCTTTTTTTTTCCTACATAAAGACTTCAATTTTACTTTCATCCTTTCATTTAGTTTAATACTTATATTGAATTACAAAATAGAAATCTCAGATTTTTACAAATATTTTTTCAAACAATAAAATGTAATAAATAGTATTTTGTGTCTATTTTCAAACAATTAATTTACAAAATGCATTGTGGGTCTATTTTTCTCTTAACAAGCAAGGCAGGCTTGTAAATAAATTATGAAGACTTTTTTTTTTTTCTGGAAGAAAAATTATAAAAACTATTGATGATTATAAATTCCTATAAAAGCATCTCTAATGTTACAATTTGTTAAGGTATCGTTGCTTAACAGTAAAAATAGTTAAAGTGAATGCCTTTTAAGTTACTCTTATAGGCAGCAAAATTAAAATAGCTTAACATCCTAGAATATGACAGGAGCAATTGTTAGCAACTTGTAACTATCCATGTGATATAAAAGTTTTATTTTCTTTTTCTTGAAATAAGTTTTAGAGTCTGAATTAAAAATTTAAAATAATATCACATAATTTTTTAATTGAGTAAATCACCAATTTTATTTCTCAATTTGGCTCATACAATCAGTTTACTCCCTAAACTTAGCTAAATAAAAATAGTGTTTCAGTATACAAATCTTTTTTCAAATATTAAAATTTATGTTTTTGAACAAATTTCAATCGATTGTAGAGGCACCATTAGGAAAAAAAAAACACCTAGCACATTTTATAAAACTGACCTGTAAAATAAAAGTTAGTTCATTTATGTATACTATTATAATCATATCTCAAGTCAATTTAGGATCTCTAACAAAGGGGATTAAAATGAAAGAGGAAGAATCACATTAAAATTGAAATTAAGAGTTAATCTTTTCTTACTTTCTCACTTCAACCTTTGCCCACCCTCACACATCCAAATGCCAATGAACAATGAAGTTTAAATTCTCAACTAGATAAAACATATCCATGTTCCGGAAATGTTATCCATGTTGTCCTTTTGAGGTGGAGGGCAATTTGACTTTAGCATCCCAAAATTATACTTTTTCATCTTTCTTCTGTTGATTTAATCTCATGAGTTGAGAATTAGAATAATTATAAATGATATAATTTGATAAAAAAAAATTTCAAAAATTAAAATAATAGACATATGAGAAAAGAAAGATGAAATTATCCTATTTACAAATTTTCAAGGCAAAATAATAATTATTGAAATATGTTGTCAATGATATCTATTCAGCTAAACTTTTAGGGACTATATTTTTGTTTAGATTCATTTAGGGAAAAATTGATAGAGCTTAACACAATTAAAGACTTGAGTGTTTGTTTACACTTTTTAACTTCGTATTACTATTGCTGGCATCATACAGTTGGCAATTTGATGTAACAATGCTTGTGAACCATCTGATATTTTGATGTAGAGACTTTTTAAAGGCCTAAAGCACTGTCCACAGTGTTACTTCAACACTCAAATCTCTTTAGACACTACTTTACATCCACCTTAGCCTAATCTATCTACCATTCTCCACAAACCTCGTGTTCTTCATACCAACGATTAGTGAGAAGATGAATTTTGTACAGTTGCAAACTAGATTGCAGACCCTTTGCACAAACTAGATACTCTCCATACCAAATATTTTCCCATTAGCTATTTAGAGGCATAAAGTAATCAAGGTAGAACGAATTGGTTCTTGTTTGATTTAACAAAGTGACATGAAAGTTACACAAACTTCATATCTATCAAAGAGGGGACACAACACACACACACACATAAAATTAAAAAAACCAGAACCAATTTGATGGTCTTATTTTTTTAGTCACGTATTCCTAATTCCTTTTTCATCAACCCATATAACTTACATCATCCACACATATTTTAACCCTCAATTCTTATTCATATGAACATATTCTAGATTTGAAAAGCTTAAAGCCTGCTAGTGATGTTAATGTTTCGCACTTTAGGCGATTTAGGAGTTTCATCTTTAGGCACAACTATAGTGAGTACTCCATTTTCCACCTGTGCCTTGATCTGATCCACCTTCACATTCTCTGGCAATTCAATTTCCCTTGAGAAACCATCCTTACCAATTCCTCTCTCAGCCACATGCCAAACAGTGTCCTTTTCCTTTAGAAGAGTCTCTTCTCTCCCACTTTTCCCTTTAATGTGAAGAATATTCCCATCCTCAATCTGCACCTTTATGTCATCCTTGCTCAATCCTACACATACCCATCATCCAAAACTCAATTACAACCAATCAACCACTCCACTGATCAAATCAAATGCACAAAAATATTCCATTTTTACCACCACATACACAATCACCACCTAAGATTCTAAACGGGTCATTAAATATGAACAAAATGTGAGTCTAGTGATTAAAAAAATGTGATTTTTAAATCATAGAAACTAAAAATCAAAATTGTTAAACTATCAATAGAGAAAAATTAAATGATACCTGGAACGTTAATTTTTAAGATGTGAGAAGTGGGGGATTCAAGCCAATCCAAGAGGGGTGTTGAAGAAGACCATTCTCTGAAAATTGGAGGGTGACCCCACAAGAACCGTCTAAAAGGGTACCCAAAAATAGTGTCAGCCATTGATTACACTAGTGAAAAGAAAAAAATATGGAACTTGCAAATTCTGTCATGAACAATGAAAACAATTTTGTATATATATTTTTGTGTGTTTATGATAGGAGTTGTCGAGGACACTCGAGAATGTTCTTTGATCATGTGTTGGTCTTTGTCATTGTCCATTGTTCTGGGTACTTCCTGAACGAACAAAACTCGAAGAAACAGTGTAAATGGATTTTCCAACTCGAGCCCATTCATTCTGTTGGGCCTCATACGGCCCGTTACTCACCACGCACCGTTTCAATTGAAAATCAAAATTACTAGTGGTATTCATATATTTATGCTACTAATTTAATAGTTATATTCTTCTCTCTTTTTTAATCAAATATATATTTTCTTTTATCTCATTTATCTTTCTTTTTCATCTTATATCATGGTATCGATATAAAAATATTCAGTTTTATGTGTAATGATTAATTTATTCAGAATCTTAAACACGTGTAACATATATAAGTATTCCTCTTCAGGTAGTGAAAAATCTACATTGAGCATTGCGGAGACAATTTTCTCCACTAAAATTTTGAATGAGTAAAATATATTGTTTTTTCCCTAAATATTTTATCTTTCAAATCAATTATAATTTCTTTTACAGGGAATTATGATATAATATATTTAAATAATTAAGAAAATAAATTTAATATATAAAGAGTATTTTTTAAATAACTAAAAATTTCAGAAGAGGAGTTAAAAAAATGTAAAGTGTTTAAACAATCTTACAAAACCTAGGTGATAATAAGTATAATTTATTCTATATAATATTATAATTGTTATAAATTACAATGTCATATATATATATATATATATATATTATAAATTCATGATGTTTTATTGGATCACTTTTTAAATAATATTTGAATGTTATATTTTTTTCCCATTTCTCTTATTTTTGTCAATATAAAAACTGAGAAAACCATTCAATACTTTTAGCAATACAAAAACTTGTAGAAAATAACTGTGGTGTAAATTTATATTTTCAATATTATATTATATTTTAAATATTAAAAATTTATGAGTAAATATCTCTCCACTACTCAATTTTGATCCATCATTAATTTTTTAACATAATTTATTTCATACTCACCCTAGATCACTTGGTCAAAGGATATAAATATTGTCACTTAAACCAACATGTTATAATTCTTATTTCTCTTTCTCACACTCCCTTTTGTGTTACATTCTTCCTTCTTCTATTATCAATTTATGATGATGATGATGAATTAATGTTATTGGTTACTTTTGTTTTGAGTAGGGATCGTATAAAAGTTTCCTACCTAAACTTGTGTTAATTTTATTTATTATAAAATAAACCATAATATAATGTTGTGTAGATTGGTGTAATATTATAGATATAAAAATGAATATTATTGTATCTTGTGTATACAATGTGTATTTGGACATGGTGGTGTTTCCTTAATGTTTAAGCTTTTGGATGTATGGCATCCACCTGGAGGACTAATGAGATGGATTCCATCCACATTAATAAATGAAGTTTGGGGTAAAAGACGAAGGACAAAAAGTGTGAAGACCAATTGTTTCTGATTCTTTCAATCATATGATATAAAAATAGATTTGATGAATTAATTAGAATATTTTCTCTCACTGTGTATGTTATCCTTTTTTAGATGGGTCATAGTCATATATACTACAAAACAATGAAAGTGCCCTAGGATGCTTCAAGGGATATACTGTGTACTTCTTTGATAAACATATCTTTCAGCTTGAATTCAACTTCTACTTTATTTTTAGGTGCCTACATAAGTCAGTGTTTTGATTGTTTTAAAGTTATTGAGAATATAACTATTTCATCATTTCTCAAATAGAAAATATGAAGGAACACTTTATCCACAGTGATAAAACTAAAAAACAAATAATTAGTATGATGTAAATGTGTGATGGAAAGTTTATAACATAAGTTATATTAAATTTAAATAAAAATATAAATCTTTAAAAAAAATTAAATTTTATAAAATATTAAATAATTAAAATAATTTATAAATAAATAAATAATATTAGAATTTAAAATGACATAAATAAAATTAATTATTATCTTTTATTGTAGGAATAATATTAGATGTTTCTTTGAAATAAATAAATAAATTTAAAGTAATATATATAATTTAATTAATATTTATCACTTCGTTAATTTGTATTTTAGTTGACAGATGCAAGTCGAAGTAAAAACGGGCTACAAGTTTAAAATATTAACTTTGTCTTTTACCGTCATTTACGTATATTAAAATGAGTATTTGTTTTATTAATTTTTTTTATATTTGTAGGAATATTTAATTAAAAGACTATTGAATATAGTTTTACATATTTATTTATCTTAATAAATTATGTATATTTGTCTTTCAATCCTTTTATTTTTTAACGTAAGAATGGAAAAATAATATATTTTAATCATTCATAATTTTATTATTAATGATTTCTTGTTTCATGAAAGAAAGTATATTTATTTATTTATTTATATAATTTTCATAATAAATTGTAAAATCAAAAAGAGTTTAAGATATTAGATGATGCATACAACTTTAAATAATAGACCCTGATTGAGAAAAATCATAAAATAATTTTTTTTTTCATGTAATATAATTTTATATATCTCCTTTATATACTAAATGGTGTTCACAACCAAAATATATTTGAATTATTTTATACAGTTGAAATAGTTTCAATTTTATCCGATTTCCTAGGTGCAGCTGTGAAATAGTGAAACTTGCTTGCTTGGTTACCTCTAAGACTGTAAACATGTGACATTTTTAATATAGATTTCAATTTCATTGACGAATAAAATTTACGCTATTTTTTGGACTGAAATAAAATTTAAACATAAAAGGTATAGAACGTTGCTTATGCTTACTCTAGTATTGAGAAATGTAATATTAGATTAGCGTGCCAATGTTAATATTCAATTTTAAAGCACCATTTTCTTTTCGGTAAGTATAGTCTAAAATTTAAATAATTAAAGGCTCTATCAACTTTCATGTCGAAATATCAATGAATTAAAAAGATTTAAATTGAAATTCACAAATTTCTACATTAATACGTATAAATATTTTTGTTTTGATAGAAAATTGGAAATTACATTAAAGTAAGTAGCCAAAAAGTTCTCAGGCTCGTACAACGATGATAAACAAAGCAAAAATATCATACACCTTTAAAGAAACAAAAGAATAATAAATTCATCTTTCTCTTTACAAGCATGAGACATTAGACAACACAGCTTAGTGAAGTGGGAGAAAAGTTGCTGGAAGCTAGAATCTCTTAGCTCATCACTCTTCTCTTTCCCATTGTATTCAAATACAAATGTTCATTGTACATTCTTTTTTTCATATGGTATCCTCCTCAAGGTTCAAAGTCCTCTTTAGAATTTAATTTTAAATTTGAATAAAAGAAGAAGTAAAATAAATAAAGGGAAAAAAAGAAGATGAAAAAGAAAGCAAAAGAGTCACAAAAGGAAAAGTGTGAAATGATAAGTGGCAATAGCACTTTGAGTCACAAACTCAATTTAATTCATTTTCCTGCATGGAAAAGATACAATAAAAAAGAAGGTATCATGTTAGTATATCGCTGAATCTGTTTTTTTTTTTTTTTTTCAATAAATAAATGAAATTAAAATAAAGAGAAAATAAAAATGCAGATTGTACTTACCCTGTCTCCCACAAATTTTGCTCATGAAAGCAGCGAAAATAATAAGTATAGCAACTCCAGCTAATGATCCAACAATAATAGCAAATGTCTTTTGACCTCCATGACTCGATTTGCCTGAAACACACACAAACATCATTATAATACTTTGTTGTCTTTTCTTTTTTCAAAATAGAAAATACATGTTTTGGCAATAAGTTTTTTCAAATAACCCTAACACAAAGCAAAAACAACAACAGAAATAATACATGTTTTGATAATAAGTCCATGCTTTTTTGCATGAAGCTCAATTTTACGTAAACAAATAAAACTCTATAAAAATAAAACATTGATAGAATAAAATGGAATAAAATAAGATACAAATTTGAATTAAAATATACTTAAAAAATGTGGGATTTAATTAGCACCTACACTTATTTCTTTTTTATTTTCTCTTTATATACTTTATCAAACGGGTTTAATTTGAATATTGTTTTTAAAATGATTTATAGGAGAGAAGGATAATTTTATTTTTTTTAATTCTTCATGAAATTAAAGTGAATATTTTTCACTTTTTTTTTTTATAGAAAAGTTAAAACAGATAATTTTTTTTTTAAAAAAATTAGTATTAATCTTTTAAATAAATAAAATTATTCATTTATTTTCTTCTGCTCCTGAAAGTGTTTTCTGATAAATCCACCTGTTCTAACCTAGAAAATGCTACTTACAATTTTGAAAAGAAAATTACATACTCAATTTCTATTTTCACTTTTACATTCAATCCATATGAGATGAGAGATACATTTGGAATCTAATATTCATATGATAAAAAGTGAATTCTTTCTTTTTCAACAAGTAGTGACATAGTAAAAGAAGAGCAATGGCAGAAACAGCATGGGCTGATGATGGGCCTTACCGTGGGCCTTGGACTCATCGTGGGCCCCACCAACAGAATACCTCGCATAACACTTCCCGAGAAACATGTCACCGTAATCCGCCGTGCCGCAATCACTCTTCAACCGCGAGATAGCCTCGCCGACGCAATCTTGACACTCGCCGGTGCTGAGGTCGCCGGTGCACTGCGCAACGCCACGCACTCCGGCAGAGCCACCAACCCTGAAGTACCCTCCGGTGGCGGCGAGGCCTCCGAGCACGGCGTCGCGGCTCCCCATGGCGTCGGGGTTGTACCCGACGGAGGGCCCGCACTTCTTCAGCACCACCGCCTTGTCCGGCGCGCCGAGGAACGTGGCGTTGTCGTACTTAATGAAACAGCCGTCGAGCTGCACCGCGCCGCCGCACGTCTGGCGACAGACGTCGCCGGCGCGCGTGACGGCACGCGCCACGCAGGTGGCGCAGTCCGGCATGGCGAGGTCGCCGCGGCACTGGAAAAGGCCGTACACTGCGTCTTGCTGTGTGGACCCCACAAAGGTGAAATTGTTGTAGGACATGTACGTTGCTGAGTTAACCAGGGATGTTAGTAGCGAGTTGAGGTTCCACTCGTATGGTGAGTTTGGGGTGTACCGTTGTTGCGTGCACCCGTTGTAGAGGAACGCGTTCGTGCTTGAAGAAACTAAAACCCTAGGAAATAATATAGCTGAGAAAATACACATAGTTAAGAATGAGTGTGAGAGTGAGAGTGAGAGTGATATGCTACTTTTGCACATTTTTTTTTGGGGGGGAAAATGTTGATGTGTTATTAGGGTTTTGATTTGAATGTTAAGGGCACGTATGCATGTAATGAGAATTTGGAACTATGAAGGGAGATCCAATTGTGAGTTTGAACATTGAGTTGCTTTAAATAAGGAAATTTTGGACTAGGGTCTCTTTGTTTATTTTACAGGTTATACACTTTTTGATTATCATGGTTGGTTTGCTTTTCTTTTTGGTTGATATAATTCAAACAAAGTGGTGACTTTATTTTCTTTTTTATATAATAAGGAATTTAAAACTATGAGTATGTTAAAAGTGATTCAAATTTACACCACTAAGAAATTTGTTATTTTATATTCTTATTTTGAATGGTGAATGTGTGGAGAAGATAACTTAATGGGAGAATATTGTTGGATTTTCAAAAGTGAGAAAAATTGCACACTAAAGTTGGAGAGAGCGACAGTCTAAGCAACTCGTTAGTAAGTAATATACACTTTAACAGTATAAAGTAAGCAATTTAGTTATTAGAATGCATAACTGGTTTAATAATATTGAAAAATATTTAAGAAACAAGCATTGGATCAGATAATTAATTATAAAATATATATATTTTATGAGTGAGTTGATAATTAATTATATATTATAGTTATATAATATATAAATAAACCAGGATGTGGTAATGGTTTATACTTTTTAATAAAATGCTTCAGAAATTTTGAGACTGAAATAACTAGTTTAAAGTCAGTTTTACATTATCAAACAATGTGTTTGATTCAGCAATAAAACAAGCCCATTTGTTTTTGTAGGGGGTACGGTGACTCTACTATATTCATCTTCAATTAGTGTTTGGATTAATTTTTGTTGTTTCTGTGACGCTGTAATACTTGCTTCTATATAATTCGTGAAGCTTCTGTTGCTTATGATGCATGCGTGGAAAGTATACTTGTTCTTCTTAACATGGCAAGTAGCATACTTGTGAGTTTTTTGGTTTTTCATTTTCTTTTTGATAGAAAGTATACTTGTTCTTCTTTACGTACCAATGATTTATGAATATATTATTCTATGGTTCTATGGATTAATTGCGAAGTAAAGCTTACGCAGAAAAAGGAAAGGGTTTGGACACTTTGCTATGACACACACTACACAAACAGCTTTTTCGATTGAAGAAACTAAAGGACAACTATGACATCGCACTATCTTCCTCAATCTCATCCTTACTTTACCAAAGCCTACAATTAATTAATATCTTATTTGCCGAATGCATGTATGTTGCATAGGCTAATTCGTCTTGATTAAGGTTTTGATTGGTCTTCTCCAAAGAGAATTAAATTGAACAATAACATCACAATTTCCAAAATAAAATTAATTAAATATCACCAAAGCTGGCAAAACTGATATACTAATATCCTATATAATTATATATGTATATATAATATGAATTTATTTGTGTGATTTATGACGTATATAACTTTTTAATTATCATATATTATTATCTTTTACATTGTAAAATTTAATCAAAATATGAAAAAATGATTTGAGAATAATTACTAATAATAGACAAAAGTAAAATATATTTTGGTGAAATTTATAATATAAAATTAATGATAAATTTTTATGATTGTATATTCATGTTCATTTTGTTTATTTAATTTTTTCTTTAATGATTGAAAATTATCACATAAAATTATAAATTAGTTTTTGATTTTGGTCCCCTTAAAAAAACATTTTTGATTCCACCCTGCAACTATGGGATCACATGATTTCTCCAATTAATAAGAATTTTAAAAAAATAAACGTAAAACTTGATTCAAGGACATTCTCCAACTGCGCTGGATTGAGCTTTCTATATTAAAACACGTGTTATGGCATGGAATTAATTAAGCAAGTTTTTTTATCGGCTCTAGAAATATACTGTGCCATAGACAAATTTATATACTATATATGATCATGAGAAGCTATTAATTAATCTTTATGTAATTTCGATGACTCTCAAAGAACCTGACTAATTTGAAGTTACTGCAGGCATTAAGGCTAGCTCTTTTAACTAAAGAACAAAACCTATGTTGATATTGATTTAATTTTCTTTATATTCTCATTTCAAATTATATGGATCGGATATTTTAGTCTATAAAATATCAAAAAAGATATTTGTTAATTTTTTTAATCTATAAAAAGTTACTCATTTTTAGTAATTTTATTTTATTTTATAAAAGAAAAAGATAACTATTTTTCAAAAGAAAATTAAGAAATACAGTAAAATGATTGATTTCAACTATGAATGTGAATCTAGATTAAGAATGTATTTGGTTTAAATTAATGATGAGTATAATTAATCAAAAAATTATGATAAGTAGTTGCTTTAATTCTACCATGATTTTATTTTTTTAATTCTACCATGATTTTTTAAAAAAATTTACCATGATTTTTCAACTCTACTATAATTTATTTTAGTAAATGAACATCACAATTTTGAATCAATTAAATTTGATTCAACTCACTATAATTTCCTATGCAGACACATAAGACTTGGATTAGAAAAGATCCCTTAAAGTTAAGAATTCGAATACCTCTATTAATATTTCTGATAAAAATTAACAAACTAACATTTATAAGTAAAACATAAAAACTATAATACAAATCAAATACTTCGTAATTCCTTTGCCATGCTATCTGGAGTGGGTCTGTTGAACTCAAAGCCCAATATATATAGTGCTTCGAGTCTTGGACCAGTGTTCAAATTTGTGACCCTGATATATTTCTCTAGTTGGAGACCAAAATATATAAAACAAAATTTCTTTTGTTGACTAAAAATTTGAAATAAAATTCCTATCAAACTTTCCAGTTCTGAATTTCGGCGAAGGAATTCATTGTTGCTCAGTCAAGTCAAACTATTCAACACGTATTCCTCTATGCATCAAATGAGTATTTCAAAATGGTGAAGTACCAAAAATAGTACTTTCCCATCATTGCTTCAAGTTGTTTGTACAAAAGAGAATATAAATAAAAAAATATAAATATAACAAGGAAGAAGCCTATCTTCACTTTGCTCTTGATTATATGTATAACTCATCATTATCATTAATTAAAACACAAAAAGTTAGATTTAGTTCTCAGATATGCAAAAACACAGACTAATTAGTTATCTTCAAATTATTTTCAACAAATTTATCTAAATAAAAATTAATTTTAGTTATGATCTTATGATTAATTATATAAAATAACTAATTTTCACACGTGTCCTTCTCCCTAAAAGGGCATCATTGAACATCAAATTTCTAATTATTAACCAACCATATGAATGATATGATGATACAGTAATAAGTTGCAACATTTCACATCTCTATTTAAAAAAGCCTTATACCCTACTTACACTACATAGTCACATACAATTAACTCTCTTTTTTAGAGTTACGAAATTCAAACTTCTTTTTTCTACAACATTTTTTATAACTCTCCATCACTCATCTTATTTTACATTTTCTCTTTCCTCGTTGTATCACAAAAAAAAAAAAATTGTAAAAAATTAAAATACAATTATAATGTCTCTTTCTTTCACCAAGCCCCTCACATGTTACCTCGTCAACAAAAGCCAAATTGTTCATTGAACAATGCATTTTCATGATTCTCAACGCAGTGCACTAGCCCAATTAAATATAAAGTTCTATGTTTCTAATGGGTGTAACTATTTGACAACTTCTACATGATTTACCATCTACTATTGATTCATAGTCTAATTCTATCAAATTTCTTATTCTAATTCCATAACTTGTTTGGATTCTACGTACATTCCTGAGTGGTGATGATAGCCCTGTTTACAAGTCAGAATTGCCATCTTCTATGCAATGCATAGAACCTACTAATTGTTTTACAAGACCAAGTTTCCGAGCCATAAGACGGTTTACTAGTCTCTCTAGAGCTTCTTTCATCCACCAGTGTTGACAAACTTCCTTTGCTTCAGAAACGCTCATCTATTCCACAAATGGAAATTTCAAACACTTCCTTAGTGATCATTGTAAGATAGAAAAGAGAATAATCAAATTTCAAACATTATGCATAGTATGTTTTTTTTCAGTTACCTACCCATATTCTTTGACGAACATTCTGCTCTGGCCACAACTCTAATTGCTCTTGAACAAGTAGAGGGAACATGTAGCCTTCATAAAATGTTTCATGTGTTTTGCTCTTGAAACTCCACTTACCCAATTCACCCTGCACAAACAAAAGTTTTAGTGGTCAATGGTTCATTATTTGAATAAATAATTAATTGTTGAGTTTCATCAAAATTACATAAAAAAATATATTAATATTGATTTTTGATCGGTTCATAATATAAAAAATTTTACTAGAAGAATTTATATGTATTAAACTCTTATTATTTTATCCTTAGACTCACCTCAACAATACCTCGTACCCCAGCTTCCTCTATGGTTTCTCTTAAAGCTGCTTCCTTCTTGGATTCATCTAATTCCCACCCTCCCTATTGTTCAAAAGAATATCACAAATGGGGTGAAAAAAATGTAAAAATAAATCAAAATAATATACCATTTGGGTCTTGAATTTCATTGACTAATATTATGGTGTGTAGAATTACCTTAGGAAATAGCATCCCTTTCCCTTTCTGAGAAGTAATAACCAAAACTTCTAATTCTTCTGATGCTTCCAAGGTGGTTTGATCACCAATTTTATATCTATATGGTATGCACCTATATAGAGATACAAAATTGAAAACAAAAATGCTGAGTTACAAACTGAAATGAAACTAAATAGATGAACAAAGGCTTAGGGAATTATGAAACATGGTCTAAGAAATAAATAAATGAAATAGTAAAGACAATGATAAGAACTGAGATTGTTAGGAATAAGAGACAAACCCCACGACTTGTCGACGACCTTTTCTGTAACGTTGTAACTCCCTGCCTGTACGAGAAACCAATGCAACAACGTTTTCTTGGGAAACCAAAGCAACCATTTTTGTGAATTTTGAAAGAGAGAGAGAGAAGAAAATAAGGAAGGTTTAGAAGTTGAGAAAGCAAGTATTGGTGGATAGGGTAGGATGATACAAAGTGCGGGTCCTATTAATAATGGATTCGCAATGGTAGAGGCTAGACAAAGTCATGGACAATGCCAAAGGCTTTTTCCACAAAGACCAAATTATTATTTTTTTCCTGTTTTATTTAAAGTTGTTAGAGTTAATAAGTGTATAAATTCAAAAAAATAAAATAAAATATAAGCCTACATTATTATCATCAAATTGAATTAAAGTAGCTGAAAGGTCCTCAATTAGTTCAACCCAGCGTTAAGTTGTTGTAAATTTTCTAATATTTATGTTTTATTCCAATTGATAAAAAAATTAAATTAAAGTTTTTTATCTTTAAAATTGTTCATAGATTTTCATTTACGAGTTTAAAAATTAATTATTATTAATATGAAACCTCTCTGAGAGATTGTTGATGTTGCTTAAAAGAAGGTATAGAACTCGATCAGGAATTTTTAAGTGCACGAAGAACTTTCACGCGAGGAACGAAAGTATGTATATATAGAAAATACATTCAATCAAATGTTTAAGTTAGTAAAAGCTTAGAAGAAATTTAAAGTAAGAACTGAAAATGAAGGTGTAATAAAAGAGTGGAAGAAATTCTTCCTAAGATACTTATATGTTGATGTTTGTATTTTAACTTTATTTACAAGTTAAAACTGTAATGTGATAAAAGTCTGAAGTCAACTATCCTAAAAAATAACGAGACATTAAAATTAACATTTGTTGGTAGTTAATAGATACATTTTACATCCAAATTAGTTTGTCAATATTTTGAGGTAACAAATCTACGGGAACTTTGAAAATTAAGTAACCTAACCTAGTTGGTGAGGTAAATAGTAACTTTGTTATCATCCCAGTGTGAATCACAACTGCTACTTAACATACAGTGTAACCGCTACTTACTGTGATTAAATTCTTATGTTATATTATGGTGCATATACTATTTAGTCTTAAAATAAATATATATTTTTCACTTTATTTAAATTAAAACTCTTAGAAAACTAGCTTGTCTTGTTTTTAGACAAGTACTTTTTGTTTTATTATATTGAATGGAATAATTTTAAGCCCCTTTATGATATCTTGTACTTGGCAGGGAGTGACGTGGTGGGAGCAAAATTGGTAGATTGGTGCGAACACAAGCGCTCTCACCTATGCGTGCTAATCATGTCCAGTGAGTTTAGATCGGTCTTTTCAGATTGTTGAATTGAATAACTAATTTTAATCAATTTAATTTAATTCATATTGTATTTAAGTTGATTTATTGAACGGTTTATTATATTAATATTTTTTAAAAAATATTAAATTTAATTGTATACACTTTTAATTAATGATTTTAAATTAGATTGTAATTTAATTTGTTAACATGTATATATATATATATATATATATATTTATTTATTTTTCTCTAAATCTTGTTACTTGAATTTGAATCCGTGGGCTACTTCAATTGTATTTTTCGGCTACCAACCAAGGCAAATTTCTCCTCAACATTCTCAACACGTTCGTAAGGAGGAACGCGAGCAACCGTACTCTTTAATGTATTCTTAACACATTTTATTACTTGAAGATAACATTTACCAAAAGTTAACACATTTTATTACTTGAAAATAAAATTTACCAAAAGTTATCCAATAACGAGAAGCTCATGAAATTAAAAGCATTTAAGTAAGCAACTGATTTTATTAGAAGTAGATCGAAATACTTTGCAAGATAAGTACAGCAGAAATAGTATACATACAACATATAGCCATGGTTTCGATAAAAAAAAAAAAAAAAAACCATACTGTTCTCTTGAAAATCCTGGATTTCGAGCTCTATCAAAATCTTGGGTAGTTAAAAAAAAAAAGAAGTGATATGTTGTACTTTTAAGATTGTATTTCATACTCAAATAAATCTCATAATTATAAGAAAATGAGTTTTTTAGTAAAAAAAATATAGATAGGATCCCGTTCAAAAAATTCGGACGTGAAGGTTTCCTTTCCAAAAGTTCTACGTGCACATGACCCACCTACCGCACAAACTTGGTGGAATGAAAAACGAGTGATTCGGCTCTTCATGAAAGGTCATGACTAGAATGATAGTTGTTTAAGTGAACAAAGTTGCTATACTTATCTTGTCAGCCGAGATCGCGGAACATGATTGTCTAAACTTATACAATGGTTTTGTATCATGTAAACAACATAAAAATGTATGTTATATATAATATAAAAATTTAATAATTTTACTAGACATGGAGAATGAGGATTTAAAGAGGAAAATGATAATATTCTTTTGGTATTTTGGGGTGAAATGTAGTGTTTTGTTTGATTGGTATTAATTCATTGAATTAATGAATATTTTGTTTAAAGGTAAAATGTAAGTGGTTTATTTATTAAAAAAAATGATAGTAAAATAAAATTGGCTAAACTCTTGTGGAGGGATATGTATTACCTTTAGTAGTTCCATTTGGATAAATTTCCTTAATTTAAAAAATTAAAAAAGTTAATCAACTAAACTGATTAAAAGATCAAAAACATAATGTGTGTGTATATATATATATATATATATATATATATATATATATATAATAATTTTAATTCTACAAAATTCAAATTATAAAAAATATAATCTAACTTCTTTTCATGTCAGAACAGCTTGAGTATTTAAATGATGGAGGACTCAGATTGTTATTTGTTTCACATAACTCAAGTTGTCTAACTTTTTTTTTCTTTAAATAAGTATAATACAATCTTTACTATAAAAAATTGTAAATTTTTTCTCTCCTTAATTTTTATAGATAATTTTTTTAATAATGTAATTATACTAATTTTGAGATTTGTATATAAATATGATTTTTTTTAATAATTTCTTTTTACACTTTAAATTTATTTTATTAATTTAATTAATTCAATTTAAATAGATATAAAAAAACTATTTGAATGTATTAAAAAAATTGTATACCTAAAAATAATAAAAGAAGATTTCGTTGATATTTTTTTTTATGTAAATGATGTGTGCACGTTGACGCTGTCTTCCAAATCGCTCCTTGTAAGACTTTTTAAATGAAATTAGTCTATGAGCGTATACTTAAAGGGTGGAGATAAAGAAGAGAAAATTATTCTATAAACATTAATCAAATACAATTTGAAATACGGTAAATAATAATTATAAACATAAAAGAATTAACATGGGAGGTGTAATTCGAACCTGTCAAAAAAAATATTTAAACAAATTTTAATGAAAATAATTGAGATGTTTAATTTAAAAAAAAAAATTAATTATACACGTAACAAATTATTGTTGCGTATAAAAGCAATATTTAAAACTATTAAATTTATAACTATTTAGAAAGACTATTAACTACTCTTAATCTTCACTCCTGTGAAATAATTCTGCCTTAATAAATTTTAAGATTTAATTTAATTTCATACTTATTTTTATAATTTAATTTGTTACAATTTTTTAGTTTATTTAAAACATTAAAATATCAAATTTATTATATGATGAATATTTAAATAGACGTATCTGTTTTTTTAGTTATATATTGTGCGGTTGTTAGAATGAAATAAGAAGAAACTATTGAAATTTATTTATTAAAAATTAATTTTTATTAATTAGTTTATATATATTTTCACGTCTTTTAATAACAAATTATAAAGAAAGAATTTCATAATTCTTAGAGAAATAAATTTTGTTTTTTTGTTTTTGTATTTTTCTTTCTTATAAATCTTTTTGGGAAAATTCACCAAAATTGTCATGTGTCTACTATTATTATTTTCATATTTGAAATTAATTATTTATTAAATTATGAATTAAAATAAAAAAAATGGTCAAATTAAACAATTAAATATTATTTTATATTTTTTAAATGTTGAATTATTTAACTTTTACATTCTGATGGATTGAATAGTAGTTCACTTAGTTTAGTAAGTACATGTGCACGTTTCTTAGCTACCAACTATGCAAGTGATGTGGAAATACAACAGTAGTGGACTTGAAAGTTCATAGTTCATGTCACGTGGCTAATAAAAGTTAGATAAAATTTAAATTTGTTGTTAAATGAGGTCAAGAAAGAAAAGAATCCCATCAATGCTTTGAGTTACGTATAAACCATCCATTTCCCTCACCACCTAACTGTTACTGTTAATCTGTTTTCGAGAAATTGAATATTATCATAACGAAGCTGTGATCATGGTCTAATTGCTCATGAAATTGAATATAGTAAGGTAACAACCAGAGTTCTTTTATTAAGCTATAGTACCAATGCAAATATAGTTGTGACACACACGTACATACCACCCAAAGTTCATTTTCTAAACATAATACCAATACAGAAATAACTTTGACAATGATGTCAAGGTATAAAATTTCGTTTATTGCCGTTATTTTACACGTAAAGTTCTGTTAACCCTTTTGTTTTTAGTACCGAGAGCCTGTTCCAGTACTCATGTACAACAGGACTTTTAGTTGGGTTTGTGCAATCTTCGTCTGCTTGTTAGGCCCTTGTTCTATTATAAAATGTGACAAGCAGAAATCACATGTGATTGAAAAAAGTTCATGATATTGTAAAACATTTTAAACTATCAATCCATCACAATTTCCTGTATATGCTGAGTTTATTGACTTCGATAACAAAAACGGTACAAATCATACAAAATCTGATTTTGAATAAACGATTATGTTACACTGTTGATGCATGACCTTTGAACTCAATGTTTTAGAAGCATATTTGTTCTCCATCCGTTCTCAAGTTATCATGTGATCAGCATATATAATATGCTTGCAAGGACATAATTTTTCCAATTGATACATTCATGATTTGAAGTCAAAGTACATAAAGGTCGCACCAAAGTTTCTATATATGATCTTCCATAACAAGGAAGGAAGAGAACGTGTGACGAAAGCAAAAGTATTGATGGATAGGATAGGATGATAAAAAGTGTCGGTTGTACCGAAAATTAATTATTGTTAATATCAATTAAATCTCTTAAATAAATATTGGTGCTCTTAAATGAATATTGGTGTGTTAAGGTTATCAATATAATGTATAAATTTCTTAAATAAATATTGATACGTTAAGATTGATATGTTGTATAGATTTCTTAAATAAATATTGATACGTTAAGATTGATATGTTGTATAGATTTCTTAAATAAATATTAATACGTTAAGATTGATATAAGATAAGTGAAGAGGAAAAAGAAATATATATAAAAAGATTTTGATTATTTAATTAATTTATTTTTAATATATAAATAAAAGATTATTCTTATCAAATCGAATAAATTATACGTGAATATACTTGGTTGAATTGTTGAGGTCGCTTAGTAGAGAATATAAAATTTGATTAAAGATCTTTATGCGTAGGAAGAGTTTTTACATGAAGGAAGAAAGTATATCTGCAAAAGATACTCTGACGTACTTAAGTTAGTAAGAATCTTGAGAGCATTCTAGAGTAAGGATTGAAAATAAAAGTATAATTAAAAAGTGAGAGAAATACTTCTTAAAATAATTATAAGTTGAGATTGTCATCTTAACTTTATCTACTAGTACATGTCAACCTTAACTGAGTAGGTTACGTTTGAAATTCTTTGATAAATACATTTCTAACTCAAATTGATTAGTCAACAATTTAATATTTAGATGTGATAAATCTACTTTAATCCTAAAAAATAAATAATATCATTGACGAGGTAAATACTAACTTTCTTATCTATCTTTGTGTGAATACAACTGCTAATTAATATAATGTAACTAGACCAGACAACCTATCAAATAATATACATTACAAAAATAATTATACATAATATTTAAAAAATAGATATTTGATACGAATTATAAGATATAATTGCTTTACTATAAAGGATAATTATCGTGATTAAATTCTTATATAATATGTTATATTATGGTGCATGTAAATATTTAGTCTTAAAATAAATATATTTTTCACTATTTAATTTATTTAAATTAAAACTCTTAGAAAATTTGTCTTATTTTAAGTCAAGATGGAGTACCTTTTTGTTTTATTATATTGAATGGAATAATTTTCAACCCGTTTATGATGTCTTTGACTTGTCAGGGAGTGACGTAGTAGGAGCAAATTTGGTAGATTGGTGCGCTCTCACCTATGCGTGCTAATCATGTTCTTTATGTCAATGCCAGTAAGTTTACATCGGTCTTTTCAGATAAATAAAAAATAGTTGAATTGAATAACTAATTTTAATCAATTTAATTTAATTCATGTTGTATTTAAGTTGATTTATTGAACTGTATATTATATTAATATTTTTTAAAAATATTAAATTTAATTGTATACACTTTTAATTAATGATTTTAAATTAGGTTGTAATTTAATTTGTCAATATATATATATTTTTTTATTTTATTTTATTTTTTCTTCTAAATCTTGCTACTTGAATTTGAATCCGTGGGCTACTTGAATTATATTTTTCGGCTACCAACCAAGGCAAAGTTCTCCTCAACATTCTCAACACGTTTTCTAAAGAGGAACGTGAGCAACAACAAACCATACTCTTTAATGTATTTTTAACACATTTTTATTATTAGAAGATAAAATTTAGCAAAAGTTATCAAATAATGAGAAGCTCATAAAATTAAAAGCATTTAAATAAACAAATGATTTGATTAGAATTAGATCGAAATACTTTGCAAGATAAGTACAGCAGAAATAGTATACATACGACATATAACCATGGTTTCGATGAAAAAAAACCCATAAAACCCAGATTAATTTCGATAAACTCTACATGCACATGACCCACCTACCACACAAACTTGGTGGAATGAAAAAACGAGTGATTCGGCTTCTCATGAAAGCTGTCATCACGAAAATGATGGTTGTTTCAGGTGAACAAAATTGCTATCCTTATCTTGTCCGCAGGAAGTGTGGAGCATGACTATCCCCGCATCAAGATTGAATATTTGTCACAAATAAAAAATCATACAATGTCTTGTATCATGTAAACACAACATAAAAATGTAGGTTATATATATAATATAAAATTTAATAATTTTACTAGATATGTAGAATGAGGACTTAAAGAGGAAAATGTTAATATTCCTCTGTTATTTTGTGGTGAAATGTAGTGTTTTGTTTGGAGAGTATTAATTCATTGAATTAATGAATATTCTGTTTAAGATTAAAATATAAGTGGTTTATGTATTAAAAAATGATGGTAAAATAAAATTTAGTAAATTTATCTGGACTATGATATTACTGTTGTGTGAAGGATATGTATTACCTTTAGTGGATCTATTCCTATCAATTTTGTTAATTTTAAAAATTTTAAAAACTTAATCAACTAAACAGATTAAAAAACCAAAAACATAATATATATATATATATATATGATTTTAATAATTTTAATTCTACAAAATTCAAATTATAAAAAATATAACTCTAACTCTTTTTTTTTTTTTTTCACGTCAAAACACCCATGAATATTTAAATGATGGTGGATCTGAGCATTCATATGTCTCTATTGTTCTTTGATTCACACTATTCATGTACCTGTCGTTTTCTCCCCATTTTTAGAGATAAATAGTCTTTTTCGGTGTGATTCAAGATATAAGTCTTCGCTTCTATCGATAAAATTAAATGTTTGAAATTTAACTTCTCTTGATTTTTCTCTGGCAAAATAAGTATAATACAATTTTTACCATAAAAAATTGAAATCTTTTCTCTCCTAATTTTTATAGATAATTTTATAGATAAGTAATAATAATTACACTAATTTTGAGTCTTATATATAAATATGAATTTTCTTAATAATTTTTTTGCAATCAAATTCATTCTTATTAATTTAATTAATCTAATTTAAATAGATATAAACAAGACTACTTTAATGGATTAAAAAAATTGTTGACCTAAAAGATAAAAGAAGATTTCGTTGATATATTTTTTATTTTATGTAAACGATATATGCAGACCCTGTCTTGCATGTTAATATAGTTGTTCAAGTACAAAGTGCTTCCTTATAAGACTTTTTAAATGGAATTAGTCCATGTTTTGCATGTCTTGTATTGTTATCTTCCTTCACATTCAATGGACCCATGTGATTCTTTCTTAAGGAAACATGAGCATGTACTTATAGAGTGAAAAGAAAGAAGAGAAAATATTTTTATAATCATTAATCAAATAGAATTTGAAATACAGTTAATAATAATTATAAACATGAAGAAATTAATATTAGTGGTCTAAGTCGAACCTATACAAATAATATTTAATCAATTTGATGAGAATAGTTAAGATATTTAATTTACAAAATTAATTATACACGCAAGATTCCTCCAATCTTAATAAGTTATTGTTGCGTTTAAAAGGAATAGTTAAACTTTTATATTTATAATTATTTAGAAAAAATATTAATTACTTTTAATATTCACTCCTGTCAAATAATTTTACCTTTTTAATCTTTAATTTAGTTTCATACTTATTTTTATAAAATTTTTAATTTTTATAATTTAATTTGTTACAATTTTTTAGTTTATTTAAAACATTAAAATATCAAATTTATTATATGATGAATATTTAAACAGACGTATCTGTTTTTTTTATTATATATTGTGCGGTTGTTAATTTGAATAAAATAAGGATAAAATATTGAAATTTATTTATTTAAAATTAATTTTTTATAATTAATTTATATACATTCTCATGTCTTCTAATAACAAGAAAGAATTTTATAATTTTTAGAGAAAATAAATTTTGTTTTTTTTTGTTTTTGTATTTTTCTTTCTTATAAATCTTTTTGGGGAAATTCACCAAAATTGTCCTGTGTCTACTCTTATTATTTTCATATTTAAAATTAATTACTTATTAAATTATGAATTAAAATAAAAATAAATGGTCAAATTAAACAATTAAATATTTAAATATTATTTTATTATTTTATATTTTTTAAATATTGAATTATTTAACTTTTCCATTCGGATGGATTGAATAGTAGATAATTTAGTTTAACAAGCGCAGGTGCATGTTTCTTAGTTACCAACTATGCAAGTGTTGTAGAAATACAACAGTAGTGGAATTGAAAGTAAGTTAATCAAGTGGCTAATAAAAGTTAGATAAAATTTTTGTTGTTAAATGAGGTAAAAACAGGAAAAAAAAAATCCCATCAATGCTTTGAGTTACGTATAAACCATCGATCTTCCTCAGCACCTAACTGTTACTGTTCATATGTTTTCTTACGCGTGAAACTTCATGCATCAGTTGCAATTCACACTCTTATAGTCAACCTATACTCATTTGCTTAATCATGCATCTTACGTAGGGTTTTGTCTAATCTAAATTTAGAAAATCAACTTATAAAATAATCCTTGAATACATTGTTGAACTTATCTAATCACCGGCTATTGAGCTATTATATCGTCTTACTTGTCTTAGATGATTAATGAGTATGTTAGAGATAACGCTTTTAAAATGGGTTTTATAAGATTTAGTTCGAGAAATTGAATATTATCATAACGAAGCTGTGATCATGGTCTAATTGCTCATGAAATTGAATATAGTAAGGTAACAACCAAAGTTCTTTTATTAGGCTATACTACCAATGCAAATATAGTTTTGTGACACACGCACGTACATACCACACCCAAAGTTCATTTTCTACACATAATATCAATACAGAAATAACTTTGACAATGAGGTCAAGGTATGAAATTTCGTAGTTATTTTAAACGCAAAAGTTCTGTTTTCCCTTTTGTTTTTTTTTTTTTAACAATTCTTTAACATATAATATAAGTCAGGATTAGATCATGTGTACCTGATAGTCCCGTGAATGTAGTGAGAGATGAGACCATGATTTCGATGATGATCGAGTTCCTGTTTAGGGTGTATTGTTATGATGGTGGAGTTGAGGTGACAGAGGAGAGGATAAGATTGGTGTATCTCTCTTTACCTCTGCCTAATAATCTCTTTATATATACACCCAAGGGAAACCCCTGATTAGGTCATGAGGATAATTATGTCCATCAAATAATTATCAATTAAATACGTGGGTATTCATAAGGTCAATGATCAATTAATTAGATAAATGATAACTGGGGTCACATAATAAATAACGAGTCTTACATTCTCCTACTTGGCCGAGTAATCATTTATGATGAGCATTAGGTAAGTCTGATCAGATTTTAATACTCATTTTAGTTTTAAACCGAAACTGTAGCAGAGAAATACAGTCATTGAATCGATATTCAATTCAAGACCTTCATTAATCATACTACAATACCAAATTTAAAACTTAAGTAGACTAAGGATCAAATTGACAAATAAGCCCTCAACAATAATTTGTGTATAGTTGTTGTCTATATGTATTTAAGCATGCATAGACATATTTAGAGACAGACAAAACAAAATAATGAGGAAATTTTACTATTAAACGTAAGCAAGTACAATAAGCAATTAAATAAGGTCTTTAGAAAAACCCATCTTCGAAACATGTTCTTCGAAAACTTTAGGTGGGAGACCTTTAGTCATCGGATCCGCAAGCATATTTTTAGTACTTATATGCTCAATATAAAGTTTATTTTCCTCAAATCGTTCACGTACGAACAAATACTTTGTATCAAGATATAAAGCGGCACTTGATCAAGTATTCTTGTTTTGAGAAACTAACAAACTGAATTATCACAGTAAAGCTTCAATGGTCGAGATATGGAATTAACTAATTTGAGTCCAGTGATGAGATTTCTAAGCAACATCCCATGACAGGTTGCGTTATACAGCGCAATATATTTTGTCATCATTGTGGAAGTTGCAGTCAACCCTTGCTTATGACTCTTCCATGAGATAGGTCCGCCTGCTAACATAAAGATATACCCCGAAGTGGATTTCTTGTCATCTTTGCACTTGGCAAAATCAGAATCAGAATAACCAACCACTTCTAAATTATCACTTCTTTTGTAAGTCAGTTTATAGTCTTTTGTCCTTTGTAGATATCGAAGAACTTTCTTAGCCGCTTTCCAGTGATCAAGACCAGGATTAGTCTGATAACGGCCTAACATTCCAGCAATATAAGTGATATCTGGACGAGTGCAGACTTGTGCATACATAAGACTTCCAACCACTGACGCATAAGGTATCATTCTCATCTGTTCTTTTTCAACCTCTGTTTTCGGACATTGAAATAAATCGAAAACATCTCCCTTAACTACTGGAGCTACAGAAGAAGAGCAACGTTGCATGTTATAACGTGTAAGAACACGCTCAATGTAGGTCTTTTGAGATAATCCTAAAACCCCATTGACTCTATCTCGGTGTATTTCAATGCCAATAACATAAGAAGCCTCTCCGAGATCTTTCATATCAAAATTACGTGAGAGTAAACGCTTAGACTCATGCAACATGTCTAAACTATTACTTGCCAATAGAATGTCATCTACGTAAAGGACAAGTATAGTAAAGTTGCTCCCACTCATCTTGAGGTAGGTACATTGATCCACTTGGTTTTTTACGAAACCTTCTAACTTCAAGACTTGATGCAACTTTAGGTACCATTGACGTGATGCCTGCTTCAACCCGTATATGGATTTCTTTAGCTTACAGACTACATGTTCTTGACCTTCAGATTTGAAACCTTCAGCCTGTTTCATGAACACTTCCTCATCCAAATCGCCATTTAGGAAAGCTATTTTGACATCCATCTGATGTAGTTCTAAGTCAAAGTGAGCTACTAGGGTCATAACGATCCTTAAGGAATCTTTACGAGAGACAGGAGAAAAGGTCTCTTGATAGTCAATTCCCTCTTTCTGAGTGTAGCCCTTTGCAACCAATCTTGCTTTGTATCGTTCAATATTTTCATTTAGATCCAGTTTTGTTTTGAAGACCCATTTACATCCTATGGGTTTTACGCCATTGGGTAATTCAACCAAATCCCAAACACCATTTTTCGTCATGGAGTCAAGCTCGTCAATCATGGCTTTATTCCATTCAGGAGACTGATCACTGCTAATGGCTTCATTATAAGAGATAGGATCAGTAAACTTTCCAGCATACATTTCTTCTTCAGTCAGGTAGGTAATATAATCATCAAAGTTAGTAGGCCTTTTGGACCTAGATGACCTCCTGAGTAGATTATCGGGTTGAGCATTATCATGTTGAGCATTGTCAGCATTGTCTTGATGATGGTCATTTGAGGTGCCTTCATTTCTAAGTACATTCGGAGTGAAAGGTGGTGCAGTGTCCTGCGGAGTGGTGTCGAGTACAAGAGGAGTAATTGGAGGTAAAATAATCGACAAGTCTCTTCCCCCCGCATCTTGTACTTCTTGCAATTCATCATAAGGGTCTTCAATGCTCCCACTGACCTTAAAGTCCTCAAGGAAATGAGCATCTTTGGTTTCTACGATACGAGTGACGTGGGAAGGACAATAAAATCTGTAACCCTTTGAGTGAGAGGGATAACCAATGAAGTAACAAGTTATAGTTTTCATGTCGAGTTTCTTTAAGAAATGATTATAAAGTTTAGCTTCGGCGAGACAACCCCATACTTTCATATATTTTAGACTCGGTTTCCTTCCTATCCAGAGTTCATAAGGAGTTTTAGGGACAGCTTTAGAAGGAACCCTATTGAGTATATGAACGACTGCTTTTAAGGTCTCAGTCCAGAGGAATAGGGGTAAACCTGAGTTGGCTAACATACTGCGTACCATGTCCATTAGGGTTCTATTTCTTCTCTCAGCAACACCGTTCTGCTGAGGAGTACCAGACACAGTATATTGGTTCACGATCCCCTGGCCCTTACAAAACTCATAAAATGGACCAGGAGCTTGACCCACATCAGTATGTCTACCATAGTATTCACCTCCTCTATCTGATCTCACAACTTTTATTTGATGATCAAGTTGTTTTTCAACTTCAATTTTATAATCTTTGAAAGTTGTAAGTGACTCAGATTTTTCCTTAATAAGATACAAGTACATATAACGAGAATAATCATCAATATAAGTGATAAATGAATTATGTCCAGTTATGTCAGTGATAGAGTAAGGACCACTAATGTCAGTGTGGATGAGCTCCAATAAATTTGAACTCCTTGTGGTACCTTTTTTATTTACTGATGTCATTTTACCTTTGAGGCATTTGACACATGTTCCAAAATCATTGAAATCGAGAAAAGGTAACACTTCATCCTTCACGAGTCTAGACAAACGTTCTCGTGAAATGTGGCCTAAACGTTGATGCCACAACATGGACGAAGTTTCTAAGTCTCGCTTTTGTTTTCTCTTTGATAATGTCTGGTTGATATTATACGACAACAAAGATTTGGAAAAATCATCATCTAGTTCTAATTTATAGAGACCACCATCCAGATAACCACAACCAAACACTTGAGAATTTAAACTAATAGTAAGTATGTCATGACCATGAGAAACATCAAAACTGTCTATGTCTAACTTTGGCCCTGATACTAAATTCCGAGTAATCTCAGAAATATATAAGGTATCATAAAGTTTAATACACAAACCAGTTTTCATTATTAATTCTAAGGTTCCCACGACTTCGACAGCTAGTTCATTTCCATTCCCCAATTTAAGCGTTCTTCGGTTTCTTTCCAGCTTCTGGATTGTAAGGAATCCCTTTCTTAGTCAGCCACTCCTTAAAGTCTTGGCAGTCTTTCTGTCTATGTCCTTCCTTACGACAGAATTTGCAGTAAGACTTTCCTTTGGAGTTCTTAGAGCTGGAAGCAGCACTTGCATCATGTTTCTGGACCTTAGAAACTTCTTTCTTATCGACATTGCCCTTCCTCTTCTTTGGATTAGTAGTCATGAGATAAGCCACATCCGGTTTGTCCAGCTTCAGACGCTTTTCTTCTTGTACGCACATAGCAATTAACTCATTCATCGACCACTTAACCTGTTGGGTGTTGTAGTTGACCTTGAAAGCTTCAAAAGATGCTGGAAGAGAAGTCATGATGAAGTGCACTAAGAAACCCTCACTGATCTCCATGTCTAATCCCTTAAGCTTGCGGGCCATGTCGTTCATCACCATGATGTGCTCACGAATGCCGCTATTCTCGTCATATTTCGTAGTCACCATCTTCAAAATAAGAGTACTGGCATGTGCCTTAGAAGTTGTTTTGAATTGTTCCTCCACAGAAGCCAGAAAAGTTTTAGCATTAGTTGAATCTGGAATAGCTCCCCTGATGATTATGCTGATGGAATTTTTAATGAGCATAAGAGTCATTCGGTTGCATCTCTCCCATATCTCATGTACTATTTTATCTTCAGCAGTACTTTCATCAGTGAGAGCAGGAGAGACATCCTCTCTCAGTGCATAATCAAAATCCAACATGCCAAGAGTTAGCATCAGTGAATCCTTCCATGAAGAAAATTTCGTACCATTCAAAGTTTCAATTCCCATATTTGGGGATGATAGTGAATTTAGATGAGAGAAATAAGACACTTAATTAGACAAGAACTTATGGTGATCTGAGGGGTAATGAATTAAGGCAGACGAAGATAAGGACCATTATATTCTAATGAAGCTGTGATAAGAGTCTATTATAACACCAAAACAATAGACTAAATTAAATTCTACTTAAACAAATGGCTTTCACTTTAGTTATGACCAATTATTTAAGTATTATGAATAATAAAATTATAACGTGCAATTTGAATGTAACACATCACCTTTGGGCAGAAATGAGATATCCAAATTTTAATGCACACATATGCATATATATACTTAGTTCACAATACACAATCATAGCACATCATCTTTGGACAGAAGTGAAAAATCATGTATTTAAGGCGAACGTCATGCAAATATCTGTTTAAGGATATGCACTAAGTGAAAATGCTTAATCAAACTTGAATAAGTTTTTACAAATGTAACACATCACCTTTGGGCAGAAGTGTACTCTAGAATATTATTCAAGTCAAGAAGAATAAATCAAAGATTTCATCAAAATAAGGATGAATAATATGAATATATATTTTTCTGGAATCAGTAAAACCATAAAATCATAATGTTTTGATCGGAAACATATCCCTTTTGTTAAAACCCATAATACTCGAACAAATTGGAAACAGAGTGGAGAAACACAAAATCAATTTTAGTTAGGGCTAAAACATGTTTCAGATCTGAATTCCAGTATTTAGAGAATAAAACAGAATTGATTAATCAACATAATGCTCTGATACCAGATGTTGAACAATTCTTTAACATGTAATATAAGTCAGAGATTATATCATGTGTACCTGATAGTCCGTGAATGTAGTGAGAGATGAGGTCATGATTTCGATGATGATCGAGTTCCCGTTTAGGGTGTATTGTTATGATGGTGGAGTTGAGGTGACAGAGGAGAGGATAAGATTAGTGTGTCTCTCTTTACTTCTGCCTAATAATCTCTTTATATATACACCCAACGGGAAACCTTGATTAGGTTATGAGGATAATTATGTCCATCAAATAATTATCAATTAAATACGTGGGTATTCATAAGATCAATGATCAATTAATTAGATAAATGATAACTTGGGCTACATAATAAACAACAAGTCTTACATTTTTAGTACCTGATAGCTTGTATTCATGTACAGGACTTTTAGTTGGGTTTGTGCAATCTTCGTCAGCTTCTTAAGCGCTTGTTCTATTATAAAATGTGACAAGCAGAAATCACATGTGATTGAAAAAAGTTCATGATATTGTAAACCATTTTAAACTATCAATCCATCACAATTTACTGTATATGCTGAGTTTATTGACTTTGATAACAAAAACGGTACAAATCATACAGAATTTGATTTTGACTAAATGATTATGTTACACAGTTGATGCATGAACTTTAAACTCAATGTTTTAGAAGCATATTTGTTCTCCATGCGTGCTCAAGTTATCATGTGATCAGCATATATAAAGATAGCACCAATTGATACATTCATGATTTGAAGTCAAAGTACATAAAGATAGCACCAAAGTTTCTATATATGTTCTTCCATAACAAGGAAGATTTTGAAATTCAACCTAGTTGTCATAGCCAATCAAACTTTTTCTTCTTCCCCACTTGAGAGCAATCCACATGTAAAGCTTAAACTTTCTTTCTTTTGTTTGACTCTTGTGAATAACACACAATAAATTCTAACAATGGAAAAGCGTATTGTAATAAATTTAAACTAATTTAAGAAAGCGTTTTGTAGAAGAAGGCTTCAATCAAATCTAGAAAGTGCATCAATTAATATGTTAAGAAGTACTCCATATGCCTAACATTTTCTTTTGTCATCCTAGTATCATGTTCTTTTGTTTATATTCCTAGTTCTTATTGAGTGTCTTACAACAGTGAGTTTTTGCTTGGGCTGAACTTGGATTGCAACTTAATTCACTAGATTCATTGGGACACTAAAAGCTTTCATGTTGGTGGCCCTAAAAAATTATAAATCATGGCAGCTTTCAGGCCTTATAATATGCAAAACAATGAGAGGCCCAAGGGATACCTACCAATTGGGTTATTATGCAAAATGATGAGAGGCCCAAGGGGTAGCTACCAATTCAGACAAGAGAAAAAATATTTATGCTTACATCAAATGAATTAATCCACTTAAATTTAGGTTATCAATCATTGAATTACACACACACACACACACACATATATATATTTAAAATTTTAAACCATTCCTTGCAAAATCCACCCTTCTTAATATATATTAATTCATCATTAATTATGACTAAACAAAATAGTTGCTAACAAATCATATAATAAGAGCACTACTATAGATTATGAAAACCTGTAAAATTTTTATTGGACATCCAATTAAGCTGAAATTTTAAAAAATTGAGCTGCACATATGAAACCATACATCCTCTCTTTTTTTAACAATGATGCATTTTTTCCCCGTCCATGAGTATATCTTGACACATCATATAGTTGAACATAGAGTCATATATGTTCTCTTTTTCATCAATAGTGCATTTATTCCCTTTATCAAAGGTAAAAAAAAGAAGATATTTTCCCTGCCCATGAATTAAAGAAAAGTATGCAACAAAGAGATAAAGTTGAACGTACATATCTTTTGGTACATATGAACATCAAAAAGCGATGTCGATCTTGGAGAATTTATAATCTGTGGTTAAGATGAACTTAATTTCAAAATTGAAAAAAAAAAAATCAATGGTCCAGGATCTGAAGATAGACAGTGGGAACATTATCAGCGGAGAATAAGTTCCTCATTTGTACAATACCATTGCACAAGGGGAAAATGAAGAAGATTCTTGAATTATGAAACAGTAACCATAGTTTAACTATGTTTTATTCGTCATTTTACTCAAACATATTTTTTTTTACTTCATTTTACTACGAAAAATGTTCAATGATCAATACAAGTTAATCAACTAATCACTTCACATAATATATATAATATATATGTAATACATTTTTAATTAACTTTTTTTATCTTTCTTTATTTTTTTTTTATATTTTTTGAAGGTAGTTAACTGATTGACTGTAACCTATTAAATATTTCTCTTTTAACACAAAAGAAATTGAAGAGGCAAGTAGGGATTCTTTGTGAACACAAAAAAAAAATTAAAATAAAAAGAAATTTATATATTGTGAATTTGCTTTGTTGAAAATTTTTATCTCGGATTTTTACATAAATTTAATTTTAGGTGTAAAAATTAATAAGTATTTTAATAAAAATTTTATTTATTAAATAATCATTTATTAAAAATTAAATATCTAAATAGTTATTAAAAAATTTCAACCCTTCCAACTGGATCCATTTCTAAAAAGGTATACATCAAACAACATATACATTAAGTGTGTATTTGATTTGTTGTTGAATCCAATGCTAATCAGATTTCAAGCAAAAATTAAAATAAAATTTTAAAAATTTTATATTAAAACACATAAATTTTATATTTTAATGTAATTTCAACTATAGTTCAAACACCACAAACTAAAGGCTGCCATTAATAGATGCCACACGATATGGGCCTCTAGTAGGAGAGATTGGATGCCATTAGGAAACATGTGTGATGGGTTTAACTTTGTTCTTGTGGTCGCCTCAAACTGTGGCATGGGCAATGCTGAAAAGTGCTAAGATATTTGTTGCTTTCAATAAATTGAAGGAGATAAGTACTAGATTTGTTGAGCATCATCTACTCATCCTAGCACCATGTATCTAAACCATGAAATCAAGCTTTGTTTCTTTTCCATCCACCAAAAAAGTGGGTTTGGCTGTTTATCATAACTAGTTATTAGTGACTAAGATATCATAATAAGCATGGTGATGAACAGTGGCCATGTTCTAGTTCCATGCTGCTTTGTTGTATATGTTGTTACTTGTTGGAGTTATTCTATGTTAGACTTAAAAACCAAGAATTGATGGAAACAAACACTTAAAAAAATAAGAGAGATAGATAGGTTTAAGGATAGCACATTGATGGTAATAAAATCAGCATCCACGGCTCATAGTTGGTATATGTACTAAACACTCATATTTGTCTCTTTTTTTTAAAAAAAAATACTTATTATTTATTAATAAAAAATTATTTAAATATATTTATAATTTTTATTTTAAACTTATAATTTCGAAAGAGAATTATATATAGTTCGAATGATTTTCTTTAGAAATATAAAAAATGCTACACACTTATATTTTAGGAGAAAAATAACATAACTTTGTAAATTTACAAGTATATTTGTAGAATAAAAAAATTGATAGAATAATATAAAAATATTGTGATATTTGTTTTTGTTTTTTTTTTGGTATTTTTAATATTTATAATTAAATTAGAACCATTCAGTGTTGATGTAGTCATACAAGACAATGTTTCAAAACATTTTCACATTAATATTTAACTGTTAATTTAACATCAGAAAACACAAAATTAAGTGAAAATCATTCATTATAATTTTTTTTATAAGAATTAAAAGTTTGAACAATTAAAACTATAGATTAAACAAATTCCATCCCTAATTAATTATATGAAATGAGTTCAACATGTCCCATAAGCCCACAAATTAAATCCACTTTCCATTTCTAAAAAATAATGGAAAACGAAGTACAAAGGTCATTTTAAAAAAATGTGATTAAAATTGAAGAGATATTTTTTTTAAAAAAAATACTATTTGTAGTATCGTGCAGGTGTTTCAATATTTCATTATTATAATAATCTAGCAAAATAAGTTCACCCAAATAGAATTAAAATAAGTTTTTAGACTTAAAACATAAATCATCGTTGTCATTTTACCCTTTATCCTTGTAACTAAGAAATCTAATATTTTTATTTATTATTATTTTTATCATTGTATGGAATGAAGCTAATTAGCTTTTATGGATAAATTTTTAGAATTTTAATTAAAAGAAACAATAAAATTTATATAATCTTAACAAACTCAAAACAAGACATAAGTATAAATTATTTTTATACAACTAAAGGATGATCAGTCAATGAACAAAAACAGCTTGTAAATTTGATGTAGGATGAACTAAAGGTCTAAATTATTAGTTTCTTTTTCTTTTCTTTTGATTTATGATAGGATTAAATTAGGTATAAGATTATCTATGTCACTTTTCAGATGCATTAAGAAAAAAAAGTTGTCAATAGTCTATTGGATGGAGCAGAGTATCTGGAATTTAGATGTCAGAATCACATCGCCACATAAAAAAAGTTTTATTCTAAAATGACCTTTGGGATTTAAAAAAACATGACATCTATGGATATGGAAATGTACCTGTACGGGTACTGAAAAAATATGAGATTTTTAAAAAATGTAGGATGTAGATACATTAATAAAAAAATTAAAATATATCTGTATTAATGTACAAATAAAATTTTATATATAATTAATTTTATGAATGATAAATATAAATATAAATATAATGAAATTCTTTAAAGTTTCAATATATGATTTAAAAGTTTTAATACATAAAATGTTTAACAAGTACTTTTATAACACCTGATCATTATTTCTGTTGAAAACTAAAGAAGATTATTATGAATACATTTGTTTAATTTATTTGTTAAAATAATGTTTTTGAATAAAATAAGTGGTTTTTTTCTAATCTGTTTGATTAAATATATTTGTTTTGAAAAATAAAATCCTATCATTTTTCAAATAAACTATTTTTTTATAAATGAATTTTTTATAAGTATTTTTTAAAATTTTAAATAAATTGACCCATTACACTGACATTATTTTAATCTTATTCTTTTCTTATTTATTGTTATCGAAAAAAATTACGCATTAAAGAATATATATATTAATCCTTTCAAATGAATATCATTCGTCTTTAAAGGCTAGATTGGTTACATTAACAAATTTTAGAATGATTAATTTAAAAGATTAACTGCATAAGTTTTGTATGTTATTAACTGGTGAACTATTATTATGGGATAAGAACTATTATTCATCAAATCTAGGGTACGAATTCCATGTATACCCAACTTACTTACCTTTTTATTTTTTTTTTGAAAAGAATGTTTTATACGTGCCTGGTACACATCCACAAATATATAATAAACGTAAGTACAGGTACGTATATTTTTAAATTTTTTTATAGATAAATTATTTTTATTATATTATTTTTATTTTAAAAAGATAAAGTAATGATACAAAATATTAATTTAAAGATAAAATAAAAAATAATTAGAAAAGGAGAGATGATAAAACATATAATTTATTTTTAATTGCAATGGAAATGACTCAGTTTTCTTGTCTTCATTCTACTCAGCTTCTTCCTACTCTTAAGCTTCTTATTTTTTTGGTCATATTCTCACGTTCCTTTCTTATTCACTCCTACCTTTTTCTTCACCTTTTACTTTGGACTTATCCTCTATCACCTTTTTCTTATTCAGGCTAGGCCATAATTATTTGTTGAATAAGTTTGACTTATTTAATAAAAAATATTAGTCTTCAAACTATTCAAAAAGTCCTTTTAGTATTTGGCTAACTTATTTAAGTGAACAACAATATTGTATTAAGATTATTTCTAAGTTTTTACTCTCCATATTTTCTTAGTTTCCAATTTCCACCATCAAAATGTACAAATGCTACTTCATTTGGACACATAAGTTGATAAACAAAACACATAATTAATAATGGAACTTCCAACACATCCTTTTACATCAAGATTTGAATTAGGGTTATATCAATATTATAAAGATGATGATTATTTTTCACTTATACAAGATAACACTAGACTTCCAACATAAATACATACAATATATCATGAATTATTTTGTCATTATTTTGATTATATGTCAAATTCTTCTTTTTGTTTTTTTTCTTAATGTTGTTATGTTAAACTATGAAGAATTATTTCTCTAAATTACATCTTTTTCTTCATTTATGGTTATATAATTTATTTCAAAATTTATACATAATAAATTACAATCTATATAATATATATATATATATATGAATATTAAAACTCATTTTGAATATTAATCATATACACTCAAAATCAATTTTAATTTTAAGTTTCCAAACAACGTTACGTGTCAAAATAAATTTTTTAATATGTATTATCTAAACAAAAATTATACCACTGTTAACTCAAGTCTACTTGCAATCAATTCTAAAAATTCTTGTTAACAAAATCAATTTTACAAACATGTATCCAAATACAATGCCACAAGCATCAATGGAAAATAAAGCATAACATAGTAAACCCGTAACACAGGGAAATGTTATAAACTAGATAAAAAGAATATATGAACCATAAGCTCAAATATTGTGAAATCTTTAGAGAAAAAAAGCCATACCTTTCCAAAACATGACTCCTCAAACAATGACTTTGGACATGAACATAAGGCCAACATGGACCTCAATTTGGAGGGTCTTTGCAACCTTCTTAGAATAAAAATATTTGATTGGCAAATGTAATAAATAGATAATTAATATATATATATATATATATTTTGTGAATGAGTTGATTAATTAATAGTATAATGTAATTAGCTCAGAAGTAAAATTATTCTTAAAATATTTCATTTTCATAGAGATAAAGTAAAAAAGAACCAATAAAAATAGAGACAGAAAATAAAAATCATTTAGGAGCTCAAATAGTTTATGTGATAATTATGCATCATTTTCATATAGGCATTCAGGTATTACTATACCAAATATGCATCCATTGTGCACTCAATATGCCACTTTAGCACTTTAATTATTATTAGTTAATACTTTTTCTTTTAGAGATTAAAGTGACTAATTCTTAATCTTGAACTTTGAAATTAAATTGGTTATTCAATCAAATATAAATGATTTAAGATTTACACATGTATGAACTAGCTTAATAACAAAAGATTATAGAATCAAATAGAAAGTGTAATTCCCAACAAATCAAACATGACCCCAACGTCTATACATGGGCACACTGTATAATATTTGATTCTTAGGGTTTTGAAAGTATAGTTCATCATTAATTAGAATGTTTATTGGAGGGAGCAAAAAGAAAATATTTCGTAATTTTTTTTGAAAAAGAAAATATTTATTAATTTACTGAATTTGAAAAGGCAAATTCTTATACCGTATAAATTAAATAAAAAAAAATCTACGGAATGACCTTTGGGGTTTAAATAACATTTTTTTACTGAAAATAACTTGTTAATCATAAGTACATGCAATGCATGCTTGCAAAAGCTAGCATAAATAATATGCAATAAATAAATAATCAGTATTGTAGAATTATGAAACAGATTATTGCTATCCCAACATCCATGCTAATTAGTCATTAATTTTTTTTTATTAACTTATAGTTAAAATTAACTGAACAGCATTATCTGTTTAACACCCAATAAAAAGAATAAAATAAAAAATCTCTTTTAAAAGTTCTCTTAAATCTTAAATATTTGATCATTTTGTTTTCAAAATTCGATATCGCTCTATAAAACCCACGCAACAACCTGGTACAGAGTCATTGAAACAGAGAAACAAACTTTCCCTCCGAAGAGTCTACTCTGAAAATTTTTGTTGTTGGAAGATGTCGTTACTCTCTGATCTTATCAACCTTAACCTCTCCGACATCACCGAGAAAGTGATCGCTGAATACATATGGTTAGTTCTTCCCTTCGTTTTTCCTACACACTCACATTTTATCCATCACTATGCTCTCTACAAGTTTCTCTACTACTCTGTTTCCTCTGATTTATGTTTCTATAGTATGTGATTTTTCTTTTCCTTGCCATGCTGACATGTTTTTTTTTTTTTTTTTTTTTTTTTTTTTTCAGTTTTTATCTCACCATTAATTAACACTTACACCATTTTTGTTTTCTAGGGTTGGTGGATCTGGCATGGATGTGAGGAGCAAAGCAAGGGTACTTAACTTCATCTTTCTGTAACAAGAAATAAAATATGAAAATTGCATTTTTGGAGTCAAATAAGATTATTTTTTTTGGAATTTTTAAACAGTTTTATTGTATAAATTTAGTTAAAAATAATGTGTCTAGCTTCGAGAAATTTTTCAATGGAGTACCTGACCCACCTCAAATGTTGTTTTTATATATATATTTCAAATTTTTAACTAAAATTTGTTTTTAAAATACGAAACTACTCCAAGTTAGTTATTCTAATTTTGTACCTTTCACATTTACATTTTTTATCATTTATTTTAAACTGTGTAGGACATATTTATCCTTCACATATTATTAGAGATTATTGATTTTAACTTTATTTATTTGGGTGGTAAGTAATGCATATATAAAATGATTTTGGATATAGACTCTCTCAGGACCAGTTAATGACCCTTCAAAGCTTCCCAAATGGAACTATGATGGTTCCAGCACTGGTCAAGCTCCTGGACAAGATAGTGAAGTGATCTTATAGTAAGTCTTTTTTTCTTTTATTTCCTTTTTACTTCAACAATAGGATTATTTTTGTGATAAATTTGTACTATTACATATTTTAAGATTGGTTCTTTTTCAAATTTTCTTATTAATGTTGTGTATCTTAATAAAATACAACAGTCCACAAGCAATTTTCAAGGATCCATTCAGGAGGGGTAACAATATCTTGGTATGTTTCTTCTTGTCTACAATTTTATTTATGATAAGTACCTATTTCTTAGCATAAAATTGTTTTCACAATGTAATGTAATGATTTCATATATTTGAATTCAGGTTATGTGTGATACTTACACTCCAGCTGGGGAACCAATTCCTACCAACAAGAGACATAATGCTGCAAAGATATTCAGCCATCCTGATGTTGTTGCTGAAGAACCCTGGTATGATAGTACACAATGTTGCTTCCTTGTAGTTTCTAATGACCTTTTAGTATAATTTTGTTCATATTCTTTTCTCTACTAAAGTTACTGTATGATCTCCAAATAGGTATGGCCTTGAGCAAGAATACACCTTGTTACAGAAAGATGTGCAATGGCCTCTTGGATGGCCTCTTGGTGGTTTTCCTGGGCCCCAGGTCAAATTTCTTTTACCTTTCAAATTATGGAATGGAATATTTGGTGTCTACTGAAAATTTCACTAGATAAAATTTGTCTAACATGACATTCATTTAATAATAACTTAGCTGGAGTTAATAGTGATTTTTGTCCCGATTAGATAGAGGAAAAATGTCCATATTAGGATTTTGCTAGTCAGGTTAATTATTTTATACATGTCTTTTTAGTAACTGTGTAAGTTTGATTAATATGACATTAATTACAACTCCACATATCTAATTATATATTAATTTACTTTTTAATCTTATTTCATATATTTTATTTTGGATGAATAAATGGGTTGAAGGTTAGAGGGGTCTATAGATTTTTCACATTTTCTAATTGATCTACTTTTTTTTACTTATCCAGCGTAATTTACAGTTAACATGTTAAATATATAATACGACAGATAACATGTTATATCATCTAATTTATGCAGTAGATAATCAAATTAAAAATTATAAAGTTTCAGAGAAATACTTGATTACTCTCACTAGTTAATTATTAAGCTTTTAATTAATAATGTAACATTTTACTTACCACACACATATTTCTTTTTATAAAAGATTTTTAACTTTACTAACCAATTTAAACTTCTTAGTCCTTTTGTGGCTGACTGATAATACTAATTTACTAGTATGTTTTGTTGTTTACTTACTGTTAGATTACATGTATTAAATAGTTTTCCCCCTTTGCAATGTAGGGACCATACTATTGTGGTACAGGTGCTAACAAGGCTTTTGGGCGTGATATAGTGGACTCCCATTACAAAGCATGTATATATGCTGGCATTAACATTAGTGGAATTAATGGAGAAGTCATGCCTGGTCAGGTAGCTTCAAATATATCTCATCATTTTCATGTTCATCAATATTTACCCCTATATTTCATATCTTTTTCTAATTCAATCCATTCTTCATCATTGTGTAGTGGGAATTCCAAGTTGGTCCATCTGTTGGCATCTCTGCTGCTGATGAATTGTGGGTTGCTCGTTACATTTTGGAGGTATTTAGCACATCACAGGCTACTTAGCACATCAAATTTTTTTCTCCCTTTTGTTAAGATTGCACCTAATATGTATCTGTGTCTTGTGTTAACAGAGGATCACTGAGATTGCTGGAGTGGTGCTTTCCTTTGATCCTAAACCAATTCCGGTGAATAATCCCATACTCATCTCGTCTATATTTTTTGTCTCCTACAAACAACCTAATAACTAATTATATAAAATATGAAGAGAAAAAAGAAACATATATTTATATATATCTGATTCACTGTTATTACAATTGACTTTAATCGTAAAATAATATATATATATATATAGATATATATTCTTATCTAGCAAAAATTGAAGGTAGATCCAAGGACAAATGATTAATTTATCTATTTGAAGTAATTTCTGCAGAAAATTATCTTTAACAGAATATATAATGAAGATTGTAGATACTTATATAAAGGTCACCTAGATTTTACCTAGAACCAAAACATATACTTAAAATTATGACTAAATTAGATTGAGTTCTTTCTTGTTTTTCTGAAATTTTACATTACTTTTATCTTTGCACAAAATTTTCTTGTTGTTTAAAAAATATTATATGAACAAAAAATATACTGCATTGAGATTTCGAGATGTAAAAAATAATATTAAAAAATAGAAAAGTATCCATTACAATTTCACAAAAATATTGAAGATATTAGTGTAATTTAATCAATTAAATTAAAGTAAATTGATATTTGTCATTATACTTGTTTTTTTATTATACTTTTCTTATGAATATGGTTATTGAATTTGGTGGGAAGATGCTTATTTTCCTATTTTGGTTGTTCTTACAAACCAGGGTGATTGGAATGGTGCTGGTGCTCACACAAATTACAGGTAACTGTGGTTACTTAAAAGAATAATGGATTAGTATGGATAGAATATGGAGAAATTTATCAATTAATTTTTATCGGTTCAGTATTCAAATTTTTATGATAAAATAATAAATAATGTATATTTTTTTTTATCTGGTTCAGATTGATTTAAATTTTTAAAATTTTTTGACAATATAATAAATAATGTGTATTTTTTTATCTGATTTGGATTTGTAAATGACAAATTTGATATCCAAACTAAGGGTTTGATTTGATTTGCTTCGATATATATCTGATTAAATAAAAAATTAAAATTAATTTAATTGATTTAATTTACATATTGGGTTGATTAGATTAATTAAAAGTGATGAAGAAGCATAGTAGAAAGTGTATAACATTGAATGTTGCAGTACGAAGTCGATGAGAAACAATGGTGGGTATGAAGTGATAAAAAAAGCAATTGGGAAGTTGGAAAAGAGACACAAAGAACACATTGCTGCTTATGGAGAAGGCAATGAGCGTCGTTTGACTGGACGACACGAGACCGCTAATATGAACACCTTCTTATGGGTAAGCAACAACATACAATTTACCAAATTTAAGGTTTCATTATTCTAATAACTCTGTAAACTTTGTCTTTCTAGTTCCTACAATTTAAAAATATTCCTTTTAATTCATGTATTCTACATTTTAATTATGTTAATACTTTCATAAGGTATTGTAATTGCACCATTAGCTAAATTTTTACTACAGAAATAAAGTAAAAGAACTAAAATTAATACTATTAAATTATAGGAATTATAAAGTAAAATATGTGAAACAAGTAAATTACCATTTTAGATGTTGAAAGTGTATGAATAAATAATTTAGTCTTTAGAAGATAAAAATAGTAAAGTATTATTTGAAAGTGTAATACTACCTATCAGAAATTGTATCATTTATTGTCATTTGTCATTAATTCAGGAGATTAAAATAAAAATAAATGATTAAATTTAAGGATAAAGTGACAATAAATTATATAATTCATACACTAAAATGATAATAGATTTTTAAAATAAAATAACAAATATATTATTCTTTCATAAATTATTTTATTATTTTTTATCTTTCAAGAATTAAATTATCCATATATTGAAAATCACAAAAATAATAGTAAAATAATAGTCTACTCTTGGTAAAACTAAAAAGAATCAAATGGATAATTAAATTGAAATTGTAAAAGTTCTAGAAGTAAAATAAGATTTTTAAGTCACAGAACAAGTTTTAATTTATTTTTTCTAATAGAGGGGCATAAAATCAAAACATGGAGTATTATGGTTGTGACAATGTGAATGTGTTGATTGTTATGGATGCAGGGTGTTGCAAACCGTGGTGCTTCAATTAGGGTAGGGAGGGACACACAGAAGGAAGGGAAGGGATATTTTGAGGATAGGAGACCTGCATCTAACATGGACCCATATGTCGTCACTTCCATGATTGCTGAGACAACCATTCTCTGGAAACCATAGAAAACTCTATAAAATAATCAACACAAAAAGTCTATAAGCTTGTTTCATACATTATTGTTGCATCTATGTTTGGTCAATTTATTTTTTAATGTTTCCTTTGCACTTGACTAGCCTGTTGATGCATGTTGTTAGTAGTGCTGATTTCCATGGGAAGAATTGTTCTTTCATTCCCTTATTGTACTTTTAATTGTTAGAATAATGTAATGGTTGGTCCTCAAGTATCAGTGTTATTTGTTATCTGGAGTGATTTTTTTTCCTTACCTGTGGAACATGTTTTGCACAAATTAATTCTTAAATGCTCCTGTTTCTGGTTTATCTTTTTATTTAATTACCATTTTTTTTTAAGGTCGAGTTGTGCTAATGTGATACTTTTTATTTCTTTTTTGATGCTAACTATTGTAAAGAGAAATATTTTTTTTTTCAAAATATAGTTATATATATTTTGATATTTTTTGAATTGTTTTTAAGCCAAATTTATTTTATTGAAAATTATTTTTTTTCAAACAACAATAATAATTTTTTAAATTAATTTATTATTGTATTATTTATTGAAGAATATATTTAAAACATAATGTTTATATATTAAAAATGGTACATTTTTAAAAAATAACATTCAATTTATTTAAATATTTATATTATATTATGAAAATAAAAAAATAATTAAATTAAGATATTTTAGAACTAAGATTCTCATTTAACCTAAAAAAAATACAATTACATTACGATATCAAAAGTGGGGATAAAATAGAAATGCGAAACAAACAAAATACAATCAATGCATGTTCTATTTTCAACATCTACAAAAATTCCTTCCTTCAGTGTACTTCCTTTAGATTTATCAATTAAATTTGTGTATTATTTGAGTCTATTTTAATACAAGTTCATTTTAATTTTAAAATAACAATGCAAAAATAAAAGAAAAGAAATAGCCGTAAAGAAAGTAGGAAGGAGGGCATTTGATGTATTAATTAGAGGGATATGAAAAAGGACAATTTAACTCAAATGGGTTTATTTTGTTAATTATTTATGAAAAAAGTATGTTTCAGAACTATTTATACAAATAGATTATTTTGCCGTGTCACGTTTTACATTAATTAATTCTAAGATGTAAAAAAATGATAATTTTACATTAATTATAAATTTAACCGATATAAATATATTTAAAATAACACTTTCTATATCAATTAAATTCACATAGAAAGTATCACTTTTTTACATTATTTTTTCATCAATTATTTATGTGATATATAAAAAACAAAAAAAAAATCTATTTCAATAGATAATTTTTTTATATGAATAGTTAACAAAATAAACTCATTTGGATTAAACTCACCTAAAAAAAAGTCGTTGCAAATCTTTTGGTAAGGTTTCAATAGCAATCATTTCAAGGCCATTAAAATGGGCCAATCTTAATGGATCAGTCCAATAATTCAAATTATCAAGTTAAATTTAGAGTTACTAAATTTTAAGCTAGAATTAAATTGACCGTTAATATTATATATATTTAACCTAAATGATGATCATGCTTTATTTACCTATTCTTATAATTAATTTATTATATACTATTGTAATTTACTTCTCCTTTTAAATTATTTTCGCTCACTGTTTCTCTAGTTTTTTTTTTTGGAAAATATTTTTTAGAACTTTATTTACCAAAAGACCTTTTTAAACATAATTTCTTATTTTAAGAAATATTTTCTAGAATTCTGTTTATTGAAAAGTAATTTCTTGAAAGATAACTTTCTATTCCAGAAAGTAGTTTTTATCTAGAAAATATTTTCCGAAATGGAATGGGAACTGTTATAGAAAAATCTAAATGGGTTCCTAAAAAAATTTTTGAAATAAAACTTTTCTTAGGAAATTAATTTTCAAAATAGAAAATAGGTAAAAATTACTCTGTGATAGAAGTTTAATGGTGTCTGGATGTAAAATAAAATTAAAAAAAGTGAATTGATAAAATAAATTTATAAAGACGCAATCATTTCAATTGATGAAAATGCACGCAACAAAAACTGCACAAGAAAATTTAACTTATTGAGATACAAATGTATTCAATTAATCATTGAAGTTATTGTGAAAATTAAGGTTTATAGAATAATAAAGACGAAGAATTGCAAAAAAATTCAAAGCATAACGAAGATGGAGCTGAGGATGGAAGAATATTAAAGTTAGAGATGTAAAAGATTTTACCTTCAAGGATATATATATATATATATAGGGATTTGTTATAAATTAGGGAAGGTATATTTAACAAAAGTATTTAAGTTTTTCCATTAAGATTTAGTATTTTTTTTTTTCCGTTTTGATTGGTAGTTTCTTGAAAATTTTGTTTTGATATATTAATATTTTTTGCCGACTTATCCACTGAATATTTTAAAAAGTTTTATTTAGATACATTAAGTTTTTAAATAATTACGTTTTTGTCATTAAATTAACGAAAACATGCTTGATAAATGGATTTCCGAAATTTACAATTATTTTAATGCACCAAAAATTATTTTTCTACCAAATCAAATAATATTCTTCTAAAACTCAATTTGATATTTTTTTAAAAAAACATTTTATATATAATATCTTATATTGTCCTTTTAATTTGCGATTTAAAAAACTTATTACTCACAAAACTATTTTTTTTTCAAAACTCTTCACTCACAAACAACAATTTTTTATTAGAACTTTTGTGAGAAGGAGGTCATAGGTGATAAGTTGCAAGATAAAGAATTAAAAAAAAAATGAGATAAAATATTGTACAAAAAATATTTTCGAAATGACATGAATTTGAATTTAATTTCAAAGTGTTAATGCTAAATCTAGCCAAAACTAATCCAAACTTTTTTTTAAAAGTGAAATTTTCTTTCAATAATTCCGACTAGTGACTATGTTCATGCATAAACATCCTTGTGAAATATTCCAAGTAACTTTGTTTTTACAACATTTGACTGTTTTTGTAAGACATTACAAAAAGAACTAAAATTAGAAACAATAATTCCCGTCTCTAGTGAATTTTCATATTTAGAAAGCAGAATTAGATAGTTACGGAATTTCGTGTTTAAAATATAAACGAAACAAATTCTAAATTTTATTTTAATTATAAATGGAAAATTTTATCTCAAATTTATCTCTAATTAGACATAAAAATTTTCATACCTAATTCCTTATATAAATGGACTATTCTGTCTTGAATTTGGTGTTTAATAACACACGTGTTGTCTGATTAAAATTTTCAATTAGAGATGAATATTTCAATCTCAAAATTACGTATTAACCGGATTCACAAATATAAATTGAATAATAACCTACCACAAGATTCAGGCCTAAAACCTTATATATACTACTCTAATTCTCCAACACCCCTACCCCGAAACTATACCAACTGTAGTTATGATAGAAAAACTAAAATATTTGCAGTCGTATAGTATCACTAAAACATTACTTTGTAGTGGTTCAACTGCAATTAGAGTTCCCGATAATTGCAGGAGTACGGCGAAAGAGTAGAAAACCGGTGGAAGAGACCACGACGAAAGGAAACGGACAATCAACAAGCAAAAATATACACTAAATTTGCAATCGGAATTTATAAGCACAAATTGAAAATTCCTCCCTAAAACAGGAACCAACCTTAAACTGGAACAAACTATAGAGAAAACCTAACCACCCTTGCAACAATAAAAATCAGCGGTGAACGAAAATGTTATAAGTAAATATTATTATTATTATATATAATATAATATAATATTAATATATTTTTAATGTTTAATATAACAATAATAGTAATATATAATATTAAATATATAAAAACTAAAAAACTAAAAATTATAAGAGTAAAATAAAAAGTTTAAAAAATTTACGTGATTTAATTACACTTTATAACCCTAAATTATAATCCATTATATATATATATATATATATATATATATTTTGAAAAAATAATAAATTAAATGTAATATATTATTATATATAATATAATATAATTTATATTGAATAATAATAATTTTTTAGTTTTCTAAAAAAATCAACAATTATAAATTTATTAAAAAATATTAAAAAAATTTATTTATAATTATTTATTTTATCAAATATATTTAATTTCATAAATATTATATTTATACATAATTAATATTTTAAAATTTTAAAAAAATTATGATTATTATTATATAAAATATAATATAATTAATATTAAATTGTAATATTTTTTTAATTTCCTATAATAATCATCTATTATAAATTTATTGAGAAATATGTAAAAGTTCTATTTATATTTATTTATAATTATCAATTCTATTTAATTTAATAAATATTATATTAATACATAATTGACATTTTAAAAATTTTAAAAATTTATGATTATTATTATATAAAATATAATATAAATAATAAGTGCACGAAAATAGTCAAAACTCTGGCTTCTAGTCATCTCTGTTTACCTTTTCAAAATAGTCAAAACATTGAATATAAAATATTTATGAAGATAATAAATACACGGCAGATGATAGCTTGGTGGAATATCCATGTACTTAATTGTAAAAGGTATTGGATTTGAGTTCTACTCTACTTATTATTTTTAAAATAGTCAAAAACTTAAATATAATATAATTATAAAAATAATAATTTTATAAAGGATCATGTAGCATAGTGCAATAGCCATTTGATTTACTTAAAAAGTCATGTGTTCAAGTCTCATTCTACTTCTTTTTTTCTTTTCCAAAGTAAATAAATAATTTCATCTCTAAATTGAGAAACAACAAAATTTTAAATTTTGAAATAAATTCAATATCTAATTCCGGCTATAATTTGGCACGAGACGGAAACAATTCCCTCTTCAAATTTTGTTTTTCTTGTAACGAGACTTGATGAGATTTGTGAATTTCCTTATTTTATAAAGCAACAAATGACTTTTATCAATGGTTATGAAATATACAGTAAAGCAACTATAAAATAAAATTGATTTATAATTATATAATTAAAAATATGAAATAAATAAATAATTACTAATGATAAAAAAATATACAAAATATAAAATTACTAATCTATCATATTGAAAAATATAAGTGATATAATGATATAAAATATAATAATATTTAGATAAAATATAAATACGTGATTTGATTTAATTCAATTTAAAAATCTTAAATTGTAAATCAAACCAAATCACACAATTTTAAAAAAAATTAATTTAAAATATATACGCTTTGAATAACTCTTTATTTTTTTAAAGGATTTTCGATTTTTATTTGAATTTGATTTAGATTTGAACCCTTTTTGAGTTATATTGATGAAAATTAAAGGTTCAAAAAGTGGTGGAAAAGAGAAATTGCTAAAATACATTTCGTGGCAAATTTCTTTTGTGGCTACTTTATGGCTTCTAGAATTGTCAATAAATTTGAGTGATCATTAAAAGGTGAGATTGAACTTTGCATTTCATTGTCATAATAAAACAGATTATAATTTTTTTTCCTTCTTCGTCTCCTTGTCTAACTATTTTTTTTTTTTATGAATCAAATGAAAAGAGTATATGTACAATTTTCGGGGGTTTAACCTTTTGTGATGGTATCGAGTCAAATTCTTGTATTATTACGATAATTCCAAATAAATTCTGCCTCGTCTTCCTTGTCAAGCTACCTTGATCCTATGACTAATATTTTGATATAAAACATTATATTTTCTAACTTTATTTATCGTAAGAGACTGAGCCAATCAATGATTTGAACTGACAACTGTATAAATTTTTTCTATACAATAACAATTAATTGTTGTTAACAAGAACCTACAATGCTATCATTAATAATTTTAATACTAATTTGGTTGAAAAAAATAATATTTTTATTAATTAAAATTATAAATATTATTTAATTAGTTAAAATATAAATAATATTACATAATCTTATAAAAATAATATCATATTAATTAAGATTTAAACTTTATTTTTATCTTGATGTGTAATATTATAAATATAATACCTGTAAAGTAAAAAATGTAAAAAAAATAAATTAAATAGTGAATTATATTAATTTTTTCCACGAACTCTTTACTTGCGAATCATAAAATTATCAAATTAAATTTTCATTGACTATCCTAATCATTTACATGTATTTATCAAATTAAACAAAACAAACTAACCCGCACCAAACATCCGTAGTTATATCCTCACATCCAAAAATATATATAATTTTTTATAAATAACTAAATAAAATTGGAAAGATAGTTAATTTTCAAAAACAGTTATTCGATACATTTTTTATTTAATTATTCTATGTAATATATATATATATATATATATATATATATATTTCTTCTATTAATTTTTTTCTTTTTTTTCTCTATATATTTTATAATTAATAATCTATATATTATATTTATCTTTCAAATAGTTTTCCATATCAAACACAGGCATAAATGGGAGGATGTGACTTTCAACACTTTAATTGTAGGACTCTATCATATCTTTCATTTTAAGTTTTGTAGTTATATATAAAACCTTTGTATTAGGTTTGCATTATAGGTAGTAATACAAAATGTATGCATTCCTTTCTTTCATGGATGAGCTTCTTGTGGGATCATCTATTTGCATATTTGTTAATAAAATTAATTACTTATTAAAAGAAAAAAACAAGTTTTATTTGTTGAGTTTTCTTTTTGGTAAATTTGTTGAGTTTTGTTTTTGGTAAAAAGCTAGCGTCACTGCAAACTAGGACACCCTAGCCAGGTTGGCACTCCCTGGCATCCCATAGTATATTAATCACCTCTGCAACACTGTGGTACTAAAAAATATTTTAATAAGATTAAGTTTCTTTCTAAAATAATAAAATCTTGTTTTAAACAATACTGCCTCTTATATGTTACATAAAAATATTTAAAATTTTAAAGAAATGGATCTAATGAATAGTGATGTTATTTTTCCAAAAAAAAATAAAATATTATTTTGTGTATATAAGAAAATTTGTTAAAGCCGAACATGAAAATCTTTTGTGCCCAATAAACATACGCACACATTTTTAAAAAAAAAAATGCATTATTACAACGGGGACCGCAACAAGACAATAAATATAAAAAATAAATAAAAACAGAAAAGTTGTTATCCTTTTATTTTTTGGAAAAACATTTTGAATAAAAAATAGCCTTGAAATCAAATTCTGAGTTCAAGAATCATTTGTGTATAAGAAAGGTCTTAGCATCTTATGATACCCATCATAGGAAGATTACTTCTAATTAAATAGGTAAATTTCGACAAGTTAAAAAGATATATTTTACCCTTAATAAAACTATTTTTTAAATTTTTTATTTCTATCAAAGATATTTTTACCAACAAACATGTTTTAAAAAAGGGACTATAATTATATTTTTTATCTTTTCAAATTATATATATATATATATATATATATATATATATATATATATAAATAAGTCTTACAAAGTCATCCAATTTTCTTTGGTTTTTGTGTAATTTTTAATAATTTTATTATTAAAGCTAAGAAAATTTTACTATCAAAATTAATAAATTTACTATATAATAAAATATAGTTGATTGATTGTATAAACACTTAATTTACGCGCAAAATTTTTTTCTTATACAATTATATACATCTAAAATATAGCATGCAAAAGTTCACTTATCATCCAAAACGTGGTCATTTGGAGAAAGAAGAAAGACATATTCTATAAATACACAACCCAATATTTACTTTTAAATACTCATTTTTTCCTCTTGAACGGTGCTTAGTTTAAAGAAAAAATCTTTTTTAAGTTAATGTTGCTAAACACACTTAAAAATGTGTAAATAATTACTCAGAACAAAAATTTAGTTGAAATGAGAATAACATACTCTTAGTACTTGCAAAGCCCAACTTACCTCAGTATCTCACATAAGCATGAAAATCGCAAGCAAAGTCATAAAGATATTACAGGTAACAATGCATCATCATATAAATATGATATCAAAGTCTTAACAATAACCAAGTAAACACAAAACAGAGTCTCCTTGGGCATGTTTGATTTGCTATTTAACTTTGTTACGTAACAACTATAATACGTAATTAATCAGTTAACTTATTCATAAAATATATGTGAATTTTTCTTTCTTCACACTTTATATCTATATATTTCTCTCTTCACAATTTATAATTAATTATCGACATATTTTAATTGCTTATTAAATATTTTTCTTTACTAGTTATCATATTGTTAGATAACTTTTTCTTTAATATATATATATATATATATATATATATATATAAAAAAGTTTTATTAACAACTTACTTTTATAATAAAAATATGGAAATATAAATTATATTATTTGAAAGTTTAGAAAAACAATAATTTGTGAAGTACTAGTTTTGTCACTTGTGAGGTACGTGTTGAGCATGCAAACAACGTAGTGCAGCGGTGACAACCACCTGGTGCCCATTTTCAGCCAAAGTTGGGCTGATTAGCACGAAAATGAAAGGACCGTGGAAAAAGGAAAACGTATTTTGTATGCATCCTTATTCTAGAAATTATTATTTTTGTTCTTTTGTATTTCACTTTTTCACTTTTTTCTCAGTAAATAGTCATGACATCATATGGACATTTTCAGCTTGGTTAGAAGGAAAACAAGTTTCAAAAAGTTTTCAAGAATTAAAATTAATTTTGTTATTTACAAATGTCTTTTATATACTTATGCCCATTTGAATATCATCATAAATGTTTAGTGTATTAGTTCATTTTTTAAATCTTCTTTATATTTTTTTATTAATGTTATATTGACGTATAAAAAAATTAAATTAACATAAATATATGATATAAATTAAGAAATATAATAATATATAATTAGACATAGGCAGAAATAATTAATATATAACATCACTTTTGATAACATAATTATATAACATATATTCACAGTAGAGAAGAGCTAAATATATTTACTATGATTAAAGAGCTTTTTTAATAACCAAATTCACGGAAAAAAATCATTATATTTTATAATGCAAGACTTTTTTAATTTTGTTTTTTAATAAAATATAGGTAAATTCTATGATTACACTAGTTAAGATATCATTATGAAAATGAATTAGATATGAAATGAATAAGAATTAATTTTTTATATTTTGACATAATTTTAGAAAAATTATATCTATAAATAATTCCTTGAAAATAAAAGCCCTCTTATGTGTTGTTTCATATGTGGTGCAGAGAACTCTGTTTCCATCATAGTGCGGTAATTATTGTAAATTTTACTTGAGTAATTCAGAGACATTATAAAACAGAGACCACCTTCTATCAAATTAGTGGAACTAAGAAAGAAAGACACGAAAATTGTATTTCAAGAGTTTCTGTCTATAGTTTTGATTTCTCGAAGATGTCGTTACTGTCCGATCTTATCAACCTTAACCTCTCCGACACCACTGAGAAGATTGTCGCCGAATACATATGGTTAGTGTCTCCCTTCATTTTGTTTTTCTCACACATTACATCCCCTGTTTACTCTGTTCGTATATACAAGCTTTGTAAAATGGCATGCATTTTGTATATGAAAGTGAAAGTGATTTCTGTCATATCTTATCACATTTTATAGTTTGTGTTTTTTTAAGTGAACCTGTTTGAAGAATGATTTAATTAGTATGCACTTAATTAACTTTTTATTTTATAAAGAACACAAACACCGGATATTTTTGCAAAACTTCACATACTCCTCATTTGTTTGAAAATCATCACACTGAGGACATCACATTAACATTCCTTAATTTTGAAAAAAATATTAAACTAAAATCATTAAAAAGGATGATAAAAGTAACACTAAAAAATGGTAAAAGTAATACTTAAAAGTCCAGGTTATTCAATATAATTTTGTAAAATTTCAAAAAGTGTTGTGTAGTTTACTCTATTATAAACCGATCACAAAATACCCCTAATTTTTTTAACCATGCAGTTAACATGAAGTGTATAATCTAACTACTTAAAAGTCTTGCATGATTTTGGACTACTAGTATTTCTTCTTGATCATCATGCATGTGAGGCTAGATTTTTGTACGGTTTAAATTGTTGTGACCATTGTTTACAATGCACTCGAAGAGGCTTCTTTCTCTTGTTTGCAATCCAGTCTCACATGCAATGGTTAGACAGAACGACTTTAGGGCAGAACAGTTTATGATTTTAGCTTATTTGTGATTTGCTTTTCACTTACTACCATTGTTTTCAAAAACTGTCGGAAACTGCAATTTTAGCAGAGTCAAGGTTTTTGAAGTGTTGAGACTGTAATACCATCATAATTGTGATTGTATTGACCACATTTGCATGAAATTTTCTAACATTTTTTGTTCAGTTGTTTTCCCCTTAATCAAAACTTACCCCCTTTTGTTTTCATTATGACAGGGTTGGGGGATCTAGTATGGACATGAGGAGTAAAGCAAGGGTAATTTACTTCTTCTTTCTGTTATCAAAAGTAAAAGATGAAAATTGTGTTTTCTTTTTGTCCAATAAATTTATGGAAACTTTAAACAGTTTTATGGTTTAGAAATTATTAAAAGAATTGTATAGTTAACTTTCAAGTTTTTAAATTGAGTACCTGATCCAGCTTTAAAAAGTGCAAGAAAAGTATGTATTATGTAAACTTTTGTATTTGGATGGTAACTAATGCAAACATACAATGATTTTGGATATAGACTCTTACAGGACCGGTTGATGACCCCTCAAAGCTTCCCAAATGGAACTATGATGGTTCCAGCACTGGTCAAGCTACTGGACATGACAGTGAAGTTATTTTGTAGTAAGCCTCTTTTCTAATCCCACCTGATAGCTAGTAATCCCTTTTAAACCTTGTTACATTTTCTAGTAAACTTGGACAGTCACATATTTAGGAATGGTTCTTTTCCAAACTTTTCTTACTAATGGTGTGTATCTTAATCAAATACAATAGTCCACAAGCAATTTTCAAGGATCCATTCAGGAGGGGTAACAATATCCTGGTGTGTTTCTTCTTGTCTACAATTTCATTTATGATGAGTACATCTTTCTTAACTCAAAATTGTTTCCATAATGTAATGTAATCATTTCAATCTTTCAATTCAGGTTATGTGTGATACTTACACTGCTGCTGGGGAACCAATTCCCACCAACAAGAGACATAATGCTGCAAAGATATTCAGCCATCCTGATGTTGTTGCTGAAGAACCCTGGTATCTATTGTTGCTTCCTTGCAGTTTCCAAAATGACCTTTTACTATAATTTTCTTTTTTTTCAACTAAAGTTACTGTGTGATCTCCAAATAGGTATGGCATTGAGCAGGAATACACCTTGTTGCAGAAAGATGTCAAATGGCCTTATGGATGGCCTATTGGTGGTTTTCCTGGGCCCCAGGTGCAAAATTCGTTTCTTCAATCTTTTAGATGAAAATTTGGTG